>RJWH01001757.1:0-318079 GCA_004363575.1 Solenodon paradoxus
AAGGAGGGGAGGGGAAGAAAGGTAAACATGTATTACTTGGTCCCCACCCTCACTCCTCTTTGTGATGTATCTTTGATCAACATTTCGTAAAATCAAATCACTCAGCAAGTCAGTATGCTTCAGGGAGGCCTGCTGGTCTCTAGGACCAGACATTCAGACAACCCTAAGTTATCAGGGAGCATAACTGTAGAGGTAACAGCTTCAAAACTAAGCGTATCCTATGAATCTTACGCCCATAAATGTTTATTAAATATCTAGGTGTACACAATAAATATATACTTCTTAAATGAGATACAAGATCAGTACATACATATGTATTTTTCTTTATTATTTGAAATAACTACATTCTTGGAAAAATATTCTGTCAAATATGACTCAAAAAAGAAATAGAACACTTTAATAATCAATGCAATAAAAATCTCAGAAAGAAAAACCTCAAGTTTTAGAGCGTTACAGGTGATTTTAACCAAAATTGTAAGTAACAAATAATTCTGATCTTATCAAACTCTTATGAAAAATGGAAACACTGAGAACACCCTGTGTTACACCCTTACTGCCAAAATGACACAAGTGTAATGTGGGACAGGAAAGCTGGAAACCCCGTGTCAAACCCTGAGCAAATCAAATTCAGCAGTCTATTGAAACTTTATCATATATAGATGGAACTCATCCCAGAAATGTAAAGTTGATTTTTTAAAAAAATCTATGATTTTGATTTACCAGAAACAAATTAAAGGAGAAAAAAAGGGACATGTGATCATCTCAGTAGATGGATTCTAGAAAAATCAATAGCTCTGAGTGATTAAAAAAAAAAAACAAACCCAACTCATAACAACTTGGAATAAAGGTACTTTCTTAATCTTAAAAATTGGTTTCTAACAAAAACCTTCAGCAATGCTGTACTTAGTGAAATGTTAAGGACTTTTTCTTTAAAATAGGAAGTTGTCCACCATTGTCACCTCCGTTCATCATTGTGTTAGTCCTGGTGAGCAAAATACCATGAAGATTTGATTGTCTAAATAAAACCTTAATATATAGACACATTAATTAATATGCAGACACATTGTTGCTGAATATAAGATGAATATATGAAAAATGTTTTCATTTCTGTACACCAGCTGAAAGCAGAAAAAAAAAATTCAATAATATACCACTTTTAATAGTGACCAAACAATATTTGGCAATTGTGTAATTCACTTCTGACCTGGAGCCAGGACCAAGCTCACAGGTTGAAGAGCATTTCAACCCATACCCCCAACTTTACTCACTTTAGTCATCAGTCCTAAGTAAGCTCGGAGGTTCCTAGGTAACTGGAATATCTGACTAACTGGCTGTAAATTTGGAAGTTCCTAGACCCCCTCAGGCTTGATAGTTCACTTAAATGATGCCTCAAACTCAGAAAACCCCTTAAGATTCTAGTTTTATCACAAGGAATACAAATCACCTCCAGCCAAAAGGAGAGACAGGTAGGACCTGATCTAAGAGGGTCCGAGTGCAAAGCTTCTTTGTCACCTCAGTACATTGATGTGTGTCACCAACCAGGGACATTCACTAAATTTTCAGTGTCGAGTTTTTATTGGGGTTCTTTCCACAGGCATGGTTGAATCATTGGCACCAGAATGAATTCAGTCTTTAGCCGCCCCCACCCCTCCCCCCAGCCCTCTAATCAATCATATAATTGGTTTTTCAGGCATAGCCAGGTTCCTGAAAGGATCTTGGGACCAGCCATGAGTTTCAGTGTCAAGGGCTCACCATGAATAACAAAGACACTGCTGTCACTGGGGACATTCTAAGGCTTTAGAGGCTCCCTCCCAGGAACTGGGAGTCAGGACCAGTCAAATTCTTTATTGTACAACAGGTAACTAGAGGCAAATCTAATCAAAGAATACCCAGCGCTTCTTCACACAGTCCCTCTAAAAATGCACTTGACCGCCACACAGCTGCGAACATGAAGAAACAACAGGCTGCTCTATGTATTACAGCAACTGCTCTGTGTTGTTACAGTTTTGAAAAGCAAGCAGTGGTTTGTCATCAACAATGAATCAAAGATCACTTTTCTGTGGAACCATCTGGCCAAGGGTGGGCAGGCCCCACAACTGGGGTGGTGGAAGATTGCGAAGAAGGCAGATTTTTATCTCGGGGCGTTGGGGAGGTGGGGGGTAGTGCTCACTCCACCCCCATGCCCCTCCCCCTCCTCAGAGCCCCACCTCCCTCTAAGTGCCCAGGGCTCTTGCTTTCTCCTTACCTCCCTTAGCTCTCCAAAACCCGTCCAGATGCATTAATGAGCATGAAGAAGAAAATCTCTGCATTTTCTCTTTGGGGAGGCAAGGAATTTGCTTTTCTAGCTGTTTCTCTAAAAGTGAAGCCAAGGGTTTTGGCCCTCAGTAAAGGAATTTAATGGAGCAAGGTGGCAAGGGAGTTATTGATCAGAGAGACCTTTTCTGGTGGCCAAAAATCATACCAGCCTGTGTGAAGAGAGAAACGTCCATCAGAAATGTGCTAGCTGCTCGCCCTTGTGGGGTAGCGATTGGGTGCAGCCCACAGGTTCCCCAAAGTTGGGAGTTAGCATCCTGGGACGGGGAGAGTGGCCAGGATGAACAGCTGAACAGAACAGACTGTTTCTTCCTCCTCTCTCCTCCTGCCTGCCTCTGCTCACCTTCATTCCTGCCTGCACCTTTTCTTTAAAAACAAAAACAATCACGCCAGCTTCTTCTGTTGTCATTCTCTGCACACATTCTCCCTGAGCCTATTTCTAGACTCTGGGTGACCAGCTCTAGACAATCTGCCTCCACCTATGAGAAGACGGGGCCTGCTGTGTCTACATCAAGGAAGAGTCTTAGAATATGTACCAACTTTCCTGCCCTGAAAATCCTGACAAGATACGTCCCTGCCCTCCTTAGCCCACTACCTCTTCTTTGGCTCTTTTTTCTCCTGGTGAAAATCAGATTTACCAAGCAGTCCGTGAAGTTTGCCTGAGGCCTCTCATTTCACAACCCCACCCAGGACCCAGGGAGGACCCCTAAAACTGTGTCACATGGTCACATAATTGTATGGCATTTGCTGAGTTAGATATTTGGGCAGCAATGTGTTAGGGAGTGGCCTGTTCCCATTCTGATGTGACCCAGCATTTGGGGGATCTGACCAAG
This sequence comes from Solenodon paradoxus, assembly GCA_004363575.1. Taxonomy (NCBI): domain Eukaryota; kingdom Metazoa; phylum Chordata; class Mammalia; order Eulipotyphla; family Solenodontidae; genus Solenodon; species Solenodon paradoxus. The sequence continues at coordinate 3,147 of RJWH01001757.1, forward strand.
GGGCGGTTGAACTAGTGAGATACACGGTTTGCACTTCTTTCAATCCACATTTAAGTTGTTAGCCGTCTCACTACAAGAATAACTTCTAGAAATCCTCCTGTGCCCACAGAGTCAAGTCATGGAGAATCACAGCACAAAGAAAAAGAGCCCAACCCACAACTCATAAAACATGGCTGTATCTTGGATATTATGGTGAATGAATGGCATCAATTAAAAGAATAGAAGTCAAATCCCCACTGGATTTAGATCAAGAAAATTAGAAATGCCGACAAATCTTCATAGATCATCTAGGGGGAAAACACCTCCTAGGGATTCCCCCAAATTTGAAAACACCCCTAAACATGTATATGGCACGACTGGCAGCTGCTTTGAAGGGCGAGAGAAACTCTGAAATATGGACTGTACTAAATGATCAGCCCTTTTAGAGGAGGGCTGAGCTATCGTTTCCATGATCTTCCAAAGGCTGAAATAGCTTTAAATTCTGTGGAAAATCGATTACAGAGTTGTTGCAAGGAGTGACGATCAGAGAGGATACCGCATGTTCTCACATTTGCTACCTGCAGTCCACCAAGCAGCTAGTTAGTGAAAATGTTTTTTTCATGAATTTTGTGATGTTTGTGATGATGTGTTTGTCAGCTTTTTTTAATTGGCTGCAATTTTCTGATGCAAAAGTAATATCCACTTTCATGTCTAATTTTGTGTTCATAATTGCCTGTTTTGAAGAGGCTCCCTGAACCTGGGTCCACCCTGGCTCCTGTTCGGCTCTGTTCTCCACAGAGCGAGTGCCCCCGGTCCCTCCTCCCTCAGTGGCGACCAGCCCCCGGCATCATGGTTGTCTGAGCGTCGGACCTGCAAACTCACTGCCCAGAAGTGGGCACAGTCCTCACTCACCTCAAAGCACCTCACACAGGCCCAGACCCCCATGAAACACTTCAGAAACACTTGTCAACACAACCACTGATGCGGGGCTAGAAATCTCTGAAGCAGGTGACCTGGGCAGCCACCCAGCACGTGGGACAAGTGCTGCTGGGGACCTAGTTTTTCTAGGAAGAAAAGGGATTCCCCCAGAGAGAGGATGTGGACCCTTACAATATCCTGCGATCTGGTAGGCCTGCTGGGCCGCCGAGGAGAGAAGCCATTCCTCAGAGTCCAGGCAGGACAGGTGACTGAATCAAGAGCTAGGTTCAGACCCCAACAGAAGCCACCTTGCAGAGGGGCTGGAGCTGATCTCAGAGCCTCCTCTCCATTCTCATAGCCCTCCTCCGTCCTGAAAGCCAGTGCTTCTGCTCTGCCTGGGTTAGGGTAGGGGAGCCCTCAAAGCTTCTCGCCCCATAGGCCTGCCTTTCCCTCCCTGCCCAGCTCCCCTTTTCCCAGCCCAAACCTCCCTGCTTCTTTTCTTTGGGTCAAGGCCTCAGAATTGAGAGGAGTTAGCCTTCCTAACCTCCAGCTACTCTGCCTTCAGGCCTCGTTAGACCCAGCAAGTCCCATCATCGTCCCGTCCTCAAGGTCTCAGATGAGGGGGGAGCCCATGTGAGTTTCCAGTCACCCAGAACCTCACTCAGTAGGGACCATCCAACATTAATCCTTGTGAGTGTCATAGAGATAGTGGGCTAACCGGTCAGTATGCTTCCTCCCCCAGGTAAATGTGCTAACAGAGACCTGCCTCGTGGTTTCCCGGGCATGCTCAGAGAAAGATTGGACCCCAAGATGCACCTAGAAAAATTGGTTGTATAAACAAAGAGGTGTGACAAATATTTTGCCTAAATGCTATCTAGAGCTCCTGAGATGCTGTACAAACACTTGTGGGTTGCCACCATCCTGTCCCAGGGGTGTGTGTCCATGCACCCTTTTCATTAGCATCTTTGGGATGTGAAGCCAATTCCAGAAAGCACTACCTTAACTAAAGGCAGCGACTCTGCAGGTGAGACTTTCCAACACCAGGGCCTACCAAATTCAGAGCAGGACTTTGTCTGGCTCCTTCTACCATATTCTGCAAGCAGCTGCTTCCTTGTCACATGCAGACCGGCCCTGGTCAGGGGCTTTTCCAGCACAAGAGCCCCAGACTCCTGCCCTCCCCAGGACCCGGCGAGAGGGGCACTCTAGGCCTTCAGGTAAGCTCTCCCGGGCAGGTGCCAGCCACTCCCTCAGCCATCTGTATAAGGTCACTGGAAGCTCTCAAATCTGCCACACCCTCCTAAGTTTCAGCATCCTAGGAAAAGCCAGAAGATGAAGTCTATCTCTGGGTACTTTTCTCAGTCTAGTGATTTCACCGTAGTTGTCTTCAGTGAAGGTGGTGGCTTATAGCCCCAGAACCTTCTGAGAAGGGGGCACCCAAGGAAGTTCCTCTTAGTCTTTAGAGCATGCTGCCGGGGGAGCCGGGGGTTCCAGTTTCCTGGGATCTGAACTGTCTGCTTGGGGACTTGGTGCTCTTGGTACTTTGTCGTTGACCTCCTTGCCCCCCCACCCTACTATGTACAGCAGGGACAGTATCAGTGCCCATGTCCTAGAGCTGTCGAGATAATCAAATCACAGAGTTCAAGATGGTACCTAGCACCTGGCAGACATTCACCCTTACTGGGTGCATCACTCAGAAGTGCTTTGGGATTCACGTTCACGTCCTCTTGGGGCTGGAGGGTACGAAATAAAGGACTGAGTTAGACCTCTGGATTGGCCAAGGCAAGATTGTGGTCCAGTGGACCCACTGACCACAGGGCAGCATCACCATAATATCAAATAGAAATCTATAGTCACACCCCACACCTGATGGAGCCCCTAGACTTCCGGGGGCTGGACTTGAACGTCATGGCTAGTCCTGTGTCCTTTGATTCTAACATGCCCAGCAAACTTGCAAATAATCTCTTAACTGGTGTTGGTCATTCCTGAAACAGGACATGGGTGAACCAACCATCCCTTTAGCTTAGGATTTTTATTCCAGTCCTGCACTGTATTTAAGTGAGTCAGATATCTGGGCCCTGCCTTTAGGGCCTCCCCCATCAGGGAGTTGTGACCTTGGAGATGAAGGTGTCATCTGCATGACAGCTAAGCCATGTGGAGAGGACAAGCCCACAATAATGGCCCAGGTATAGAATGAAACAAGATTTTATCTTGCAGGGTTGTTATGAGGTCACCTGAATGAATGCTGGTAAAATCTCTTGTCCATAATGGGTGCTCAGTAAATACTGGTCCCCTCCCCATCTAAGAGGTCCTCGGTTACTTATGCCTGGATGTTAATGAGGCAGCAGAGAGCAAGGCTAGGAAGGGGGACAAGGCCAACCGAGAAAGATGGCAGGGCCTTCTCCCTGGGGTGGGGCTTGGGGGGCAGCAAGGGAAGGCTTGGGGCTCAGAGATGGACTCCTCTGATGTTCTTCCCCAAATGATCACAGACACTCCTCCCTTGGGTCATTCTGCTCCTTGCTCAAATATTTCGTTATCACAGAGGCCTTCCCAGACCACCCATCTTTCTATCACTGTAGCCCCTACCCTCTTCTCCTGAGCACTGTCTTCACTAGACTTGTTGCTTCAGCTCGTTCTTGCTAAAATGCGTGCTTCGTGATCACAAGGACTTTGTTTTGTCCGCTGCTGGGATGTTCTGCCACGTCCTACCTAGCTGAGCCTCACTCAAGTCATTCAGCTCTCTCTACTCCTTCCATAGGGTCTTGTGACCATAAATGCGCTCCCAGGATGGCGGTGTTTGGAGGCACAGGGACCGCCACGGTGTAATTTCTCAATAAATGGCAGCTTCTGTTATTGTTGGTTATTTTCCAGTGAATGTTTACTTTCTGTGGGTCAGCCATCTGGGGACTTCCCCTGTGGCTACTCGAGGCGTCATCTCATCTGCAGTGGACTTGGTACCACAAGTCTGCACTAGTCCAGGAGCCGTGAAAATAGTGCTCAGCTTTCCAAGACAGGCGAACTGAAGCTCTCTAGCACACTGCACATTGGGATCCCAAGGGGATTGTAAAAATGACGGATGCCTGACTTCCGCCCTGGAGATTCTGATGTAACTGGTGTGGCAAGTGGTCATCTCATCGGGATTTTCTTAAGTTCCCCAGGGGCTTCTAACTGGTGGCAGGTTGGAGAGCGGCTGCGCCAGGGTGCCGCCAGACTCCCTGAGCCAAAGTCAGAGAGACAACTGTCTGATTATGACCTGGCATGGAATACATCCTCCTAAAAGGAGACATTTACTCACAGAATAGCCATTAAAAATGAGTCGCTTTGGCCCAGCAGGGCACCTCACTTCAAGATTCTGTTGGTTGGCATGTGGCCTCCTCGGACTCTAGTGCCCCACATGGGAAATATGAGGACTAGCGGCACAACAGATGGGGAAACTGAGGCTGGAGCCTTCCACCCACCCATGTCTCCCACCGGCCCTGCAGCTGGGCCTGTCACAAATGGCACTGTTAGTGGTAGAATTCAGAGCTCATGATTGGGCCCCCTGAAGATATCTTTTATCTGTGACAGTGCTCTCTAGTTGAATTAGAAGACAACCACATTTTAAAAGAGTGCTTTTTAAAACAAGGCCCAGCTCCACTGTGCTCACTTTCTTACTGTTGAAAAAAGGAAGTATATTTATGCTGAGTGAAATAAGCCAGTCCAAAGGTTGTATGGTTCTGCTTAGGTGGGCTACCTAGAGTGCCAGATTCACTGGGACAAAAAGAAGAAGGGTGGCTGCCGGGGACTGAGGGAAGGAGTCCTGCGGAGTCATTTCTTGGGAGCAGACTCAGTTTACAAGATGGAAAGAATCAGGAGATGCATTTTAGTGATGGCTGAACACTGTGACGGATTTCATCCCACTGAAATATATGCTTACAAATAGCTAAGATGCTGACTTTTGTTTCTTAGACAGGAAGGAAGGGAGAAGCATCTTTATTTATTTGTCTTGGTTTTTCACCCCAGCCCTGGGTCTCAAACCTGGGTCCTTGGGCTTGACATGGTCCCCCCATCAGCTCTCAGCTGCCTGAACCATAGGAGGGCACACATTGGCATGACAGTGTCTTTTATGTTATGTGTATTTTACCACAATTAGAAAGAGAGTCAGCCTTCCACATCCATACATCTCACACTCACGGGTTCAACGGACCTCAGACTGAAAATCCACACTATGTCGCAGACGTACAGTGGTCGCATCTGTACTCAAGCAGGGGCGGGAACATGTATAGACAATTTTTTCTTGTCACTATTCCCTAAACAATACAGTATAACAACGATGTACATCACATCTTCATTGCATTAGGTATAATCATAATCTAGAGACAATTTAAGAAAGTGCAGGAGGAATGTGTCGACTTTTAAGTGCGCACTGTGCCATCTGATATAGGGACTTGATCACGCGTGGATTGTGGCATCTGCAGAGCAGAGGAAGAGGGCAACCTGGAACCAATCGCCAGCGTTTATCAAGGGATGATTGAAAATTACTTTTAAAAAAGCAATCATCATATCTTCATAAGTGAAGGGAAGTGACAACATAATGTCTGCAGGCCTGTGGGAGATGAACTGGACTGTCTTCTCTGTTGATTTATATGGAAACCTGGGAAAGAATGGTGAATTTCACTGGACAGGACCCCCAGGAGGATGGACTAGGGAAGAGCAGCCCTGAGAAGAAAGGCCACAGATCAGCATATAAAGCACCTTAGAAGTCAGTGGAAACTCAGTGCAGAGGATCTCACCGCTCTACGTCCTCACCCAGCGTGTTTTCGCTGCATAGATGGAATGTATATTTAACGTCATAGTTGGAAAGTACCAGATGCCTTACCAATGATGGTGTTGTGCCCTGGGCTTTTAAGAACGTGTGTTCATTCCCTCTGCTCGAGAGGTTCCCGGCTGCATATTTTCATGGAAATGAGTTTAATAGAATGAATTTGGAGTCAGCAATAACAGAGGCTATTTGACTGTGGTGTTATTTCTTTTTAAAAAGGCTTCTAACATGCCTGAAATGGATATTAACACAAATAAGAATTAGGCCTTCAGAGGGAGCAGCCTGGAGAGGGAGCCATATATTTCTGTCTAAACTGGACCTCCAGGAGGGTGCTGTTTTTCTAAATGATCTTTGGATGAGAGTCTGTAACACAAAGAATTGACCCCTGTGATAAGTCAGGCCGCTGCGCGGGTGAAGAAATCTGCCTGTGAGAAGGCAGAGCACTGATTCGTAGGGCAGGGCTGGATGTTAAAGACCATGAGCCCTAGCTGGTCCAGGTGCGGCCTTCTGCCCTGCATTCTCCACATCACCTTGTTTACCTGATGGCATGGAGTCTGCACGTGAGTGCACACCCACGTCTGAGAAGCTGTGCTCCGGGGCGTCCACCAGGAGAGGGGTGTTGGCACATCTCTCTACACGGTTGTCCGGTCTGCCTGCCCGGGAGCCCAGGCCTTGGTGACCTGGGAGGGCTCCCCTGTGAGAAGGGCAGTAGAGGTCTCTGCAGGTCCAAGGGAGCCACCTGGCACAGACTGGAGCCGAATCCCAGCTGTGCCGCTTCCAACCTGTGTGACCACGGAGAGGTGGATTGCCCTCTCTGTGCCTCCGTCTCCTCACTGTCAAGTGACTGCTGAGAGTCCCTAGTCACGGGGTTATTGTGGGAACACAATGAGCTCATCCATATAGAGCAGCGAGAGCGGTTTGAGTTGCTCAGTGAACGTCGGTTCTTTTGATCACGTGGCACAGATTTCTGTCTCACACTTGGGCTCTCATCTAGCCTCCGAGCTTCCGAGAACAAGCTGAATCCCTCATTCCTACGACAGCCTTGCAAGTTCTAAAGGCAGCTTTCCTGTCCCACTCCTGATGTTCTCTCAGCTGAAGTGTCTCATTCTTCATGTGACAGGCCTGTTGATGTCCATGGCACACCCACCAGGAGGCTCCTGGGGTCATGCACATCCACAAGAACCACAGCTTCCACGCGATCGTCCTCCCTTACACCGAAGCTAAGAGTTTTACTTCTTCATAGTCTGATTTCCATTTCCCTTGAGCTAGTTTCTTCTAGATCAGTCAAGGATGCCTGTGCGCTCTCCTCCCCCCATTCCAAGGAAGCGTGGGGCCCCGGGGCCTTCCCCAGGCCTTCCTGAGCCTAGGAATCCCCTGCTATTCAGACAGCAGTATCCTTGCTGCCACCAGCTTGCAAGTCTCCCCTGGTGGGGAGTGACAGGAGTGCAGCCACCTTGCTCAGGGACCACCCAGACAAGAAAGAATCAGCAGGGTACGGGTCTGCCCCAGCTGAGAGCAGCAGAGGCAGGTGTCCGTCTACAGCCTGCACTGAAACTCACATCCTCCCCAAGACTCCTCCTCCCCCACTCTGCAGCCCTCTGTGGCTCCCTGTCTTCTTCCTGGGGTTCTCACCTGAGACAGTGCATGGGGGGTCCCTGGGGCGCTCATCCAACATGGAGAGCACAGGTCTCCAAGTCAGCAGCTTTGGACGACCTATCCATCTCACGAACACCTCCCCTGATTCAGACCCAGGAGGTCCTTGGGGACCAGTGACTCAGTTCTGCCCTGTGACCCTTGGCCCTCATGTCTCGATATCTATTTCCTGGGCACCCTCCCCTATCCCCCTGCATTTATCACATTGACCCCATCACTTTCTCAAACATTGCCTAGCACAGCTACCTAAGATGTCCCTTCCTTCAAGGCCAACTCACACCAGACCCGCATAGAGCCTTTGCTGTCCCACCCCGGGATACGCCATCACGCCTCTGCACTCTGAGCGTGTCCCCTGCCTCTTCCTGGCTGCGCACTGTGGATCCTGTTGCGTCTGGTGCTGGTAGAGGACCAGCAGCGTGCAGGTTGGAGTCTGGGCCCCGGGCCCCGTCACCCTTGACCACTTCCCAGGATTTGACCTCGGTCAACTTGTGTTACTACCCCAGGAAGGGCCTACCTCAAAAGGCTGCTGGCAGGATTGCTGAGTGAATTCATACAAAAGTCTAACACAGTGCCCAGCACAGAACAAGTCCTATATGGACATCAGCCATGATCATCTTTTCATATGGAACATTCATTCCCTCTCTTTGACATCATGGCGTGCCCTGTGAAGATCTTACTCATCTTCACTTCTGCCACCTGAAGACTACACAATGCTGGACTCCCAGAACACATGCCAGAATCTTCTGTCTGGAAAGGCGAGGCTGTCAGACCCCCCGCAGTCCTGGCCTGGAAGCACCTGTCTCATATGAGAAGAGAAACAGCCCTCCCCATCTCCCCACCTCCCCATCACCCCACCACCCGCTGCCACATGCACAGGGTGACCGTCAACTGGACTTCTTTTCTTGGGAGAATTCCCGAGCCCTGGGAGGGTCCAGGAGGCACGTTATCATTCACGGGTGAGGTAGAAGGTTTTCGGAATCATGCCTTCTCCCCTAACCTTCAGGCACAAGAGACAGGCTCTGGGCAGCTAGAGACAGAAAAGGCGAGCTAAAGAGAACTAAAGCCTGGCTGGTTGGAGCAGCGGTGAGGTGCCCTCCCTTTGGGTGCGAGTTTGAACAAAGCTGTTCTGAACACCCTGACAGGCAGCTGGGCCCAAGCCTAGATTTCCCTGCTCTCTCCGTGAAGAGATCGCTGATAGCTTTAATTCTGTCTTCCCTCTGGATCTGTTAGGGGGCCCTGATTACCCTCTTCCCAGGGTAGCTGCTGCTAGATTATTTCCCAGACACCTTTGGCGCTTACAACGTCAAAGCCTCTTTGTCTGTACGTCATTCTAGAAGGACAGCAAAATGAACAGCTTGGAGCAATTGCTGAAGAAGGCCCCCAGGCCCTGGAAACAGGATCTAGACAGGAAACCATTCCAGCTGCCTTGCAGAGGTGCCTCCAGACCAGCGTCTCACCCAGAGCACCAACGGACAGGTTGGCAGGAGGAAAGGGACATTTGGGGAAGAGCAAGTCTTGCCTCTTGCTGCTGAGAGGTGGTCACAGAGAATCACACCGTGTCAACTTCCCGACTCCTCAGAAGTGACGGCTTACAGCTCACACGAGAGCCTGGCACCCACTGATCACCATGCTCAGCTCTGTGTGTGTGTGTGTGTGTGTGTGTGTGCGCGCGCGCGCTGTCCACCCAGTCCTGCCTCTGGCAGCCTGCAATGGGCTGTGATGGCCTGAGTCCCCCAGGGAGAGTGTGTCTGACCATGACAGGCAGGTTCCTCGAAGTCCAAATGGAGCTGAAACAATCCTCACCTTACAGACTCCAGCAGGAAAGCCACTTAAGGATTTCTGTTGATCAATATATTCACTGATGTCTGAGTCCTTCTGATAAATGAAACTTCTACTTAAAGATTTTTGTTTTCTAGAAAGTTCTAATTGTCATCTACTCAACTGAAACTTGTCTCTTGAATTCAGATCACCTGTGTCATGAATGGGTCCCAGAGCCTCTCCTTCTGGGACACCAGGCTTATATCAGCTGGGGACACTGGCCCCTGTGTCTGCCCCACTGACCCAGAGACACAGCCTCCCCTCTGTTTCCATCTCCCCTTTCCCAGGGCTCCTCTTGCTCCCCAATTCTCCTCTGCCCTGTGGCTTCTGGAGCACAGCAGTGAATCCCTTTTGTGGTTTCTAAAGAGCTCTGGGGATGAGACACCACAGGGAAGCTGCTAGTAGTTAACAAAAATCCAGCTTTCTCCGCTGCAACCAGGCCCCGGGACTGGCCCTGGGAAGCCCTTGGCCACACCAACATTTCTCTTCTACTTTCAGAGCAGGTGTTTATCCCCCTTCCCTTCTGACCCAGAGGCTGTAGATTGGCAGGTGTTAGGGAGGAATCCGTGCCTTAAAGGACAGCTCATTTGCGAATCAGAGGAAATGCCCGTTAAGTTTCCTTCCCTCTGGGTGCTCTATTTAGTCTTCCTCTGATAGTCTCAGCCTCTGACTAGAAAATAAATCTGATTATTTTTCATTTATAACCAGAAGTGAACTTCAGTAGCTTGGCTTGACTCTAAATTTTAAAATCAAATGTAAACCTCTAACAGATTACTATACACACAGCAATAGGTATGAATCTAAATGATGCTAACTGGAGGAATTTAGACTCAAAGGCTACAGACTTTGATTCCATTTGTATGACATTCTCTACTGGGTAAATCTAGAGGGACAGAAAATAGTGGTGGCTAGGAGGCGGGGGGAGGGGAGGTTGGGGGAGGGGGGTGACAGGTGACCAAGAGGGGGCACAAGGGAATTGGGTGAGATAATGGAATTACGTGTGGATAGATCGATCAATTTTCACTGTGACGTTAATCACATAATTCTGTGTTTTTGTCATTAGTCATAGAACTGTTCACTAAAGGGGGTCAGTTTTACTGCTTGTAAATGGTACCTTAATAAGCCTGACTTTAAAAACATTCATCATAATTGCCAATCCTTTTTGGAACAAAGTAGGGCCTAAGTAGCTGTCAACTCAATAACCTCTGAAAGCTGGGTCTGGATCTCTGTAAAGTCAGGTATGTCAGAGAAGAGGAACAGAGCTCCTTGCAGAAGGTACTTAATTTTGAAAGGAGTTTGGACTGTACCACACATTCCTTATTCATTCATTTATCCACTCACACAGCAGTGTGCATTGAACACCTTCGTCGTGAACTTGGGACTAGGCAATGCAGAAGTGACTGTGGAACAGGATACATGGGCTGGCCTTGAGAGGTATAGTCCTAGGGGTTGGGTGTCTGCAAATAAACAGCAGCAAAATACAGAGCATGGAGCTCCAGGGAGATACCCAGCCAAGGAGAGCAGGGGTGTGAGGACACGCATCTTTGGAATATATACCTGCAGAGGCCCAGAGGAGAGAAAAGGGGCACATTTCAAAACTTGTGAGTTCATGGAGGCTGGCGAATGAGTATGCTGTAGTCATTTCCAGCTAAGAAGTGTGTCTTCTTTTCCTTCTTTAGTCTGAGGCCCCACTCTGCAGAAAAATGTACCACAGGGAAGAGAAAATGGTAGCCAGGACTCTGGGGGGTTTTAAACACTTAATAAATCTTTGCTCAGTAAATGAGAAGATTTCAGATTAATTGATCAAAACTCCTAGGTACTTGGGCTTCATAACTTCATCTGTTTTAACCTGGGTCTAGGATACTTTTTCTATCAGTACAAAGGAAAACGCAGATGCTAAATGGGGCGCTTAAATCAGCAAATAACAAAACAACCCGTAGACTCCCTTATTGGATCCTCAGCCTTAATCGTCAACTTGAACTCACTGTAGATTCCAGATAATTTTCATGGATATTTCCCAGGTTTCACTATTTCTAAATTATGCAAAGAACACATTCCAACTTCCCTGACTATCATTTCCCGTTGGTGTTAAAACATCAATGTCATCTCTGTATCCTGCAGAGAGGGAGTCCATATTCGAGGTGGCAGACAGCAGCTAGAAACCACTCCCCCAGAAAAGACAGTGTGTAGAGCTCCAGAGTCCTCCTTCGCTCTGTCATTCAAGGCTGCATGTAGGTGTCCTTCACCGGCATGCATTATGAAGCCATTCCCAGTGCGGTCATGGCGTCTGACATTGTAGCAGCAGTCATTCTAGTCTTCTATACCAAAGCAACTGCCTTGATTGCTCATGTATGGCTGTTTCTGAGATTTAGCTGCTGGATAAATGAGATTCCGGGGTCCCATCATTACCCCACTGATGGTAGTAATGAACCTGAATGTGGCTCCAAGGTATCCACCTTATTACTAGATGAGGGCAGATTTGTTCTGCGGAATTACGTCATGTTGGGGTGGGGAAGTATTCCTTCGAAGATATTGGTGTCTGTCCTCTGTAGAGGAAAACTCCAGGACCACCTAAGACTGCCCCACCAGGAGGAGCCCTGTAAAACAACCTGAGTCCGTCCAACCAGAGTTCTATTCTGTTAGCCTTGTTCAAGATCAAGGGGAAAGGTGGAGAGCGAGAGTCTCTCTGTGAAGGGAAGGTGGAAGAGACATGGGAGGGAGAGTAGCAGCAAATGGCTGATCACTGGGCCCTGGGATTTTGTCTTGCAGGGCTACCTGTCCGAAGGGTTGGTAACGAAGTGGTACCGCTCTCCACGCCTGCTCCTGTCCCCTAATAACTACACCAAAGCCATTGACATGTGGGCTGCTGGCTGCATCCTGGCCGAGATGCTCACAGGGAGAATGCTCTTCGCAGGTAAGCTGCTAACCCTGTCACCTTCCTTCTCTGAATTCACTCTACACCAAGACCTGAATGCAAAATACAAGCTCATCACCTAACCAGCTGGCCTTTCTCTTTGAAATGACCTCCGTGGCTTTTATGGAACTAACTTGGAGGCCCCTGATTATCATTTCAGGCAAAATCATCGGGAGATGCACCTTGCTAGAGCACAGACAGCTAAGGCACAGGCTGTGAAAGCCATGACTCAAGCTTGAGACAGAGAGCTGGGAGCAAAATTTTTTTTTAAAAAAAAGCAAAACAAAACTAGAGAGGCTGGCTTTGAGCATAGCCCCCACACCCTTTTTTTTTTTCTTTTTCACTTATTCATTCAGCAAATATTTCTTGAGCATTATTAGTATATGCAGATCCATTATGCTATGACTGGCGCTTTTTTTGACTTGTTTTTCAAATGTTCATTGCTTAACACACCATCTTAATTACTGGTAATCTGATCTCATTCCCTTGGCTACCGACAAAGACCTAAAGAGATGTGATTTCCTGTCTTTAGACCTTGAGCTTCTGAATTTTTGTTTGCTTGCTGTAATCCCCACACTGTAGTCCTCACCAGGTCACCCCAGAAGTCACACTTATGGTACAAGACTGCAGCAGAAGGTTCACGTGGGAGAAATTGGAGTTTTTATGTAGAAAAAGGTTCTTGGGTTGGTACTAACTTGAGCATAGCTGTTTTGAAATCAATCACTTGTATTCAAACACTTGGAGATTGATCACTGAAAATACCCACCCTACTTTTTCAGTCCCTTCCTCCTGTCTCCCTGCCACTGAGGATCAGTCTGGAAAGCTCATGTACCCCATAAGGGACTCCCAGATTCCTCTCCTTGAGTCCACTGCGGGGAAAGGCTGAAGAAAGCCCTTCAGAGCAGCTCCTAGGTATGCATTCACACATGTTCAGTGCTGTACTGGGCCTCATGGGGGACACAGAAGGGCCACTCCCTACTACACCATCAGCTTCCAACAGACTGGAATCCCATGATCAGTGGGATCAGTTGGGCTTCTCAGGAGAGCTCTCTGCATGAATGGACATGTTCTGGGGACTTCTCCAGGAAGGAGAGGCTTATCTGAGGACTGAACTGTTAATGGTCTTGGAAAACTGCTCGAGGACAAGGAGAAATGAAAGTCAGAACAGCCTGGGGTGGCGGTAGAGGGAGACCACGAGGTGACAGACTTGACCAATGCCAGCCATGTCACAGCTCTGACGCTGTCAGTGGTGGCTGGTGTAGAAGATGAGTTAAGTTTCTGAGAGGCATCAGGACTGAAGTTTCCTGTGGATGGGAATGGATTTCATGCCCAGCCTCCAGCATGCTGCCTGCAGGGAGAGGATGCTCACAAAATCGTTATTTTGCTAAATGAATGAGTGAAGGAGTCTTGCCTGCACCCCAGCCCCCACACTGCACTCCTAGAGCTGGCATGCCTGTCCTCCTCCCTCTGCCCGGCGGACTCAAGACTTGTCCCAAACCTAATTTGTTATTCCTGAATTTTGTTGCTCCTAATTAGAATTCTCCTGCTGGGCTCCAAAGGAAGGCTGTTGGCAGCCTTAAAATTGCTTCTTTCCCCAGCCTAGTGAAGACTGAGCAGAGAGGCAGAGGGAACGGAGCCCTGGGGAAGCCACTCCCATCACCTTAGCTCTGGCTGACGGGTCACTCCAGAGCCAGAGACATGTGACAACGCAAGTCCCAGAGACAGGCAGCATCCTACCCACCCTCGCGCAGCAAGTCAGTGGCAGCCTGAAGGCCAGAACCAGGTCCCCAGGCCCCCAGCCCGGTGTCCTGCTTTGCCCTTCCCAGGCGCCCTAGAACCACTGGGGGGCTGCGAGCACCCCAGCCACTGGGCAGCACGCTTGACCATCTGGTGTTTGCCTCCCAGGGGCTCACGAGCTGGAGCAGATGCAGCTCATCCTGGACACCATCCCCGTGACCCGGGAGGAGGACAAGGACGAGCTGCGCACGGTGATGCCGTCCTTCATCAGCAGCACCTGGGAGGCGAAGAGGCCGCTGCGCCAGCTGCTGCCCGAAGTGAACGGCGCAGGTGCTGAGGCCGACAGCCCGGGGCTCTGCCCGGTTTTCCCTTGATGGGCAGTGCGGGTTGGGGACAGGCTGTTTTGCTCCAAAAGGGCAAGCATAGTCCCCAGACCTAGAAGCCAAGCCTCCCCTGACCGTTCTTTTCAGACCACTGATTATTGGACTCGAGTTCAGACACTGGGCAACCTCAAGGCAGCCGTTAATGGTGCTCCACAGTCTCCCCTCGATGTTGCTTCCTTTCCCTTGTCCTCTTTCCTGTTGCCTTCTACAGTCTCCTCCTCCATCTTCCTTTACTTTTTCCCCTTGGAAGTCGTGGTTTGAACAGAGAACAGGAGCCTTATGATTCTGAAAGCTAAATCCAGTTCATTTCCCGGTTCACCAGTCACTAGTCATTTGACCTTGGATATGTGTCTTGATTTCCCTGCATCTCAGTTTCCTGCACAACAAAGTGGATATAATAATACATGTCCCACAGGGCACTGTGACGAGTAAGTGAAATAGAATCTGTAATAGCCATGGCATTACAAGATCGGTGCGCCATCCTCCTAGGCGTTACATTATCACTGGGCCTCATACTGCCGGAGGCTTCCTTAAGACGCTCCGAATTAATAGCTAGATTCTCACTGGCTCATATGTTTGTTTCCTATATAAGAAAAAGAGAAGCTGAAACATTTACTTCTCTCTCCTGTAATAATCCAAAAGCAGACAGGCTGTGACCAAAATGTCAGGCATGCTCTGCAAAGCCATCAGGGGCAGAAGCTGCCTCTGCCTTCTAGCTCTGCCATCTCGGATTACCCTTATCCTAGGGAGGGAGGGAGCAAAGGTCGCAAGCAAGAATTTGTTCACCTCACTTCCACTCACGTCTCATGGGCCAGAGCTTGGTCCCATGGCCCCTCTCCCTGCAGTGGAGACTGAAGTGTATGTCCACCCCATGTCACTGTGTCTGTTATCAAAGAGCAGATATGGGGTTCACACAGCCATCGGCCACACTGCTTCCCATCCAGAAACTGAGAACTTGAACTAACCATGTCTTTGACCATCAGCTCCATTCAAACCAAAAGCTGCCTCAGTTGTTCTCATTATTAAAAGGCAGGGAGAAATCTGACTGACTGCAAATCAACTCTTGGCCCATCCACATTTACCTTTTTTGTTTGTTTTCTACAAGGAAGGAAGCAGGCGGGTATGAAGGCAAGTAGACAGGCAGGGAGGAAAGAGGAAGGAAGAGAGAAGGGAGAGAAGAGGAAGAAGCTTTATTTCTTCCTTTATTCTTTCATTCATATTGGTTATTCCTTCCCCCCACCCCCGCTCCACCCCGAGCCTGGGTCACAAACCCAAGTTCTTGGGCTTCACGTGGATTACACCCGAGCTGCAGACTTAACCCAGGGTGTGGGCACACTTTGATTCCTGAGCTTCAGCAGAAATCCCACCATGAGAAAAGGGTTGTGGCCACCTCTCAGGAATTTTGGTCATGGGATGCATCACCCATGTCCCTTCTCCCAGGCGGCCACACCCACAGCAGCCCCTTGATGACTTGGCTCAGAGAGCACTGGGCCTTGCTCGGAGAAATCAGAACTGGTATCTTACAGAAAACAGAGTCCCTCATTGTTGTCAGCAGCAAAAGCCAACATTTATTAACCCAC
This sequence comes from Solenodon paradoxus, assembly GCA_004363575.1. Lineage (NCBI taxonomy): Eukaryota > Metazoa > Chordata > Mammalia > Eulipotyphla > Solenodontidae > Solenodon > Solenodon paradoxus. The sequence continues at coordinate 18,927 of RJWH01001757.1, forward strand.
TGAGGCTAGAGAGCTGTGCAAGAATGGAAATTTAGAGACATAAGAGATGGTCTAGCTGTGAAGACAGGGAATACCCATCAGAGAGGAGCAGAGACTAAAGCCCATCCTTGGGGACCAGCGAGCACTCTGGGTGTATGCGGAGGGAAGAGGGCCGCCAAACACAGAACAAGGCAGAGAAGCTGGTCCACCAGAGCGGCGAGAGCTCAGATTAGTGGACGCTGATGTCACACTCCTGAGAGCAGAAGTGAAGCTGGAGAGGTGAGAAGGGCCGAGAGGCTGCAGGGCTTCAAATGCCCAGCTTAGGAGTTTGGACTCGATCCTGGAGCTGAACAGATGTTCATTAACGCCAGGCTTGTTTCATCCTCCCAACGTGCCATCTTCAACCAAAATTCTCTCATCTTCATCTAGCCTTCGGGTAACGAGGTGTGACCTCAAGGTGGTGGAGACAGGGCATCGAGCCCACCTGCCCAGAGAGCCAGTGCGTGGCCCTTGGCTGCTTCCCTCTGCTGTAGATTCGAGGCAGCTGGAAAAAGAGGGTCTCTGGCTGGAACCCTCATGGCTCAAAGGATGTAGTTCAGGTGACTGTCCCTCAGCTGCCAACACAGCCATCCCACACCGGTACAGGACAAGGCAGGCAGCCTCCAAGACCATATAAGGAGAGTTCAGTTCTGAGCTCCATTTATTACACGAAATGAATACAGTTGATCCTTGAACTCGACGGGTTTGTAGTGCATAGGTTCACTTACACTTGACTCTCTTCTATCCACGGGGTCTGCATTCATGGGTTCACCAGGTGGGGGTGTCAGCTGTGTGAATGTGTGGGTGTGGCACCAGGAAGACAGAGGACCAACTCTAAGTGCCCAACCCCTCGTCCTTCAAGGGCCACCTTAACAGACACAGCAGTTAAAGGCTGAGGCTCAGGGCACTGCCCACCTGCTTCTCAGTCTCCAGACAGCCCCCTGAGAATCCTTCCAGAGCCTTCCATTTTGGAATCCACTGGGCCAGGAAGGTGATATGATTGTACAGAAGCCTCATTATATTAGAAATGCCCTAAAAACATCTGGGGAGGCTGAGCCCAGAAAAAAAAAGGAGTCAGGGATGGGCGGTGTGAATGATTGAGCTAAGGTAAAGCCAGTGCTATAGCAGAGAAACCGGAGACCCCAGGCTGACCGCACTGGCATGTGTTCCCTTCTCACCTCAGGTCCAGACACGGTGAGGACCTGGGGCCCTGCCCAGGACCCAGGCCATCAGAGGGGCTGCTGCCTTCAACATGTAGCTTTTTTTTTGCCTGGACACCAGCTGCCAGCCCAAGTCAGGGGAGAGAAAACAGGCTCTTGCAAGAGGTTTTGATGGGTCAGGCCTGGAAGTGGGGTCTACACTTCACTTCCACCCCCATGCCACAGCCCCCAGTCACATAGCCACATCTAACTGCAGGGGAGGCTGGGAGTGGTTGGCAAGTGATTGTGCCAGGCGGAACAGGAGACTCGCAGATGCGGGGGCCTGAGAGGGCAGAGCCAGGCTCAGTGCTGGACAGTAAGGGTAGCAGGTTTAAGTGTGATATTAGAAAGGATTGATTGCTGTAATTTGGGGCTCCCCAGAAGTGTCTGGGCCCTGCTAGAGGACCAGCTGTGAGAGAGAGAAAAGAGCGGATTCTCATTCTTAATTGTAAAGTCAGCAGAGTGGCCTTTGGGATCTCTGGTATCCAACCTCTGGGATCCCTGGGTCTTTTTTTGTTTTTTAAAGGAAAGTTGCAGGCAGGGTGTAGGCAAGCAGGCAGGAAGAGAAAGGAGGAAGAAGCATTTTTGGTTTTTTTGTTTGTTTGTTTTTTATTTTTGTCATACATCTTGGTTGTTCCCCCTGTCCCTGGGATGCAAACCTTGGGATGCATGTGGTCTGCACTTGGCCAGAGTCAGCAGACCCAACTGCTTACTCCACCAGGGCACACCTTGCTGGATATTTTTTAACGATGATGATGATGATGCCTACCTATGTTTTAGATATGTAATTCTCTCATTTCAGTGTAACAGGTGAGGTCAAAGGGACTAGAGACCCAGAGAGAGACGTACCTAGCTGCAGAGCAGCAGAACTGGGCTGCACCAGAGCCTGATTCTTCCCACTCTGTACATCTGTGCTCCCAGTCCTCTTTCAGATCCACAGCCCTGAGCCCAGAAGCACCCCTGAATCCCCAGAGCTTTGCGGGGTGATCAGAGTGACTGCTGCTTGACTAATCTTGCAGTCTAGGACAAGGTCGGAGCATCAGGTCCTCCTGGCAAGCCAGTGATCTTCAGTATCCATTGATTGCTTGAATCATTGATGAATTTTCCTGCAGAGATCTAGGGCTGGTGTGAGGGGCAGGATGATGGTGTGGGCTGAGGCCTCTCGAGGAGACCGCACCCTGGGCCTGAGTTCAGCTGTATTGCTCCTTCCCCATGTGGGCTATAACCTGATTAGCCAAGTCATGATTTAAGTGGAGTCTCCAGTGCTGAGAAGTAATACAAACCTCTGGGCTAGACTTTGTCCTGAGATAACCTGGAGTCCAGCAGACACAGGGTATGTGGGTGTCCTACCCACATGGGCACCAGCACCCGTGTGCAGAACTGGTGTGTGGCCAGTGCACACCCATAATGTCTACTGACTGCAAATCTTGATGTGCTTTCATGCTGGTTGGCAAATAACCATCACACAAGGCTTCTGAGTGTCCCTCGCAGTCCCCACATTCCAGCTGCTTCAGATTTCCCCTTGATCTAGCCACTAAAGGGTTGCTGCCTGGCACAGCAGTGGGGCTTCAGCGTGGTAGATAAATATGCTGCATAACAAGCTGCTGCCTTTGTTTGTCAAACCTCCACAGGCAGAAAAACTCTGGACTTATGAGCTCTGGGCTGCCTGACCCTGTCCCACTGTCCCATGAGGTTTTTCAGTGCTGGGAGCTGGGGGGTAGCGCCTCTGCTCACCCCAGCGGTACTCTCAACCCATGACAAATGGGAGTGGGTGTAAAGACACCCCAGCTTCCCCCGACTTAGTGGAACTACCTCTAGTGGAACTACCTCTGAGGTGTGTCGCACACTGTCTGCTGGGAAACTGCAATGGACCCGAGCCCCAGCTGCCACCAGGGGACCCGGCTCCTCCGCACATCTTCTATTAGCTGCCCACCCACTTCCCTCCCTGGGGGCGCCAGCACACAGACACCAGGCCCCCATCTTATCTGTGGAGAAATCCAGCCCAAGGCCAAGTTTTAGCTAGCTCTGAGCCTCCTCTGGGCAACGGTGACCTTGAACTAGTCACTTTACCCCTCTGAGCCTCCATTCATTTATGAAGTCAAGCTAAGCAGCATCTACTCAAGTCTGTCACTGGATTGGGGTGAGGACCATAAGAAAATGGTTAAAACCCTTTTCTCCAGCAGAAAAGTATAAACCCTTAGAAATGCCTCCCGCTAAGGAGTCGTCCCAGGCTTCTCTTGGTTGGTTTTCATGTTCTGCTTTGCTCCCCACAGCCATCGACTTTCTGGAGAAGATCCTGACCTTTAACCCCATGGATCGCCTGACGGCTGAGATGGGGCTGCAGCACCCCTACATGAGCCCGTATTCATGCCCCGAGGACGAGCCCACCTCACAGCACCCCTTCCGCATAGAGGATGAGATTGATGACATCTTGCTGATGGCCGCCAACCAGAGCCAGCTCTCCAACTGGGACAGGTGCGGTTCCAAGGCTTCCCAGCACCAGAGTCCAGCACCTACATTCCTGTCCTCACAGTGCTGCCTGGCCTCGGCGCCTCCATGACCTTCCCCACTGCCTCCCAAGTTTCAGAGCCTGTGGGGCACTGTCCCCCACTTAGCCTCCTGACTCTCCTCTCCTGTCCCCAGGCACTCCCAGTAGCTGCGTCTTGCATATAGGTCAGGGGCCTTTCTTGTGTAAAACACCTCCAACCCGAGTTCATTGGACCCCGGACTCAGTACAGAGTCAGACGAACACCTGCTGTAGGAGCTCTACCCCAGCAGGCTGGGGTTTGCCCTAGAAAGGTAAACTGCAACAATACCAGGCAAGCAAACAATGTGAGGTTTTCCCTGATGGACTTTCCCAGGATTCATATATGTGCCCCTGAAAGTGCTACTAAAGGAGACACATCATTAGTGCCACTCATGCATGAGGATGCTACCTCTCAGAGGTTAGAGATTGACAGTGTCACACAGCTCACACCTGGGCTGTGTGGGCTTTCCTCAGACTGCATCAGTGTCCAACCCTGGGAAGTATTCACAGGCCTATTTTGTGCTCAGCTGGGCTTAGCCTGAGAATCCTCAACACTGCGTCCCCGGGAAGCCATCACCAGGGCATCAGAATTGAGTAGCAGATGCATTGTTCCCAGTATCTGCACTCACATAATGATGGCTCAGCTCCCTCCTATTCTGATCACTTGGGGATCTCCCTTGGCTAATCCTGCTCAGTCTCCGAATAGAAGTCCAGGGCTTAGCAACGAGGGCCCCGGGGGAGCCTAGTGGGGGACCCGCTGTTGTGGGAATGTGATAGCTAGTTACATTAGTGACAGATGAGCAGTTTCTCCTTTTCAGTTGTTTGACAGATGATGGGTTTCAGATTAAGGTGGCACCGAGGGAGTGCCAAGCCATCATGGCTATTTTTGGACAGGTCTGTCGTTGTCATCAGGGTTTATTATCAAGAGTTGCCAGCAAGCAGAGATGAATAAAGCCCTCCTAACCCTCCACGTGGAGCCTGCCCTGAGTGCGCCACCCCCATCTCCAGTATTTGAGGGCACACAGCACTGGTCAGGTGACTGCCCGTCACTGCTGACCATTTCTATACCTGATGCGCCCCTGTGCCCAATGTTTCCTGTCACACCTGAGGGAGGTTGACAAAGATAATGACAAACCCTTCTACAGAGCCTGCTGCTTTGGGCAGACTGCGTACCCTCTGAATGATAGAGTCCTCACTGATATGCTAACTCCACGGGGTTGCTATGAAGACCATGTACCTTTGACCCGTGGCGTGTGGCAGCCAGCGATTAGGGTCTTCTCAGAGTCTTCCTCCTAGAAATCTCTGCAGTTTCCAGGAGCCTCATGGCAGGAGGCAGTGTTCACCTCCGCCCTCAGGGTGTCACCGGGAGGGTGGGCAGTAAGGGGCCTTCCTTTGCCTGGGCAGCCACATCTGTGGACTGCCATTGCCCCCTGCCAGTCCCGAATCAGCCTGCCCTTGGTTTTTCCTGTGTGAGCATGAAACCTGTTCTGGGAGCATCTGAGGCTGGCTGATGCCTCCTCTGTGCCCCTGCCTCCCTCCTGACCTGCATAGAGCACCTGGCACGGGGAGGGAGGGCTAGCTGACAGCCTGTCGCCTGCCCACCTGTCCTTCCTGTGCTCTTGGCTGGCTGGCTTCATCCTCTATGTCTGCAGGACAGTTGACAGAAGGCAGAATTCCAAGGATCTCTGGCCTCCCCTGAAGGTCTCATATGCCATAGGTCCCACCTGCTCTGCATCGGTACAGGCAGAGGTAGAGGATCCAAGCAGACCCACTGGGGAGGGAATTCTTAGCCCTGGGCCTGCCTCAGAATCGCGTGGGAGGCTTGAGAACCATGCAGATGCAGGGCCCCACTAAACGTACCGAGTCAGAATTGGAGCTGTCAGGCAGGCATGGAATTTTAGTTTTAATTCCCCCAGTTGATTCAAATCTGAACCGGGATGGAGAAGCAGCCATTGGACCAAGGGCCAACGGCCATGCAAAATCGCAGGCTACTTGTCCCATCTACTGATCACGCTCTCACTGTAGCAGGGTCCTGGGTGATGTGTGTGCTCTTCGGAGTTTGGGAAGCACCACACGGGGGGGGGGGGGGGGAGCCCTAGGAAGTGGGGCCCAGCACACAGCAAGTGCTCCAGAAATATTTACGGGGTCTTGCGCGATACAATAGCACAAGGTCAATCTAAGCAGTGCCTCTAACTAAGCCCCGAGGCTCAGCGTTTCCTGTCCCCCCACCACCTGAGGAGGGTCCACTGCTGGGGGCGGACTGGCGGGGGGCGTGGCTTCTCCGAATGCCACCCGCCGCGATGTCCATCCTCCATCCGTCTGTACCTCTGCAGATACCCTGTGAGCCTGTCATCCGACCTGGACTGGCGGCCCGACCGGTGCCAGGACGCCGGCGAGGTGCAGCGCGACCCGCGCGCGGGCTCCGCCCCGCTGGCGGAGGACGTGCAGGTGGACCCGCGCAAGGACTCTCAGAGCAGCTCGGAGCGCTTCCTGGAGCGGTCGCACTCGTCCGTGGAGCGCGCCCTCGAGGCCGACTGCGGGCGCTCCTGCGACCGCTCCTGCGACTACAAGGTGGGGTCGCCGTCCTACCTGGACAAGCTGCTGTGGCGAGACAACAAGCCGCCCCACTACTCGGAGCCCAAGCTCATCCTGGACCTGTCGCACTGGAAGCAGGCGGCCGGCGCGCCCCCCCCTGCGGCCGTGGCCGCGGATGCCGGGGCGCACGAGGACGAGCCGGCCAGCCTGTTCCTGGAGATCGCGCAGTGGGTCAAGAGCACGCAGGGCGGCCCCGAGCACGCCAGCCCGCCCCCGGGCAGCCCCCGGCGCCGCCTGTCCTCGCCGCCCCGCCACCTGGCTCCCCTCGACAGAGGCGCCAGCCCTCAGTTCGACCTGGACGTTTTCATCTCCCGAGCCCTCAAGCTCTGCACCAAGCCCGAGGACCTGCCGGACAGTAAACTGGGCGACCTCAACGGCGCGTGTATCAACGAGCACCCTGGCGACCTCGTGCAGACCGAGGCCTTCTCCAAAGAAAGGTGGTGAGAGCAGAGGGGCGCGCCCGGCGGCGGGGAGACGCCACAGCCAGGCCTGGCAAGACAGGGCCGCGGCCCGCCACCTCCGCCGCCGCCTCCGCCCCTCTGCTGCCTTGGGGTTGGCAGAAGCCTGGAAGGATCCGCGGAGCAAAAGGAATGTCCATTTCTTAAACTGCCTTAATAACTAGCCTTTAACCTCTGGGAGCGAGTTTGAACAGGAACCTAGTTTAGGGGTGGCGATCATTTGCCCAGCGAAGAGAAGGCCCTTGCGGTTTGAAAGTGCTCATGTGCAGGGAGAAACGTGTCTTAGCAGTCTGCACGCCCTCGCTGGGCGGCTGGGTGCGAGAGAATCTTGCAGACACAGTGCTGAAAGCTTCCGGCCCAACTAGTTGACCAGATGAGGGAGGACAGCGAGGCCCAGAGCAGCAAAATAAGGCTCTTAAGATTAAGAAGATTAGGAAGCTTTGAATCCTAGTCGCCTGGTCCCCAGGCCACTGTCTGTCCGCTGTCAAATGACTTCCTCCTTTGGGGTGATTCCAGCTTTTCAGTCCGAAAACTTGGTCCAAGTTGCTTCTTCCCTGTTCATGACCTCTAACCCGGTGACAGTCTTCTTTTCAGAGCAATGTTCCACGTGTTCCAGAATTGGAAACAGAGCCAGTCTCCCCACCCCTACCCCCACCCCCATCACCAAGCATTTTTTTCTGGCTTCTCAAGTACTTCAGTCGTCTCATTTGCCACAAGCCCTGTATGTCCCTCACCCCTTTATGGTTTGAAGTCTTCATTTCAGATCAGAGCAGCTTGGGGTCTGCGGGTAAAATTCTCCCATTCTCCCGGGCCTGTGCACACACCGCCTCCAGAACCCCCTGTTCATTTTCGTGACCCCCCGCAAGCAGACACAAAGACGCAGCCCTCTTTCCCCAGGGCACATCGTACACTGGTGAGTTTGAAGACAGCAATTCCAAGAATCCCTCCAGCCCACCCTCCACCCACCCACCCACCACATGCACACAGCTCCTCTCCCCGCCCACCTCGGAGCGAATGTTCTCTGCAGCAATGCCCACATGGCGGGAAGCTGTGATGTGTCCACCACAGAGAGAGTGTGTTAGGAGGAATTTCACACGGGACCTACATGCTTCGTTCATGCTGCCCTTGACTGTGCTCCTCCCTTCAGCTCTGGTGAAGAGCAGGCCTTAAATGTGTCAAGTGCATGACCTTGGGAGCCAGATATCCAGAAAGGAAGGTTTCAAAGGTGGGGTGCCAATAGCCAGGACCCTGGAGGGTCAGGCACCAGCACGGGGACCCCACAACAAAGGAAAAGACTCAAGGCAACTGTGAATGGAGACCAGGATGTGTGTGGAGCATGCAGACACCGAGGTGCTCTCACACACAGAGCCACAGTTGATGGTGTGGGGGCAGAACAGGTCCCCTCCAGAGGCATCGTCCAGTTCCCTGGAATGTTCCACTTCTCCCCCTGGCATTCAGCTTCCTCCAGGCCCTCCCCAGCCTGTAAGCCAGGACTCCCCCAGGTGGGTCTTGGACTGTTTTCGCCCTCACCTCCACCTTAAAACGCATCAGCTGGCTAGGATTTGTACACTGAAAACTGCATCATGTCTGAAACTTCTATTTAACCACAGAACTCACTACCATGACCAATTTTTAAATGGAAAAAGATGTAAATATAAAGTGTTTGGGGTTTTTGCCTTTTTTTTTTTTTTTTTTAAGAAAAAGGAAATGGGTGCCGCTCCTCATGTGCCATTTGTCCTCAGAGGGCGGCCTTACTTTTTGGTAAAGGAATGAGCTGCTGACCTTGACCAGGAGTTCATGTATAATTGTTATTACAGAGGAATGTTAATACTATTGATGTTTAAAAAAAAAACAATAACAAATTATTCAACTTGATCAGGACAGTCCAAATAAAGTTTTATTGGAACTTCACATATGCATGGAAGCATCTCTCCTTCATTTGCACGTTGGTGTGGTAGGCAGCCGTGGATTCATTGGTGCCTGGCTGGCTCCTCCCGGGACCCATGAAGGCCAGTGTTTTGCGAGACTGCAGTTGGGGGAGCTGCAGGACTAACGCTGGAAGTGGTGTTGTGTGTCTCCAGACAGCTGTGGCCTCACCTGGGACCTGAACGCTAGAGGAAGGAAAGTAGACTGGAGCACCAGTGCAGAGCCTGTCGACGCAAACCCTGACACACAGAATCAAGTGGAAGTGATTGGAGGTGAGAGGATCTCAGGAGGCACTGATGGGGTGGTGGGGAAGTAACAGGGAGGGAAGGAAGCCACTTAGCAATGGGCACACTCGCTGCTGAAGTAGATCTGGGCAGGGTGTCACATGCAGAGCAGGAACTGCACTCAACACTCTGGGGATAAAGAAGTAGAAAAAAGAGCTGCCCCAGCAAATTTCTATGATTTGGGTAGATAAGTAGGCAAATGTATAAAACCTCTGAAGTGCAAATAAGCAATCTTCAAACTTCCCCACTGGTGAGCCCTCCCACGTCCAGTTCCAACCCTTTCATTATTAATTTCCTGCTGATAACACTCTCAAAAGTTACCTCTCTACCTCTGCTCTCCACTATCGGACCCTCCATCAAATGACTGTGTTATGAACCCCCAAGACCATACTTGGGCTCAATAATTCACTAGACAGACTTACGGGACTCAGAAAAGCTGTTAGACTCACAGTTATGATTTATTACAGTGAAAGATTAGCCATCAGTCGAGGGAAAAGATGCATGGTTCAAGTTCAAGAGAAGCCAGGTCTAAGATCCCAGGTGTATTCTCCCACTAGATTTGCCAAGGGCACGCTTAATTCCTCCAGCAGCAGTGTGTGACAACACATGTGACGTGTAGTCAACCAGGGAATGTCACCCAAGCCATAGTGGCCAGTTGTTTTATTGGGGATCAGTTATGTAGGACTATGTAACTGACCTTAGCTACTCAGTCTCCAGCCTGCCCCTAGAAATCAAACTGACAAAGCAAGTCCCAGAGCCTCTGACACACAAAAACACTTTTATCAGACAGGGATATTCCAAGGGCTCAGAGGTTATCTCCAGGAGCCAGTCGAGAACCACTCCTTTGGAAGGTACAAGATTTGAAAAAAATAGTCTGCTGAGTTAACCATCTACAGTTAATAGAGGGTAAGAGTAGTTAACCCTATTACATAGTTACACTAAATATATTTGTGTCTCCTGCAGTTCTGTAGTTATGTGAGACTATTATACCAATGATGAGGTCACACAGCTGTTGAAGATCTTGTTAGTAAAACATGCCTATTTATAATAGCGCTGTTATTCAGTAAAACATGCCTATGATTTTACGAATATGCAGCATTACTAAAATACTATAATACTGACATGCATGCTGAGGTAGGTGTGAGACAATCTAATGCCTGAGATGCCTTTTCTCATTAATTCATGGTCTGTTTATGAAAGCCAAGCCTGTCAACAGCTAACTCACTGCTCACTCTGTCAGCACGGTTATTACCAGGGGCATAATTGTCCCAAATGCGTGATGGATCGCTTTGGGCAGCAGTCGTTTCCAGCTACTCCAGAGCGGCACAGGAGCACCGAGCCAAGGGCTTCAGAGTCCTGTGGCTGAGAGAGCTCTCTGAATTGCAGCCTGGGGGAGAGCCACATGAAGCAAGAGGCAAGATTAAGAACCGAGGATGTTCACAGAAGGGCACTCGGGGCGTGGGAAGGAAGGACAAGATGAGATTCCTCATGCAGGGGCTCCTGCCGTATGGTGAGAGGAGGTGATAGTTAATTTTATGTGCTCGCCTGATTGGGCCATAGTGCCTGGGTATGGGTCAAACATTGCTCGCAGTGTTTCTGTGGGAGCGTTTGGGGTGAGGTTAACATTTAAATCAGTGAACTCTGAGTCATGCAGGTTGCCCTCCATAATATGAGTGGTTTGGGCCCATCCAGTGAGTTGAAAGCCTGACTAGAACAAAAGACTGACCTCCTGGAGCTAGAAGGAAGTCTGCCAGCAGAAAGGCCTGGGGACAAATTTCAGCCTCCACAATTGCATGATCCAGTTCCTTAAAATAAATCTCTGTCTCTTTCTTTCTCTGTGTACAGACACACTCACACACACATGCATGCATACACACTCACACTCACACACATACTCATACTCTATTGGTTCTGTTTCTCTGGAGAACTCTGACTAATACAGAGGGGCAGGGCTCTCTACATGCATCATCCCGTGTAATATTCCCAACAACTGAAAAGGAGAGATCATTAAACCCGTTTTACAAATGAAGAGGCAGAGAAATGTCAGCATCCATAGGCATTTAGAACAGACATAATAGAAACCAACAGTCTTGGCTGGAATTGCGCTCTGCTCCTGAGCAGCTGTGTGACTTGGGGCATGTTGCTTACACTTTCCATGCCTCCTGCTTCCTGATCTGAGCTGCCGGTGCTGCTGTCGCTGCTGCTGATGACAACGACGACGATGAAGATGACACCTACCTCGTCATTAGGAGGATTTTATTTGTTCAAACGTGTAAAGCACTTAGCCCTGACAATGTAGAAAATGTTAAATAAGTGTTTGATAGATAAAGTAAACAAGAGTATACTCATAGAAAGTGGTGGACCCAGAATTGGAACCCATAATAGTTTAATGTCATATGTTCTCTGGGGGTTTTACATGACTCTGCAAGAAACAAGGTAACATTAAAGCATTCAAAACCACAATCAACCACAAAGCACCACCTTCAGACTATTTGCCCAGTGCTCCCTCCGTTCTCTGAGAAGCCTTCCCCCATCACAGCAGAGACCCTGCATCCACATCCATGCTGCGGTGACCCTGCTCCCCCACACCTTGCAACCCACCATACTGGTTGAACCAGTACACACCCAACCTAAGTTGAGCTGATCATTCTCTTGGGGAATTTAGATTTAAGATGCAGAGATGCTTGTCAGTCTTTGCTGGAACTGAGCACAAGGCGAGCTCAGAACCGCAGGGTGACCATTTTATCGAGTGTCATTAGTTGTGGGGGGTGGGAAGAGAGAGTGAGAGCCCGAGAGCCCTGGTGTTTCTGGTCCAATCTCCCTGTTTCAATCCACTGGGGGTACTTGACTGCACCTCTTACCCCAGGTTCCCCTTGGGTACCCCATGACCTTAGAATGCTGTAATGCCCCTTGATCTACAGCTCCCTTGAAGGGACTCTGTTTTGGTAACTGAAGAGAAGAGGTTTGGCTGAGCTGCCTTCCCTGGGCCTGGCCTTGCCTGCAGGAGCCCTGTGATGAACACCTACCTGACCTTCCTGTGGGGGCCCTGTCCCCCAGCATCCACTCCCTTTGTAACATAGGCAGCTCCTTACAGCGACCCGACCCACTGTGAGCAGTGCTTTGAGAAAAGAGAGGAAGCTGAGCAGCGGCTTGAAGGGAAGAGCCCTGGCAAGGATTTAAAGAATCCCATTGCTGGACCAGAGCGGGGCCAGGCGGGAGGGGAAGATGTGGAGGAACTTCAGGGGGCCAATGTCATGTCCTCCAAAGTTCTGCGGATGACCTCAGCAGGGCTGAGGTCAGTCGATGTCAAGAGAAGTCCCTTCGTCTTGGCACATACATAGGGACAGACACTCTCACTTGGGAACAGACATTCAGAGACCCAGCACATAAGTCTATAGGTAATTAAACTTCCATCAAAATCTGTGAGCTTGAGAGTTCACCCAGCCAACAAATGTCCCCAGGAACAAATGACCATAGGAAGAAGAGTCACAGCTGCTGTTGCCAAATGGATCTCATTAAATTAATTATATCACACCAGACAGCTCATTTAACACCCTCAAGGAGTTTTAATCAAATCAGGGGTATCAGAGCAGAAAGAGGCCATCTAATAAATCCAATGCTCACCCTAGAGATAAAGTTGTAAGTTTAGGGAAGATAGGGGACAGGTACAAGGTCACACAACAAGCAGGTGGTTCCTGGCTCATGAACTATTGTTTTTCCTTCTCTGACCTGATGCCTTATCTTGGGGCCTGAGGAGTGGTTGGATGTCCTTAACAATTTTCTGTATCCTTTCCTCCTGTCTCCCTCCCTAGAAGCTAAAACCCTTTTCTAACATTCCTAGGAGCAATTCATAGCCATATGAACCAGTTTTATTTCCTGAGAAGTTTCTTAATATGTAAGTTAAAATGGCACCAGGGAAAGAAAAACATTTATCCTATGCTTCCTGCTTTTGAATTTGGAGGCAACGCTGGAGCTATAGCAACCATGTTGAGATCATGAGGCAACAACTGAAAGAAGAAAACGTCAAATAGCCAAAGGAGGTGAACAAGTGGGATAGAAAGAGCCCACGTTCATGACGATGTTATTAAGCTTGAACCAGTCCTAGAACTAACTGCATTCAGACATTCTTGTTAAGAAAACAGTATTTGCAGTGCGCCCTAGTAGAGTAATAGTTTGGTCCAGTACCTTCAGGGGAAGTGCAGTTCACATACATCCCAAGGAGAACAACCAAGATGAACAACTAAATAAAAATAAATAAAATGTTTCTTCCTCCTCTCTCTTTCTGCCTCCTTGCTTACTCACCTTCATTCCTACCTGTACCTTCCCTTTAAAAAAGAAAGAAAACAATATTCGTCTGATTAAGCCAGTTAACATCAATTATAAGGGGTTTTCACACTTGCAACAGTAAGCCTTTCAGTGACGACAAGGCTTATTTGAAGGTCTCTGGCCCCTGTGTTATCTTACTCTTCTTCATTTCATCGCCTTGTAAGCTGGTCTCCCACAAGCTGGTAGAGTCCAGCTGTCCTGTTCTCTAATACCTGCAGTTGACAAACTGCTAAGTACATGTGACCACACTGGCTGAACCCAGGGATGTCTTTCTGTCCAGCGTTAAGCCTTGGATTGCAAAGAGCCTGTCTTTCCCTAGAACATACGAGCTAAAGTTCCAGACCAGAGTGTCTGAAGGCTCTGCCCACAGTCATGCAGCCGCTCGCCCCATCCTGCTACCCAGGGAAAACTCACTGCATTAGTCACTGTGTCCTGAGCCTATGGAAGGCTGACCATATTTCAAAATGGGGCGAGATTTTTTTGGCCCCCTCCACAGCTCAACTGCCCTGTTGTCCTGCATTACAGATGACCCTGGCTTGTTAAAAATGGGACAAAATGGATGGTCGGAAAATATGAAAACAAAGGGCAGTGCACTGTTCAAAACAGGACATATGGTCAGCCTAGTTCTCAAGTTCTCAAGCTGTGCTGTCTCTGAAGCCTCTTTCTGGAGGGCTGTTCTGGTTGCTTAGCCCTCTTAGAACCAGCTGCACCCCCCTTTTCAAGGCCACTTCCTGGCTTTCGTTTCCGCTCCCATCTCCCACCTTTGCATTCGCTGGGAGGAAATAGAAATCTGTTCAGAGAAACTCCCAATTACCAGTCCCGTCCCCTCATGCCTTCCAGTCTTATTTATCCTTCAGGGTGAAGAGCCAGGTGCAGCTTTGGAGACAGGAGGACAAGGGGATGTATGGCAGATCCACCCGAAGACCCACACTCCTGCCCTAAGCCAGAGCCCCGTCAGCGCAGAAGTGGCTCAGAACAAAGACATACACAGGACGAGAGGCGTTCTTTGCTCGTCATCATTTTAAGGCTTTTTTATACCTACTTCTCTTCCCATCAGTAATCGACTTCCTCTTTGAAATTCTGATTGGCGGTGTTCCCAGTCTATTCCGTCCAATCCAGCAGCCCCGGCAGGGCCACATGTGACTGCCCAGTACCTGAAAGATGGCTCATCCTAACTGAGATTGCTCTAAGTGTCAGATACACACCAGCTTTCCACGACTTACAGCCCCCTCAAAGGATGTAAGCCGTCTCATTTATACTTATTTGCATAGAGTATCTGTTGAAAGTGGAGCATGTCTGATATATAAAATATGTCCATTTTTTAATGTAGCTGCCTAATTCAAGAGTTTCAAATGACATACGCGAAGAACACTTGGTGTTTGGTGGAGGGAATGATGTATTGACATACATCTGAGCAAAGGGTAACCTATACATATGAGCTTGTTTTAATATGTAGAATAAGTTACTACAATAAAAAAATGAAACATTGAAACAAACAAAAATAACATTGACCTCTTAAAGATTGTGTGCAGAGTGTCTACTCTGAAACGTCCCTAAGCAAAAACTAGTATTTATTGAATATGCAAATTGTCTCTCAAACTCTGAAAGCAAGAAGGAAAATTGAGACTCAGAAGCCCTTGGAAGTCCAAGAATCAAGGTTCTTCTCTTCACCTCTGTTTGCAGAGGGGTTGTTATCTCATCTCCTGGTCCAACCACTTTCATTTCACTTGAAGCCCTGTACCTGAGTGTCCTGCTTCATTTGAGTTTAGCAAAATCAATCACTAAAGTCACCAGAAGAAAGTGGAGGATCAAGATGACCTGCTTCCCAGATTACAAGTCATTTATTTTATCTCCAGTAGTGCCAGACGCTGCATTCTACATTTGGGTCCCGTGGCTCTGAGTTGTGATTTATTTATTAGACTTGACAATGAGATGAGTCTGCCTTGTGCACACAGAGGAAATTTCAGTCTGAATCCGAAAATGGAAGAAATTGTGCCAAGAAGGGCACTGATTTGGGGGGGGGGGGGCGAGCCTGCTCGCTCTAAGGGAACTTGAGAAACTAGGTCAAAAAGGACTGAACGCTCAGCATAACCCATAATTAGAAAGCTATATATCTATATATATAGCTATAGATATCTCTATATATATCTACAGATACATATCTATATTGATATATATTTCTATATAGATACATACTTACATATCTCTATCAACATATAGCTCTATATATCTCTATTGATATATATCTATATCTATATCAATAGATATAGAGATATGTATATCTAGACCTAGATATAGAGATATCTATCTATAATCGATCTTTATCTCTCTCTTTCATATATATGGAGAGAGAGAGAGAGAGAGAGAGAGAGAGGGAGGGAGGGAGGGAGGGAGGAGTGTGGAAACAAACTTTCATCCTTGGTGGCCTAGTAACATTCCAAGGTCCTGGGTTTAAGACCCAGAGCCCAGAGAAACAACCAAGATGAACAACGAAATAAAATGAATAAAAATGCTGCTTCTTCCTGTCTCTTCCTAACTGCCTACTGGCTTTCGTTCCTGTCTGTACTTTTCCTTTGAAGAACAAAAAGACTTCATCCTTTAAACAATAAAGGGACCTAGCCAGATAAGTAACCAGGGCTAGACCCTTCAAGAGAGTGGCAGATGCCCCCTCCAAGCAGAGTGAACAAAGCTCTGAGAGGAGCCCTCGGTCACCCTCTTAACCCAAGCGCCCAAATACCACCGTGGCTCATCACACGCTGTCACCACAGGCAAACACAGCACCTGGGGGAGCAGCAGTCACGCGTGCACAGGACCCTTCACTAGCTCAGCTAGACTGAGAGCAGAGCCTGAGAGAGAAGAACAGAGGTGCAGAGCAAGAGGAGGTGGAGAGAAAGAGGAGGAGTTTAACAAAGGGAAAGGCAGCAGAAGACACCATTCTGACACAGGCCACGTTCTGAACTGAAGGTAGCTGAGGAGCTACAAGACAGGAATGCTCTGTCTTCTTCACATCTGTCTAAGGACAGGATTCACTGGAGACACACAGCCAGCTCAGAGAAGGCAGCAGAGGAACCTGTGAACACTGCACTGCAGCGCTTTCCTCCCAGATGTTTAATTTGCTGCTGCTTACTGTTCTCGGGAGCCTCACACTGCCTTTCTTTGCAGTCACTTCTCTGCATGTGTTGCTCTTTGTCGAAGATGCTATAGCAGCCAGAGTTCTACGTCTGCGCTTGGAGGCTTTGTTTCAGGCTCCTCTCTCATGCTCTGCACTGCACTCTTGAAACGAGTTTCCTCTTGCTAACCTGTCCTTTTGCTCCAGTTCCTACCGAAAACCTAAGATGGGCAGCAGTGAAGTCTTGCCTCCCCTACATCAGCCTCTCTTCCAAGGGAGATGAAAAGAAGGTGGAATTTAACTGACCGCTTGGTGAAGGAGAGGGAGCCAAACTGAGAATGAGGCAGGTGGTTTTCTAGAGGAGAAGTGAAGTAGGGGAGGACCCACCAGGAAAAGCGCTGTTTTTCAGAATGGGGACTCTAAATCCCTCCTAGGGAAGGGAGAGTCAAGTCAGGAACAGGATCTGCCTGAGGTGGGCGCTCACCAGAGGTAAAGGACATGAATGAGTGAGGATGACAGTGGAGAAACATTCAGATCAGAAACCCCTGGAGGCCCCAGAAACTCGGCCTTCACGTCTTACACACTGGGATCACATGGGACAAATCCAGCCTAGTGCCCAGAGGTGCCTGGGCATCTGGCCTAGTGTCAGGTTACTGACAAGAGAAAGGACCCAGGAGAAGGGCCAGAGGGGTGTTGGAGAATCCAAGCACCCCCACCCCAAAGGGACTTCTATTTGAGGGAATTTGTTTATTGGGTAGGGAAGTTGCACCTCCCAAACACCGATATTCACAGCAAGTGGTCTCATTCTTGAACCAATGACGACAGTGATGTGATAGACTGGGAGGCCAGAGCTCATCTCCTGCCCCCAGCACCTCACCTCCCCAACGACACCACCTACTCACCCTGGAGGGGCCAGCCCGACCTCGCCAGGGAAGTGTGATGCTTCTTTTTTCTAACTGCCTGTTTTCCTGATGACAGGGGCTTAGACAACCAAGCACGGGATGGGTTAAGTGATGAGTTTCGTTGGTGACAAACTCACTTGTCAGGGATCTCAGTTTTTAATAGTTTATACTTCCAGGTCAGAGAGTCTGTGAAAAATAACAATTGTGAGTGTGGATGATTATGTGTGAAGATTATCAAGCAGAAAGCTTTACAAGGCATATAATTGATAATGCATATAAATCCACCTCTAGAAACTACCTGAGATGAAAACTAAATGCATTCACTTTGGGGACTGAGATAATGGGCAGAGGGAAACTGCACTCTTTTCAGTTCAGACCACCTGCAGGCATCCAGAGAAGGGGAGTGAGGGGTCCATTCCAGAAAAGACTCCACTGCAGACCAAGGATCTGATCACTGAGATGGGGTCCAAGCGTTGGTTTTCACTCTTCGCACTGTGAGGTTCAACTGTGGGGAAGGAAACCTTTTCTTCTCCTCCATTAGATTCTTTACCAGGGGCTTGTAAATAAAACTGACAAAAGACAGATTAACAGGACAAAAAGACTGTTTGCATACTCTTGGAAACCAATAAAAAAAGGTAGCTGGCTCTTCAGTTGAAGTTAGAGGAGGAAAAACTCAGGCTGTGAAAAGCTTTTGGAAGAGCACGTGAGTTTTTAGAACAATGGAGAGATAAAGTTTGTGATGACATTTGTCTATAAAGGATGAGTAAGCTTACTTCAGAGTCTTAAAATTCCTCCCAGAAGGAATTTGGGGGCAGGTATTGTTAGCTTCTCCCTCCTGAAGAAGGAACTGTTGGCAGCCTCCTCTCCCAGGATGCGCTGCCTTCACTCGGGTTAGGGAAGCAGAAGGTGTCTTTCTGCACCTGTTGATTCTGACTCGCCTCGGTTCAAAATCATCTTTGTGCCAGAGTGGCATATTTGAGGGTGGCATGTTCCAATTTCCTTCACACAGAGAAAGGGCTCAGCAAACCAGCCAGGAAGAAGCCATCCCACCCAGCGCTCATTCTCCACTTTCACCAGGAGCACCATGCACCTGCCCAGCCAGAGGACCGGACCTTCCTGGGACCCGCCCCTGCGAGGGCCCGTCTCCATCCTGCTGGGTATGGGGGACACATGTGTACACTAAGCAATAAGCTGAGGGAATCACAAGCCCCTACTTTGGCTGCTGTTTTGCTCCTTATCTGCTGGGGAGGGGAGGGGAGAAGAAAGGGAGGTAGCAACTCTGAGGGAAGTTAAGCAATTTTAATTAGGGCTTTGAAATGCAGAACTCAACACCCCTGAGCAGAAGGGGCGGCAGTTCAAAATCGTGGGAGGAGAGGTTGGAACTTAGGTGCTGGAAAATACCACCCAGCTAGGGTTGAAGGGGAGGGAACTTGAGAGACGGCCAGTTCTCAGGACAGCCAGATAGAGGGATGTGACAACAGAATCAGAAACTCCATGGTCAACTCTGAAATGAAGAGCTGGATGAGGGAGACTAGGATGTGGTCTCCATTCAAGCAGCAAGTGGGATGGGGGACCAGAGTGAAGACACCAGGATAAAGCCTGATGGACAGATGGGCGGGGACAGAGAAGAGTGGACTGTCTCCTGGTAAGGTGGACTACTGAGAAGTGGACATGGAGAAGGTTTGGGGCCCTGTATAGATAGTAAGGAGGCGACCTCCCAGCCAGGAGACAGGAGTTCAGGTCCTCCCCTGCCCGCCTGAAGCCCAGGGAACCCAGAGAGCGTGTCCCCCAGCCGCTCTGCACAGCAGGATGCCCTGACGACGACGACGACCGGTCTGGAAGTGCAGCACGTTACAGAGCCCTGCACACACGTCTGGTGCGAGGTTACTTGAAAAGGAGGCGCTCGAGTGGACACACATCTGACTGAATGGCTCCTGAGCCCACAGGTTTCCCGTGGGCCAGTTTCCATGGCAATGGCATCCCTAGCAGGGGCCGATGGGGCAGACACGCAGCACCACCCCATACCTCTCCTGGAGGAACTCGCATCAGGGAACCGGATGTTTATCCACCGTGGCTGCTCCTAGGCTCTTTACATGTCAACAGTCTGCTGTGGATTATGTCCCAAGCCAGCACTTCACTTGGGGACTCTGGTGCCTTCCATCTGCCACTCCTGGGAAGCTGTGAACCCAAAATTGGATCAAAGGCTGGTGATGAGATTACCAGGAAATGGAAGGAGGACTGGGGGTGGGAGAAGCCTGGGCAGGAGAGGGGTGGAGGAGGGAGCCACAGCTGCCAAGGCCTGAAGGAGAGGATAATGAGATCTGACCAGACAGAGCGAAGACAAAGCACGACTGCACAAGAGGAGCGTGCTGTCCCCTGTCTGTTGGCCACCTGCTCCAGACCCGGTCAGGGGGATTAGGGGGTGCAGTAGGCAGTTCCTCTGGGCCCACAATCAGACTCGCTTCTGGCTTACCCTCATCCCTTCCTTTCCCACCTCCCCAGCGGCTGCCAGGTAGCTGAATTCTGAAGCTTGTAGGTGGGGTCTAGAAGATAGTATTTCTAAGACTCCAAAACAGGCCCCAACACAAAAGCCCCCACTACCCACCACACAGTGGAGAAGGACATTCTACTATCTGAGGCCCCTTCCCTTTGGGGAGGGAGTGTGGAGACAGGTGTCACTTATCCAGAGGTCAACCAGTTAGCACTCCCAGAAACCAACAGAGTCCCTGCCTTATCTATATCTATATCAATAGTTTGCACTCAGTGTTACCAGTGCAACTTGAAGGAGACATACTGCAGACATGGGTCTTGTCAGAGACCCTGGGGAAGGAGAGAAGCCCCCCTCAGGAATGATGGGAGAGCCAGGAGCAAGCAAACCGTGAGATTAAAGAAGTGGAGAAAGGGAAGGATGCAGGAAGGGTGACAAAAGAAGGCGACTCAGAGCTAAGAGGGGTGGGAAGGAAGGACCCCAGAGAGAGACTCCTGCCTGAGCAATGACCTCATGTTTTTCCACAACCTTCCCAGGGCTTGTTTTCATACGAATTAGAATGTTACTCAATTTGGGCTTTGTGTGTTCACCCACAAGAGCAATTTGTCCTAATGAGTGTCCCTAAGAGCACACTGTCTCTGGAGACTAAGAAGAGACATCTCTCTGGACACATGCAGAACACACCCACCAAGAGGGAAGCTAAGGACACAGGGATGGAGTCCTCGCCCTTGGAATTAGGCCTGCAGCGGCCTGCCTGATCCTCTCTGGCTTCCACACCTTCTCCCATAGACTGCACTCTGCCCATTCCTGAGCAATTAGAGCCAGAAATGTCCTCTCTGCTCCAAGCCCCTGACCTGCCGACCCAGCACCCAGAGTCAAACTCCCGTCAGAATGAGGGAAGAAATACACGAGCAGGAATTGATTGAGGTTAGGAGAGAGAGAAGGTGAGTTTCTAAAGGCTGAGCGCTGTTGCAGCCATGATTTGAATCTGATCCCTGGGCCTCATTCCAGCTGACATGGGCAATAAGAAATGAGGACATCTGGGGGCCGAGAGACAGTGGCGATTCAGCAGGTATTGGTCTAAAGCTTTCCCATCATGCAGAGCTTATGTCGGCCCTCTTGTCCTCCTGAGCCTCCGTCTGCTGACGTGACAAAGCACTTCAATTATTCTGTCAATGTTTATGGGTCTGTATACCCCAAGGGACTGAGCTGACTGATCGGGAAAGGGATAAAGGTAGATACCCCTCCTTCCCTGTTGAGAAGACTTCGGAGTGGCAGAGAGAGCCGCTTATGAGCTCAATGCAGACCCAGGAAGGCGCGGGAAAGTTCCAGATGAGAACTGCCTGGGCAGGGGCTTCAGTGCTCTGTCCATGACCTCACAGCTGGTCCGTGGCTGGACTGCGTTATGGAATCCGGTCACAAGGGTTGAAAGCCCAGATGTCCCAAAGGTTTAGGGAAAACCTATGACAGGGGTCAAGGTAATATCTGTAGATGGGATATTTTTGCCCCCATTCATATTCAGAAATCCTAACCCCTCAAGGTGATGGTGTTAGGACGTAGGCCTTTGGGTTCTGACTAGGCGGGCAGAGCCGCATGAATGGAATTAGTGCTCTTATGAAAGAGACCTGAGGCAGCCCCCCGGTCCTTCCACCACGGGAAGCTACAGTGAACTGATGGCGGCCTGTAAGAAGGCAGGTTCTCCCAGACACCAAACCCACGGGCCCCTCGCTCTTGAGCTTCACCACCTACAAAACCCTGAGACATGCTATTACCTATTAGCTACCTGGTCTGAAAAGGAACTTGGCACGAAGAGTGGGGTTGCTGCTGTGACACATTCTTCTGGGAACAGCTCTGGAGCCGGATGACGGGTGGAGACTGGACGAGTTCCCAGGTGCACGCTGGAAAAGCCTGCACTGCCATGAAGAGCTTGTTAACGGTGATTCTGAGGATGGTGACCGAGGGAGAAGAGGCAAACCGGAAGGAAGCCATCACTGGTGTGCGTCTGCGTGGCCGCCTCCTCACGCACTTCTTTCTGCTTTTTCTGCTGGTTGGAGCCTAAGGTGGCACCAGCAGCTACTGGCCCCCAAGAAGTGAAGAGAAAACAGAGCCTTGGGAAAAGGAATAAAGGTAGTCCGCTCCACCAAACTAAGGACTTGCAGGGAGGGGAAACCTGTCACTGAAGACCTTCCTGCTACCGACTGGCCGACAAAGGCAGGTCAGGCCTCAAAGGCTGCTTCCATGACATAAATGTTTGGACAAGTTCACTCGTTCCTTCATTTATTCACTCACTCATTCACGCATTCACAGTACTTGCTTTGTGTCACCACTGTGGGGACACGGTGATGAAGAAAACACATACAGTCTAGTGTGGCGCACCCCAAATTTCTCTTTGACCTCACCTGTACCTAAAAGTAACAAGTGGCAAATCAGGGTGAGTGATGAGATTATTTCAGCTAGAGGAGACCAGCCCAGACCCTCTGGCTGACCCAGGCCCCAGCCACCCAGGTGACTCATGTCACAGTAACCTCTGGCAGTGACATGCTAGCCAGGGGACTCTAGTTACAGGGCCACCCCTTGATTTCTGATATCGGGACAGTTGAGCTCAGTGTAGGACGACGGGACACTGTGACCTGTGAGTGTGGCCTCAGGAGAGCAAGACTCTGGTGGTTTTAAACCCCATTATCAAATTCATGACACTCCCCCAGTGAAGAGAAATGGTCTGTGTCCCCTCTCCTGGAACCTGATGGCTTTGACGAAAGCAGAAGTACTACTCTGAGTGACTTCTGAGCCTGGGTCATAAAAGCCAGGGGGTTTCCATCTTGCTCACTGAATGCACTCGGGTTGTCTCAAGGAACTGAGTTTCCATGTAGAAATTTCTGCTACTCTACACAGCACCCCGGAGAGACAACATGGGCGCACTCTGTCATAGCCCCAGCCGAGCCCTTCGACATAGCCCTCCTGTGACTCCAGATTCCAGGTCGAGTCTTCCCAGACACGGTGCAGCAGAGAAAGCCCATCCATGGAGCCTGTTCATATGCTTGATCCACAGAGTATGTAATCAAATGTCATCACAGGGTCATTGTTTGACACCACCACCCCCCGCCCCACCACTTTGCTATCGGGCAGTTTTCTGCAGCAATGGAACAACCAGAACAAAGCCAGGATGCTGGGCTGGCCCCAGGGAAGGAAGACTGGAGATGCCTGTCAGCAGCCGGTAGCTTGGGCTCTGATCCCTCACCCAGGAGAGGCCTGGGGAGGCGACAACGCTTTAAGGGAGCCAGGGAGGACAGACAGCTCCATAGACCCTCAGATTTCCTGCTCCTTTGTCTTGTCAGCCTTCCTGCGTGTATGGCCCACTCCTCCAGCCTTTCCATAGGTTTTGTAAGTACTCAACTCTCAGCATTAAATTCTTTTCTGCAGACAAGAGCCACAGTGACCTCTGACAACTGCCATTGACGCCTCCTGGGACAGAGTCCACACTCACTGCTTCAACTCCACAGTCGACTTGATTCCTGACCACTTCAGATGACTGAGCTTGACCTTCTCATTGAGTCTTAGAGCTTCCCAGAATCCCTCCAGTAAATTCTCTCAGCTTTGCCAAAATTGACTTTTGCCTGCAACTGAAGAACCCAACTGATAGAATGTCTAAGCCACAGCTTAAATAGATATATAAAGTGAATCCCCCTTTTAAAGAATGTACCTTTCAGATGAACCATATAGGAAAGAATGATGACTTCTGTGGGATTGAAAGATATAATTACAAAAATTTTAGTCTTCGGGAATGGCTTTTTTTGTACAGAAAAGAATATTCAAGAACTACTTTGCTACTTAAAGTTAATATTCAAATCATTCAAAGACCAAATTGTGCCTAAATTTTAAAATTCAATTTAGAAATAACATTCTATTTATAACCCTTACACATTTCCACAATCCTTTATAAGGAGGCTTTTATAACTTAATTAAATTCTTTAAAGTATTTCAACTGTATTGATAAAGTCAAAGTATTCAATTTCCTTTTTGTAATAATTCCATTCTCTGGCTAACCAAATAATGTCCCCAAGTACTTAATTAATTCTTATGAATCTAATATATTAAGTTTATTAATATGATGGTTGACTTGTAAATGTTCCAATGCTGTTTATAGACCAAGAATCTCTTGTACTTTTGACTAAGTCTCTCATACTTTTCATCTTAAAGTCTAAATTAATTGCTCAGTACTCTGATAAGTCAAATTCTCCAAATACCTTTGGATAACTCTCTCACCTCATATTCTCTCAGTTCACCCTTTCTAATGACTGCTCTCGCCACCAGGTCCAGAGAGGTGAGGCCTAACAACATCTTTCATCCTTAGTCTTTTTACCATTCTTTTTGCCCCTGCCTTGCTTTCAGACCCATGGCCATGGACTGCTCTGCAGTCATTCATGCACAGACCTGAAATGTAAGTGACTTGACACCATGTTGGGGAAACTCGGTCCTCTACCACCCATATGCCTATTTCCATAGACAATTCCATGCCCTCTTCCACAAGGTTCAGTAGAGAAGTCTTCAGGTCTGTGCATGAATGAATGGCCATGTGGCTGAATCTGCAGAGACCCTATTTCCAAACAAGGTCTGAGGTACTGGACATTAGGACTTCAATTTACCTCTCTTGGAGGAAAAATTTACTCACTAAGGAAACAATTAGCAAGAAGATTTCCAAGCAAACTTTGAGTTTTCCTCTTGGAAATCTTATTGGCTGGCCAATATGCAAACTGACCAAAGATTCTGGCAGGATTTGGGAACAGAAGCTGTGGGTCCCGAGGAAAGGGGAAATAGAGTCATTACCATAATCACCATGCCAATGTGAAACAAATTGTGGGATTGTGGAACAGATATTATAAACTACAATATCTCTCATTCAGCTTTGGTTGGAAAATGTCACAGGAAGCAGAATCTCCAAGACCCGCTCAGTTAGCTGTTGCTAAAGAATAATCTTGAAAAAACGACATTGTTGATACAGATGTTCTGAGAAAACAAGCTCTAAGGTAGCCATCAAATCTTATTAGGTAGAAAAGGAAAGTAATGCTTTAGTCTTCAGGAATGAGAATAAATTTTCACACCTATAAACAAATCATATATCCACTTTCTGTATCTTGTCATCAGAGGTGAAGTTTTGTTTAGTTGGCTAAAAAGTACCTAAAGAACTTTGCTGTAAGATTGAAAGGTTTATTCTTATAGTTACATGGATTTTAACTTGTCGTCTTAAGACTAATATGTTTGCGTTACAAAACTACACTTATGTGGAACATAACTAAAAGGCTATTTCTTCATGCAAAATGCATTTATTAGTAAAGTGATTCTCACAGATTAAGCTTAATGATAATTTAACTGAGCGATCTTACAGATTAAATTGCTTGAATTCAAATTACACATAATCTCATCCTTATGTCTAATGATTGTGTACTTAACTCAAAGTCGGATTAGCAGACACTTGATGGAATTTGACTATTTAGTTGACTCTAGTATGAATTCTTTCATAATTTCCCTACGGTCTATGAATCCATTCAAAATGACACTTGTTTGGCTTCTGCAGATTTCTCTGATTTTGTCTAGGTAATGACTTCCAAGGTCATACAAATTCCAGGAGAGAGGCCAATCTCACAAAGAAATATGACCAAAGGGCACCTGCCTTCATGGCTGCCACCAGACATTTCCTGGTGAAAAATAAGTGACGCGCTGACAACTCTGATCTTTACAATGAATGGTTAAAACCCCTTTAAGAAAATCTGTGGATCTTTGGCAAATATTGTACCTTCTAGTCTTAGTTAAAGGAAGAGAAAAACATTAAATTATGTCAGAATAAATTATAGCAAAAGCATCAGAGTACTCTACACTTCTGGAACACTTTGAATGAACCCAAGGCCCCTCTACCTGGTGTTTGAGAAGTAATAAACCAAAGAAGCTGCTCGTTAAACTCTGGCTGAGCATTGCAAATGATTGCTCCCTGGGTGTGAATTAGCTGGGCTGTCCCACCTGGCCCTCCGACAAGAGAACTACCAGCAGAGTTCATCGGCAAATACCTTTTAGCTTCTGACATAAATCTAAGCCAGTCAAAGGGACAAACAGGGAAAAAAGTGGGCACTTCCAGAACAGAGACATCTAAACCACAAGGAGACACCCATGATTGGATGGAGGAGGTGGGGTCAAGCAGATGGCCAGTACAGAAGGCTCATCCACCTTTCTTTGGAACTCGGCAAAATTTAAACAAATAATGAAGGTGCAGGGAGGCTAAGGGGAGGATTTTGGCTCCCCCTGGCTCAGTCATTTGCCTCATCTTCTTGCATTCTATCTTCAGGGCGTGGAGCCCACAGCGCCTCCCTACTGGGCAGTCTGGAGGTAGAGTCTGGTTGGAAGGTCCCTGTGGCTCCAGGCTTGGGAATGTGAAGCACATTCCTGAGTAGGACACAGACCACTTAACAATTTGGTTGGTTCTGGAGGCTTCTCAGAGCACTTGGGTTTTATCCTTCAAGCCAACCAGAGGTTCTCCTAGTCCTTCAATCACACAGCACTCAACTTACCTCCCCAGAGAGAACACCGCTCTCAGGCCACACCCCGTTCTACCAACCAGGCCACTCCCGGTAATGGTTCTAGACCAGTTGACCATCATAGCCCCTTCCTGTCGCGTCCTAATTCTCCTCCTTCTTACACAACTAGCATTTTCTGCTCTTTCAGATCTAGCACAGTTGACGACTGGACATGGGCTCAGGGACTCATTCGAGCACTTACTGGTCACGGTGGGAGTTAAAACTTGCCATGCTGTCTTCACAGAAGTCTTACTGCCTTTGCCTCTGTTCTGCTACCGAGATCGACCTGTGCACACTCTCGTGACCCACACATGTCAGGCTGGGACAACAAGCAATTCACCCTGCAGTTCCAATTCAGTCCTCAGATGGGCTCTATGAGACTCTCATGCTTCTCAAAGGACACTGCAAGTTTTTGAAATAGGTGTTTTTATCCCCTTCACTTCAGGAAATACCACCAAAAAAATCTTAACCTTGTGAAAAAAGCACAACTAACTTCAGACAAGGCTACAATGTGGAGGAGTCCTGGGCCCATCTTTCTCCTGGCTCTCTGGTCCCCTGAATCCCTTCCTGTGAGCCATGCTAGTAAATAGGAAAATGATCCCAACAGTAATACCATTAGCTACCTCTCAACTACTAGGGGTAGGATACCTACTTGGGGTTGATGAGCACAGACGGTAACAGAAGTATGACGTGTTACTTGACAACATAGTCGCAGGATCCTATGATAAAGACAGTTATCAATTCGTAGAACTACAAGTAATACTAATTATAAACAAGGCTTATCATCCACCAACTATGCCTAATTCAGTTCCACTGTCTGCTCTTGGCTTAGTAACTGTGGCCAGTATCTATTGACTTGCTTCTCCACTATGTAAAAATTTGTGATCTTATGCCCTACCCCTTTCTGCCCTTTCCATCCCAATGAAATGATGATTTTGAAGTAAGTTCACAGTTAGGATTTCATTTATGACTCTGACTCCTTATAACTTAGCTAAGTGGTGTTCTATGATGACATTTCCATTCTTATATTTTATTTTTCCTAGAATTAAGTCTCTTTCTAACTTAATCATTTTCTTAAAACCTCCGGCTGAGTCTTCTCATTACCTACAACCTAGCTCCATCAGAACTTCTAGACTTGACAGTTTTATCGGAAAATCTGTCAGTTCTATTTTTCCCTTGGGGATCCGAGAGCACCCTGCTCTCCTGTTCCACTCTGTGCTGACATCTCTGCCTCTCTAGATCTGCTGCCAAGCCATCTCACACATCACCTTCTCCTCGCTCTTGAGTTGGAACCTGATTTTACAGGGTCACATCTGCTTTGTTTTAACGTTCTAATTTCAGAGAGCATATCCTCTGGAAGATTCCTGATAAAAAGCGTGTGGAGATGGACCAGGTTATGCTGCAGTAACCCACAAGCTCAAGAGTTTGGAACCTTCACAATGAAGACTTCTTTCTTGCTCTAGTACGTGATCATTGGGAACCCCAGCTGGAAGCAATATTTCCACATCTCACTGCAGACTCCAAGCAATGGAAGAGTCATCATCACTAATACTCTGGGTCCCAGAGACAGATGGAAAAGAAGAACTAGTGAATGTAAAAGACTGGAAATAGCAGGTGTTGAAAGGGGTGTGGACAAAATGGAAACTCTGGGTGAGAATGTAAATGGGTGCAACCCCTTTGGAAAACAGTATGGAGATTCATCAAACAAAGATGAATCTACCATTTGATCCAGCAGTCCCACTCTTGAGCATATACCCAGAGGACATAAAATTTCTAATCAGAAAAAAATATCTGCACCCCTATGTTCAAAGCTCACGTGGAAACAACCTAAATGCCCATCAACAAATGACTGGATAGAGAGACTGTGGTCTAGATACTCAATGAAATTCTATGCAGTTGGGAAAAAAAGAAACTGTGCCCTTTGCAACAATCTGGGAGGGGATCACTTTAAGTGAAATAAATCAGAAGGAAAAAGAGAAATACAGGATGGTTTCACGCATATGTGGAATATAATGAAATGAAACAAAGAAACCCCATCAAAATTTCACAGGACACAAGATGATGGCTGCCAGGAGGGAGGCGCAGGTGAGGGAAGGAGCGAGGGAAAAGGCGGTGGTGGAGGACATTGGAACTCTGGTGGTGGGTAGGAAACATAGACTGAGATGCAATCTCAGCATCTAAAATGAATATAGTAACACGAGAAAGAGAAATAATACTATTTTTTTTAAAAAAGAGGGAGTGCAGCTCTTACACATCATTTCCACTTATATTTCACCTGGAGGACTTCTGGCTTCTGGTTCTATGGGCAAGGTGTGTGGAAATCACCACTCCATTTTAACAAGTAAAAAAGTGGAAAATCAACAACTCTTCTTGCAAGTGAGTGGAAGACACAAGACAAATTACTGCCTCAAAGGCTGAAGGGACAGGGCAACAGGAGACTCAGCAGCAGGAACCAGAGGAGAAAGCAACACCAGCCACAGAAACTTGAACTGGAATTGATGAGTTGCTGGAGGGTCAGCATGCACAGTTCCAGGAATTTAAACTCCAGGGGGCCCAATTATTGGGAAGTGGGGTGTCTCACGATATTGTGGGATTTACCTCTAGGAGTTCAGCAAGGAACCACAATAACTATTGGAGAAAATAACCCCCCTGGCTTCCAGCAGGTGGAGAGAGAAAGGAATCAGTTTGAAATGTATCAGAGTACTGTTCTTAACAAGGCCCAGCCTTAGGAGAAACTAGTTAGCCAGAACCTAATGTACTGAGTATTATCAGAGTTGAACTGAACTGGAATAAGGAGAATATGTTAATTTGATGTACAACTAAAATAAAAAATATAGTGCTTCTTCCTCCTCTTTCTTCCTGCCTTCCTGCCTACTCAATTTCATTGCTGCCTGCACCTTACCTTCAAAAATAAAAACCTGAGACACTCTTAGGCAACTCATAGGAGGATGCACAGATTCACTAAAAGACTGGGACCTGGCCTTAGGACTTTAGAGCACTGCCTTCCCCATCCCTCACCACTACATTATAAAGTTTTATTTATGATGTTCCTTTCATCCAGAACATCACAACAGCAATCAAGAAAAAATCAGAAGGCATACCAAAAAGCAAATTAAGCAATTGTAGGAGACAGAGCAAGAACCAGACATGGTAGGGATGTTGGAATTATCAGACTGGGAATTTGGAACAACTGTGATTAACATGCTAAGGGCTCTGAGGAATAAAATAGACAGCATGCAAGAACAGATGGGCAATCTAAGTAGAAAGAGGGAAATCCTCATTGAAAAGCAAAAAGAAATGCTAGAGATCAAAAACCCTATTACTATTACTATTACTATTATTTTCTCACAGAATTTTGAAGAGAAAGTCTCTCTTGCTACTTGTTCCCTGCATTGCTGTAGAGCAGCCCCAGGCTCATTTATAGAGCGTTTGTATCTGACTTTTTCTTTGTTGTCATCACTGTATTTTTTTTTCCTTTATTTCCCTGGTAACTTTTTGGATTTTCTTTTTATTCCTGCTGTTATAATAATTTACAATGACATGCACTGATATAATTTTTTTTAACCATCTATCATGCTAGGCACTTGGTGGGCACCTTTAATCTGACATATATTTACTTTCTTTTTGGTCAGTTTTACTGAACTGTTTAATAGGCTACTTCTTACTGTTTTCTCTGTTATCTCTTTCTGGAGCGACTACTAGATGTCAGTCTCTTGTAACAGTCATTTATCTTGCCATTTCTTCCCTGTTGTTCCTGCTGGTGCTCCTTCTAGGTTATTTTTTCATCTGTATCATTCTATCAGTTTACACAATATATATAGTTTTACTTCCAAGGGTCTTTTCTGAATTAATTCTTCCTGTAATGTTGCATTCTGTGCTGTTCTGTATGCAGACTTTCTTTTACCCTTCTCTCTTTATACCAAATCACAAGAAAATGCCACTTCCTATTGTGCTCCTGGGGATTAGGGTGCCTGAATGTCCGTTAAACTCATCCCCAGCCTCCACCTTTCCCCACTAGGATGAGGTTGCGGCAAAATTTCTCACATTTCCAACATCACATCATTTTAGCCTTGTAGGCTGTTCCATATGCAACAGAATTGTGGCCAGAACCCCACTCAGTCGAAAGTCTTTATCAGTAAAGGAGAACAGAATAATAGTAATGAGAGGAGGAGGAGGTGTCGGGTAGGCTACCATTCATGTATTTATTGACACCATGTCCTATTTTAAGTACCAAGGACACAACATTAAAAAAAAAAAAAAAAAGCGGCAGACCCCTGCCCGCCATGCTGCCAGGAGCTAGGCAATAAGCAGTAGTACGCAGGAAGTGGCATATATCTGACAGAAATAAAGAAGACAGTGAGGTTAAATGGTACTGGCAAGTGGAGGTGCTAGGTGCTGCTTTACATTATTTTATTTTTTTAAAGGAAAGGTGCTGGCAGGAATGAAGGTGAGCAGAGGTAGGAAGAGAGAGGAGAAGGAAGCATTTTATTTATTTGTTCATCTCAGTTGTTCCCTCTGGCCCCAGGACGCGAACCTGGGTCCTTGGGATGTATGTGGACTGCGTTGGCCGAAGGTAGTGGACCAAACTGCTAATCTACTGTTTTGTTTTACAAGCTCTCTGCTCAAATGCCACCTTGAGGAAGAGAGGATAGCAAACTGTCCACATGGAGCATTCCAAGCCCAGGGGACAGCCAGTAGCAATGCCCCAAGGTGTCATGTGTGAAACTTACAGGGATGCCCCATGGGTCTGTAGGCCAGGGAGGTGCTCCAGTGTCTGAAAAATCAAGCCAAATGATTCGGAGCTGGGGCAGGGGTGGGGAGGGTGAGGCAGAATGGGAAACACTGAGTCTTAACATGACCTTCATAAAGTGGGAAACACTGAGTCTTAACATGACCTTCATAAAGACCAGGCTGCAAAGAATTCAGAGGAACAATTTTGAAAACAAGACCACAATATATTTAGAGATGGGCAGCACCTTTTCTCACCTCTGTGATCAGAGTGAGGGCTTCGCTCCTCAGTCCAGGGCTCTCACTCAGACCCCTACCAGCTTTCTCGCTGAAAGTAGAACCTGCCGATATCTCTGGAAAGAGCAAACCCGGCTTTTAACATCCTGTCTGATGGAGTTCTGACTAATCCCAGGACTGCTTGGAGCCTATGTGGCTCTGCCTAGCTCAGCTGAATCTCGTAGACTTGACCTTTTACCTATAAAATAACCTCCAGCTTTGCTGGTCTTCTGAAAGCTGGACTTTCCTCCAAAACCCGTGATGCCCGCCCAACCAGACCCATTAGGGTTCTCTCTGCTGAAAATAAAGAAAAATATAATCAATTCCTTTAACCTCTAGGGGGATTTATAAGATCATATAGCTGGAAAAGCCCAGTACAGAGGATCTCAGGCATGATTTGCCAGCATTTGGCTCCACATCTGTGTGGCTCACCGCCTCCCCTGGATGTGTTTCATTGCGGGCTGGCTGCTTTCATGGACACAGGATGCCAGCTGCCTTCTGAGCATCACATCTGTGAACCACACTGTGGGAAGGAAGAAATAAAGGACCCTGTATGTCCACGACTCTCCACAGAAGTCCTGAGAAACTCTCTAATTAAAGTGCTTCATTACCCAAAACCAATGCCTCTGGGGAAAGGGAAGGAATATTCAGAAGACTTCAGCCCAGAACTATGTGTCCCCAGTGAAAACTGAAGCTGTTGGGAAGAGCGAAGATGATGGAGGACAGGTGGACCATCCGAGTGTCTTGTGCACTTATGTGTCACATAACTGCGGAGATGTGTTCTTGCTAGGTGATTTTTGTCATCGTGTGAATGTCAGAGAGTGTAGTTACACAACCGTAGAGGTTATAGCCTACTACACACCTAGGCCGCAGCATATTGATCTCAGGGACCACCATCTTCACGTGGACCGTTTTGACCAAAGTGTCATTAAGCAATGCATGACTTCATGGCTCACCCCTTAGCTACTGACCTCCAGTTACGTCCTTCTTCTCCTAAGCGCACTTTCTAAAACCCCCAGGCCATGTGGTGTATGCTCAGTGCCTCCCCCAAAGGACAGCACCTACTGTGTCAACCAGCTGCTTCATCTGCTTCCAGAACCAGGATCTCTTGAAGATGAAACTCCCCGAGAGGACTTGGTGGAGCAGATTCATGATCACAGGCTAAAGAATAAGTGATCTACCCCAGTGGGCCCCAAATACAGCGATGAAGAGAACTAGAGACAAACTTCCATGTGGAAACAAGGGAGAAGGAGAAACTACACATTGGGGTCCCTGGGATAGAAATAGCAAGAACGTCCTTGGGGTCCCCTCTCAGTGGTTGTCCACCGTTCTGTTGCCTAAAGGCATCTCCCTTCAAGCCTGTCTTCCAAGCCACTTCTCCAGTAGACATTAAAGAACAAATGTTGAGTTAGGTGATTGTGGAGAATTTCTAGAGAACTTACAGATTTACCAACCCAGTCTCTACAAGTAACTTGAGGAATGACCTAGGGATTATCTGTCCACTCGGGAATTTCTTTGGCAATAAAGCTTCCTGAATATTTAGTAGACTTATTGTCTATTCCTAGCCAATTCCACATAATAGTAACTCAAAACAAGATTTCTTGGCTAGTTTTAATCTTGTGGTCTAGAATTGGGTCTGGACATGTCTGGAGCTCTGCCCACCTCCTGAATCCTCTGGTTAATGGCAGCCCAGTTGTGTA
This sequence comes from Solenodon paradoxus, assembly GCA_004363575.1. Classification (NCBI taxonomy): domain Eukaryota; kingdom Metazoa; phylum Chordata; class Mammalia; order Eulipotyphla; family Solenodontidae; genus Solenodon; species Solenodon paradoxus. Next base: position 52,026 of record RJWH01001757.1, read on the forward strand.
AGTCAAACCTGTGAGCTCAGATGTCAGGGCTAGGAATTAGGATTCACTGCTCCAGGCTGCATCTCAACTACATCTCCACCATGAGAGTCACTTTACATTTTGTCTGGTGGAAGACAATTAACAGAAATCACTCATGTGAGGTCTATGTAGTTAGAATATAAAAATTCCTTTTCGAAAAAGAGAAATATAAAATCAGATGCATTAGTCTCTTTAAAACAGAGTAAGACTTTCATTAAAAGAAAAACTATGAAACAAATCATTTGAACCTGAGAGTAGTTCGTTATCTAGTGTTATTTGTTATTTAATCCCTTCTGGAAAAATGAGCTAAAAGATAGAGGATACTTACAACTAGGGAGAAATAGGAAAAATAACATTTAGCTTGCTAATCAGATTGATACAAGTTATCAGGAAAGACAATTTAATTATGCTGTCTTGGAACAACACGCATTTTCCTGTGATTCAAAACAGAGAGAGAAGAACTCTTATTAGTAAATTGTCTCATCCCAGAATCACCAGTTATGCATCTGAAATGTAAGTCTAATATTTATATCAATGTCAAGATCTGTAAAACATAATTTAGATCATGGTAGAATCAGAATGTGGTTCATGCAGGCGGTTATGTATTAGTTTTAGATACAACATGTAGCTTCAAACTTAGAAGCTTAAAACATCATCCATGTATTATCTCACAAGTGATGTGGGTCAGGAACCCAGGCAGTTTAGCTGGGTCCTCTGCTTAGGGTCACAGGCTATGATCAGCAAGTTAACTGGGTTGCAGTCTAACCAGAGGCTTGACCGGTGACGAATTTCTTTCTAAGCTCATTCAGAGTCACTTCTTTGAACTGTGACAGAAGTCTCAGGATTTGGTAGTTACCTGCTGGAAGCTGTCTTCAGAGCCCAGGCCCTGTTGCGCTTCCTCGAGGTTGCTGAAGTTCCTGGCTTCTCCAGCAAGGGCGCTTCACCAAGTCAGCAGAGTCTAGCAGCTTTGCCATGGTCCACTGAGTAAAAGCAAGTCACGTTCTGACCACACTCAAGGGAGCACGCGTTAGATCAAAAGGCTTTGAAGAATTAGGAAGCAGGAAAACCAGGTTTGAATTCCAGGTTTGAATGCCACATAACTTTCTAGTCGTGTGTTCTTAGACAAGTAACTGAATTCCTCCTGAGTCCCATCTTCTTATTTATAAAGGGGGCTCAGTCTACTCATACGTGAACTGGGAGGACATTTTCAAATGCTGGTAAATGAAGGCCAATTAAAAGCTGTAAACAATGAGATATTTATTTTCTGATGGTAAGAAATCTGGAGATAGGGCAGGTTCGGAGTCCGTTAATTTATTTGTTTTTGTTTTTAGTTCACTTCAGGGTATTGGGTCTTGTTAGTCTTATGCCTTCATGGTTCCAAGATGAATACATTAGTTCTCAGTATTTCACTCTCAAATAAACAGCTTTCCAAGGAAGTTAAAGGGAACTACAGCCCAAAACTATGATTACAAACTGAAATCCATAGAATTTAACATCAGGTTCATTCTTTGGTTTGTATGGCACTATGGGTCTTGGCAAATGTAGACTCACCTGGAGTCATCATCGCGGTGTTATGCTGAACAGCTGCACTAGCCTAAAATTCTCCCAGCTTCCATCTACTCATCTGCCCCTCCCCCTTAACCACGGACCTTTTATTGTCTCCATAGTTTTGTCTTTTACCGAAGGAAGTGTGTAGAATAAGTTACCCACACACACATATGGAGTCAAATGTCACCAAAAAAAAAGCCAAGACTTCGGTGTGACCTGCTGGAGCAGCAGTTGGGTCTGTCACCTCCAGCTGGGGTATTCCACACACAACCCATGGACCCGGGTTCATGTCAGGGCTGGGGCAGCAACCAAGATGGACAGCTAAATAAAAGAAACACTTGTTCAAAACAAACAAACAAAACCACTATGCTAAGCACAAGAAGTCAGAATGCAGGAGACCATATTTTGTGTGGTTCCATTTATATGAAATAGCCAGAACAGATGAATCGTAGTGATAGAAGCTAATTAGGGGTAGCCAGGGATGGAGGGAGGGGGAGATGGGAAATGATGACTTCAGGAGTACAGCTGACCCTTCAGTGTGTAAGCTTGGTCCTGGCCCTGCCAGCTCCATCAACAGCTGATGGGAAATCCATACTGTGTACTTAGGCCTACAATGGAGGCGCTGTCCTGAACAGGTGCAGACCCTTTTCTTATCAGTAGCCCCCACACACGAACTGGAACAACTATTGACACAGCATTTACACTGTAAAATTATCTAAAGCGAATGGAAAGTGTACAAGAATACCGTGTAGCTCACATGGTATAAGGGACTTGAACACCTGGGGATTCTGGTGTCGTTGGGAGTCCTGGAACCAACCTCCAGTGGATACTGAAGGACAACTGTATAGAATTTCCTTTTGGAGGTGGTGGGAAAGGTTCTGGGATTAGATCGTGTGTGCTGACTGTGATGCCTGCCTAATGCTATGTATGTAATAAATGCCGCTGAATTGAACACCTTTAAATAGTGAGTTTTATGCTAGATGAGTTTTACAACCAAAAAAAGAAACGAACTAAACAAGGAAGGAAGGAAGGGATAGGGACGTGGCACGGAGTCTGGAAGCATGAGGGGGAATTAGTCAGCTCCAGAAAAGCGGGGTAGCCCAGGCCCAGGAGTGCAGGCAGGGCTGGGGGCACCTCGGCCTTTCCAAGGTGCACTGCAAGAAGGCAGGCTGCGGTCACAGAAGCAGACAGGAGCCCCTTAAGCGATCGCCAGCTAAGAACACAAAACCCAGCTCCTATTGAAAGTCTGGAGGCACGATTGCCTAAAGCTGTGAAGAGCGACAGCTTCCCGTTCCCCTCACAACAGAAGAACAAAGCCTTTCTCGCTGGGAATTCCACGTGGCCTGGAAAGCCTAGAGGCGCCTGCTCTGGACCCGAGCGGGGCTCCCGGCGGTGCGAGGCGGGGTGTTGGCGCCCCCTGCAGGCGCTGAGCAGCGGTGCTCTCCTCCCTCCGGGGCGCGGGCACCGCCCGGCGGCTGGGGGCGGGGCCGGCTCGGCGTGGAGAGGTCCGGGCGCTGGGGAGCCAGCGGTCGCGAAGCGCGGCACCTCGGCTGTCCCCTCAGCCTTCACGACACTGGTGTCGTGCACCGTCACTCCTGCCCAGACTTCAGCTCCGGGGTCCCCGCTTGTACTCCGGTTGGACTCCGTCCCCTAGGACTCTGCACACACCACGTCCCTCCGCTCGCAAATTCACACCCTTCTCCATAGAAGCAGTTTATTGCTACACCTACCGACAAGCCAGAGGGACTCAGCCCTAATGTGCCCCTTTTGTAGGACGTGCCTTCCTCCCCTGACGGGGGACTCACTGGGCTGCTTTCCCGGCTCTGGTCCTGACACTCGGGCACCTCCTCCTGCAAGAAGGCCAGACCAGCTGCTCACCTGGAAGGCTCCTCTTCCAAGGCCCGTGATAAAGATCAGGTGTCTCCCATCTCAGGTAGTCTGATACCCCTAAGACCCCATCACCCTTGAAGACCCAATGGAACTGCCCCACCTGAAGGTATTTCCTTACAAGCTTACCGCTGGCTCACCACTTACCGGGCGTATCCATAACCATCAAAAAAAATGCTTAGTCTCACAACTGATGAGTGACAGAGATCACCCTCTGATAATCCACCCTGCTGCTGAGCAAAGGGGCAAACTCGGCACTTTCCTCTGCACGCGGGCTGCACGCTGGCACAGCCTCTGTGAAGGGCCACCTGGCTTTATCTGCCACAACTTTAAATGCACAAAAGCTTTCACTCGAGTTCAGTTTCTGAGTACTTATCTCACAGACAGACTTCCACCGGGACGAAAGGACAAGGCTGTTTATTGCAACATAGACTGAAATCATAAAAGATGGGGGGATCCTCAGTGCTTAATAGGAGACTGATTAAATAAATCATAATACCACCATATGTTGTATGAATTTAAGTTTTTTTAAATGGGCTGTTTTGTATATTCTAAGGGGAAAACACCTCCAAGATTTACTGTTAAGTAAAAAAGGTAGCACATAGAACAGTGCCATGTTTCTATGTGAGTAGAAAAATATATGTATATATGTATATATATACATATTATATGTTTATAAATATATAGACTATATCTGGAAGGATACTAATAAACTAGCAACATGATTTTTATGAGAGGAGGCCCAGGGGATCAGGAAGAGAAAGGCACACTATCTGATATCGCCTTTTTATTGTGCTAAATTATACCATGTACAATTGACCATCTTAACCTTTTTTTTTTTTTTTTAAAGGAAAGGCAGGCAGGAATGCTGGCAAACAGGCAAGCAGGTAGGGGAGAGAGGAGGAAGTGCCTTATTTATTTTTATTTAGTTGTTCTCATCGGTTGTTCCCCGCACCTGGGTCTTGAAGCTGGCACCTTGGGATGCCTGTGGGACTGCGCTCAGGTGCACTAGACCGTTAGGCCACCAGGGGCGCACCCCATCTTGACTTTTTTTTAAGGAAAGGTGCAGGCAGCAATGAAGGCAAGTGGTCAGGCAGGCAGAAAGAGAAAGGAGGAAGCAGCATCGTTATTTTATTTATGTGTATTTATTCACACTGGTTGTCTACCCCGGGCCCAGGACTCGAACCCAGGAAATCGACTTAACCGTCCCTCCACCGGGGCGTGCCTCAGTGTACAGCCTAGTGGCACCTATGTTCACATGGCTGAGTGACCGTCACCATCCACCTCAGAGGCTTTTTCATCTTCCCAAACTGAAGCTCTACGCCCACAGAACACTGGCTCCCCAGCTCCCTCGCCCCGATCCTGGCAACATGACTGACTCTCTCCCTTGCCTATGACATTCTAGCAGGATACTTTTTAGGGAGGGGATGACAGGACCAGACACTATATTCCTTGTAATCCCCTCACATGGAATGAGTGGGAACCTCAGACAGAACCTCACAAGCAGCCCCCGGAGGGCCTTTCCCCTGCCTGGGCTCCATACAACAGCTGAGTGCTCAGAGGCATGTGAGTGCGTGCAGCTGGAACACTGACCTACATAATCTCTGCTCCGTGCCTCGCAGTTACTCCAGGGACAGCTGCCGTTACAGGGGAGGCTGAGGGAAGACAAAATGGGGTGTTCTCATTCCTCGGCTCCCCCACTAATCCTCTCCCATAGACACACACACACACACACACACACACACACACACACTCATTCAGTAGCTCCTTGGTTTCTAGTCCCTGCTCTGTCCCTGGAGGCTTGGTGACATGGTTGACCCCAGTTTAACCCTGAAAGTCCTGTGACCTAAGAAATCCCTGAGTCCCAGGCAAACACTGATGGTTGATCACTTTGTCAGAGGGGAATGTGCTGAATGTCCAGCTTTGTGAGAGGTGAGAAAATAATAGCTGCAGAATCAGAGGGGAGCTGTATCCCATACACTGAGTTCCAGTGACTTGTCCAGGGTCTCAGAGCTGTTGCCAGGGGGACTAATGCCTCAGCCTCGTTTTATCCCTGCAAATGCCAAAATAACTTAGCTAGTATTTCCCCCAAAGACAAAGGGACAAAGTAATTGAGCTCTCAGGCCCCTTCGAACCCTGTCACCTGGACTCCCAACCAAGGAGGACCTGCAGGAGCCTGGACAATAATGGGCCCAGGTCAGCCTCCGCCAGGTTTGACATTCTCCCTCCCCTCCTCCCTCTGCTCACTCGGAGAGGGAGTCTGCCAGTCGGCTCAGTCCCACTCACACTCTCAGAGCGGCCCTTATTCTTAGCAGCTGCAAAGGAGCATTGGAAAAAAATAACAGTGCTTTCTGCGGGGCCCCTGGCCCAAAACCTCTCCCCACCTGCCTGCCTGTGAAAGCATTTACCAGAGCAGCATTGTCAAGAGAAATCGAATATGAACCACAAAGCAAGACACAGAAATCATTTAAAATGTCCCAGAAACCCCATAATAAGAAATAGTAAAAAGCTGATAACATTAATTTTGAAAAATATCTTTAACGTAACCTAAATTATCTAAAATATTGGCTCTTCAAAATGGAATCAATATGAAACATTATTGAGATATTTTACATTTTTTTCTGTGCTAGGTGTTTGAAATCCAGTGTGTATTTGCATCCGACTTCAGACAAGCTGTATAGTCCCATCATTTAACACGCATGTGTGGTGGGCGTCTGCCGTATGGGCCTGCACACACCAGACCCCAGTATACTACGCAGATATTCCCAAGAAGAGCACTGCCGCACAATCACTGTTCATGCAAAATGACCCAACAGCTCTGTCTCCTTAGACCTCAGAGGGCCCTTAGGAAATAGGACACAGAATTGATGATTATCGATTGCAACAGAAAAATCAAGGCCAGCTAAGAAGAGCAGGCTCAGCTGGGGCTGCTGTCCCACCCACCTCTGTGGACTCTGGGTCCATAGTCTCAGACAGCAGGTTCAGGACCTATGGGGGCACTGACACCCAGGCCTGAGAACCCTGACAACCTGGGCTTTCTGATGGAGACAGTGAGGAGGGGCGTCGCAGGACCTACCAGAGAAATGCCTCCATCCCATCTGCCCGGGGCTCCATCAGGCCAGCACTACCTTTCGCCATAATATCACACAGGCACCTCTCTCCCAGAGAATATTCCACAGCAGCTAAAGCAGAGACGTTTATCTCAGTTCAGACCAGCCATGTAAGCAGTCTTCAAGCAACACTTCCAAATGGAGGCCCAGGACAAGAGCAGTCGTTCTTCATCTAGCAAGTCTTCTCACGACACCAGCAGAAACAAAGGGCTGGGCCATCTCTAAGGGCTCTGAATTCTTAAGAACGCAAAGGTGGATCAGAGAAGGGAGTCAGCCCTAGAACCCTAAAGGTAGTTGTCAAATCATACGTGCCGCAGGGAAAAAAAATGAGAATTTTTTAAAAAGCGAGAAAAATCCTGACTAGATGAAGCTATTTGCTGTGATGTACTAGAAGTGGTTTAAAAGCAGCTCCACTGAATTTTCTAGCACTCTTTGAGATGTAAGTCCCTACACTAGCTGTGTATATTTGGAAGAGTTTCTCTCTCTGCAGTTGGCCAGACATACCTCATACACACAAACACATGCATCGCCCACAGACTTTTCGACTCAATGGCGCTTAGCTGTATTGAAGTGTTATAGAAGTCAGTCAAAGAAATACACTTCAGTTCCGTAGGCTATCAACTCAAGCATTTGCTGGATCATTCTTCTACAAAACTTGTTTGTATCAGATAAAATGCTCTGGGAAACATTGATTTTATCCGTTTCCATACCCTGGAAATTACCTGTAGTAAACTGGGATTAATCTTATTTGTCAGATACTTTTTAAAAATGATCTCAATACATCACTTTTACTGAAAAAAGTTTTTGTCAAGGAGATTCGATCCGTAAGTTTGTCTGCTCTAGATCTAGGCAGTATCTTGGAACTAACTCTTTACTGATCGATAGTCCATTTGTACATTACACATTGTCCTTTTAGAGAACATGAAGTTAGATTCAAATGTTGATTGCAAATAATTCCAGAGCCGAACTTGTCTGTGTGGCTGCCAACCAACCTCCTTAATAAACAGCCTGACCAGGAAAAAAATTGCTAAGGAAGGGGAGCCTGGTGTGAGGAAGGAGTGTCCATGCATCCTGACTGGCCGTGCCGACCTTCCTCGCAGACTCTGGGCCTGTGTTAACAGAACCTATGCATGCATGCTCCCTGGCTCTGGAAAGGGCAGGGGAGCACCGGGTACCTGGAGTTCTTCAAGCAACTTTCAAACCCGCTCTAACAGGCTCTAGGCTGCAGGTAATAATCCCGTAGGTGAGCATGAAGACTACAGGGAGTAATAAAAACTCATTACCCCAACTGACCTCCTGGGAAAGGGCTGCTTGCAAAAGAACTAGAAATGAGCCTGATAGGCCCTGGGGTGGGTGTGTTCATAATGCGGAGGGAGGACTTCAGTCCTGAGGCCAGAAATAACTTGCCACCTCACCAGAGATCCTGCAGGAAAATCCCTTCCTGATCAAATCCACCCTCACAACAGACCACCTGTGGTGATGTACCCATCACCCTCTCTGCAAGGAATCAAACATCCTATAAACTGTATTTAGTCCACCCCGTGGTGCCATCACCTGGGAAAGGAGGCAAGAGGTCTGTCTATTTGTCTGTTATTTATTGGTAATGATTGTTTTACGCCCATGTCCAGGGGGAAAAATAGTTCATTAAGTGCTTTCATTCGTTGAGAGATTTTTTTTTTTTTTTTAAGAGAGGAAAACAGAGAAGGAAAAAGAATTTTAAGGAGGGAAGGAAGAAGCATCTTTATTTATTGTGTTTTTTTACCCAGGTCCTTGGGCCCTGCAGGGTCCATCACTATTAACCGTCTGTCATCCAAAGAGTTTTGGATGTGAAAGGAGTCCTGAGGCTTAGCCCTCTGGCCTCAACCTCCTGCCTTATGCCACACCCAGGTCCCCAGCTCTAGAAACATCCAGAAGCATAAAGTGAAAGCCCTTTCCAGAAGATAAAATCCAACCTCTCAGACACCAGCTCTTCTACAGTCTGAGTAAGGAAGCACCTTTCTGGTTGGAAAGTCTCTGCACTTATGTGGGGAAACCAGAGATTTGGTTTCTCCTGGTTGGATTTCTCCAGCAGATGGGGGGCGGGGGGGGGGGGGGGGATTGTTGTTGTTTTTTTTGACATGGAAGTTTAAATCCTATTAAGAAAAGCCCTGTGAAATTCAAAATGCTGGGCCCACCAGTACTTTCCTTGGGAAGATAAGAGTGAGGAGGTGCATCAGTAGTTACATTCAGATATAAACACTGATCCAGTAGTATAAATGTCTGCTAAGATGAAGCTGACTTTCCTGTGCATATTCCATCATCTTCATGACTCAAGTCTGTCTGTGTGTATGGATAGTTAAAGAGAAGTACACTTATAAACAGATTAATCAAAACAAGTAAATGGGGTTTAATATTGAAAATTGTGTTTGTTCTATTGAACCATGAATATTTGCTTAGGAAATTGAATTTGGTCTCTAAAGTTATAAAATGAGCTCACATGATTGGATTCATTTAATTCAGTGCTCTGCATATTGGGTAGGCTTTCTGGTTAGTCAGAAAATCTTGGGTCCCTGGCTTTCTTCTTCTCAGCTTGTAGGGTCTCATAAGTAAATCCCCTCCAGTAGATTTAAATGCATTTTCCCATAATGGACTCATAAATGTTAAATTTGAACCCAACATTAAGAGTAATCCAAAGAAAGAGTGCCAGGTTTTCCACAACGTCTGAATCATACTCTTCCTATCAGAGCAGAAATGTATGGGGGTAACTAAACTGTACAAAATAGATATGTGTCAAACTTGTAAACTGAACCCCATTCCATCTGGTAAGAGGGGGGCTTGTTACTTAGAAAAGCATCCTCATGCAAAAAAAAAAAATCAACAACTAATTTTGCTGTTTTTGTATTTTTAAGGTTTTTACTTTTGTCAAAAATCAAACCACTCTAGATAAAACAAAGCAGGTTTTCACCCCGTACACTGGAATTTCAAGTTCATGGGAACAATGAGTTCTGAGCGCCTCACAGATGAAGAGTGTTTCATGGAATAAGTGTGGGGTTATTTGGCATTTTTTTTTAGCTGATTGTTTGCCTACTGGTCTTTCTTATGTAGATGAAGATAGCTGGGTCAGGGGAACAAGGAAGTTCAGAGGTGGAGTGAACAGACTTGTCCTGTGGGGTTGGCTGCCATCCTCTGCTGATTTCTGAGGAGAGCTATAAATTCCTGCAAGGTGAGGTAAGTTTCCTTGTTGCATCTGCAGTGACGATCTCCATTGCATCTTTGATATAAGTGACTCCATTTTCCTTTGGTTCTACACCTTTAAATTAGTGTGTGTGTAATCGTTGTATATTTCGCTCTTTCCACCCTTTCCCTTGTATAAATAGGCTCCAATAATGAGTGGGTACCATGTAAAATAAGAATGCTTCATCTTGGAGTAATCATTTATACCAAATATCTCATTGGATCATCAGAATATCTTATGTGGTAGGTTCCCCACCTCATTTTACAGTTGAAGAAACACTGGCCCTGAGAGGTTGTGTGATGTGCTGAAGAGAACCAGGCAGTAAGTGATAAAGACAGGGGGAAAACCAGGTCTTCTGAAGCCAAATCTGGAGTCCTCCCTGCATGCAGGTCACATCTAGGAATCGGACCACTTCTACATGGAGGCCACATCTCGGATGCAGTTGATGCTAAGCTGGTGAAAGCTCCACATTTCTGATCACATTTTTGCTATGGCAGCGGCATGTGTCTGTAGCAGCATGGCTTAGGAAATGACATTTTAACTCTGATCTACATTTTTGAAAACATTTTCTTCTTGCAGGGAGACACTGGGGCCATTACCTGGTTAACATTTGCACACTGCTTCAGGAAATTCATTAGCTTGAAAGGAACATGATTACAGAGGTCACACTTGGAAACAGACGGTGGGGTGTTAATTATTAACAAGAGTTCACCCAAAAGATACAACATAGACTTATTAATGGAGCAGTTGGGACTATTCAGACAGAATGAACAGAGCCCATTTAAGCCATCTTGGTGGCAGAAGAAGGGACTACTCCAGCTCTGAGCAGTCACAAAACCCCTGCAAGAGTTCCAGGAGGGGGTGGGGGGACGGACAACTTGCTATTCGCCTTCGCTGATGAGTCTCATTATTGTTAAAATGTAATTGAGCCACCAATGCATGCTTGGTTAAACACCAGCAATTGCAATTCAATACATTGATCATTCTGTACTTTTTAATATTCATTGAGGTAACTTTGATTTACAAAATAATACAAGCTTTTATGTGCACATTCACCAGTCTTCAAATATATGACAACCCACCATAGTCCACTGGACCCACCACTGCTTGCACCGCTTCCGCGCTGGTCACGTCAGTTTGAGAATCAATGTCCAGGGATTGGCTTTTGTTACATCTCTGTCTAGTCCATCGGAGTGAGATCATCTGGTATTTGTCTCTCTCCTGACTTTGTCTCTCTGACTGAGCATAATCTCCTCCAGTCCCATCCGGATCATCACAAGCATCAGGATTTCATCATTTTTAGGACTGTGTAGTATTCCACTGTATGTATACACACAGTGGAATATATCTTCTTTATCCATCCAACGATGGGCACTTAGGTAGTTTCTAATTCTTGGCTATTGTAAAATAAAATGCTGCAATAAACATGAGGGTACATGTATCTCTGTGAATTTGCGTTTCTGTGTTGGAGGGAGTAATACCCAGAAGGTCGCCATTCTTTATTGAACTTCCATGATGGGCAAAGCTCAAAGCTACAGTCTGCGTGTCCTTGTGGACTGACAGCTACAATCAAATGCCGATACTGAAGCCAGAGCAGACCTTTCTGAGGTTCTGTTGCTTCAGGAAGAGAAAAGATAATGTTGGGAGAGCTGACTGGGGTGAGGAGTGTCTTCTGTGTGCTCAGCTCTGTGCCAGTGTTCGGTATTATGCAACCAGCAACTCCGTGAGTTGGGGTATTATGTCTATTTCAGAGATGCACCAACTGAAGCTTGGTGTGCGACATACACAAAGTCACAGGGGGACTCTGCCACTTGACAGAGCCAGACTGGCACCCAGGGGAGCCTGACCTGAGGCCCTGAAATCCCAACTGTGCTGCTCTCCCTAGAAGAGAAGGGCTCTTGGAACCAGGCCAAGGAATGGTGACTAGAAACAAGGAAATGGAGGGTGAGGTATTGTGGGCAGCAGGAGTTTAGGAGAGCTGCCAGGAATTATAAATTGATGTCTGTCATGAAGAATTTCATATGTCAGGTTTGGGAGTCTGTGCTTCACTTGATCAGCAACAGGAGTCTCTGCATAGCAACCCATGAGGCTGATCTAGAACTCAGGGTTTTTCTATGAATATTTAACACATAGATAAATACAGAAACAAAAGACCTACTCTACTATGCTCAGGCTGAAAGAAGGTAAATTCAGCAATGTCTAGAAACTAATAATCAACCACATGCCATTTTATTTGTCATCGACAGATAAAAACAAAAATGTCACAGAGGGCCAAAGGCTAAAAATACATGCATACCCAGGCTTCCCAAAGCATATCACTGTGCACGCAAATAGGCATTAAATTTTCACTTTAAAAGATCATTTGTGCATGTGTTTTATGACTACAAAAGTCATGCATGCTTACTACAGAACATTTGAAAACTGCAGAAAAGCGTTTATTTATAGCACTCAGTTAGCTATCCTACACAGCTGCTGTTTCTCTTTATAGAACATACTCCAGCGTTTTTATAACGTGTGAAGCATTCCCTCAATTACGGACCCAACTGACTGGAATCCCACAGGATCTCGCCACGCTGATTGCCAGGAGACTCACACCTGTTCCAGTCTCCATTTTCTTTTCTGTGTTTTCCTCTCCTCCTCTCATGCAGGCCCCCATATGAGCAATTAGGAAGCAGGGACCAAGTTTTATGTATTCTTTACCCTGAACACCCTGACCCCTGAGAGGACTTGAACATTCCTTTTCCCTTCCATTCACTCACCTGTTTGAAAGCTAGTGTTCAAAAGGAGATGTCAAAGCATTACCTTAGGTTGGCATACAAGTTAACAGGCATTTTATGTGGAAAGGGAAACTTTACATGTGCAGTAATAAAGGAGACTGCAGATTGATTTTGAAGAGAGAAATGATGTCCCTCATTTGCAAGATGGGCTCCTCCCAAGGAGGATAACTTTCAGATAACTTTCCGACTTTCTTCTCACTAAGCAACATTCATTTACTGAGCGCCCACTGAGCACCTTTGAGGTCTGGGAGGAGATATAAAGACATACAAGATAGGATCCTGCCTTCTACAGCTTCTGTCTAACGGTGGGTAAACCATGTAGGCAAAAATCTTTTGGATAAGACAAAATATGTTAAGTGGCATAAGATTACTAGAATGTTCTGGGAATTCAGAGACACCCCTGATGGAGGGGTTCAGGCAATGACCTGGGCCTGGACGTACGGGTCAGAGCCACCTGTGAAACATGTGTGTGTGTGTGTGTCAGTGTGTAAAGGAGGCGGGCTTTGAAGCAAGGAAATGCAACAGTAAAAAGGATTTAGCGAAGAAAGAGGAGCCAAACTTGACAGAAGGAAAGAGTAACAGAAGAAAGAAACTGGAAAGAAAGAGTGTGAGCCCATGGAAGAGAGCCCAGAAGAGTAAACCGGAGTTTGGATTTTATTCCCGGTACCGTTTGGAACTGTGCAGTCGTTGAGAAATGTTTAAGTATCTGCTGTGTGTTAGCCCCTGTGACAGACACTGAGACACAGCCCAAGTCCTTGCTTTCACCACTGAATTCTACCATCACTTTTGAAAAGTATAGCGTCAATGCAAAGAAAATTTTTAAGAGCAAAACAGAGCTGGCCAAATATAAAATGAATAAGGAATCTTTTTTGATGCCTTATTGCTGAGTGACAAGAGAGTCCCAAAGTTCGTGACTGAAAACACAGTGTAACTCATGGTGCTGTGACTTGGGGAAGACATGCCAGTGCCAGCTTGACTGTTTTTTCTGTGGAGGCATCTGGGGAGCTTGAAACACCGGGGTCTGGTTGGAATAGCCAAGTGGTATCAGGTGTCTTGTGTTCACTGTGGGCTGGGTCCCTCGGTTCCCCTCCACGTGGCATCTCCATGTAGTTATCTTGGTCCTCCTTCCCAAATGGCGATTTCAGGCCTTCTCATTGGTGTCTGGTGGCCCACCTGAGTGGTAGCAGGTCACCACCACCACCCACAGGGTGCAAAAGTGCAAAAGGAGAAACTGCCATAGCCTGGAACGGGCCCAGTGGCACTTCCAGGATTCTAATGGTTAAAGCAGGTCACAAAGCCACCGAGACTCAAGGGGAGCGGACTACACCAGGGCATGAATGCTAGGCGGGGTGATTCAGTGGGACCAGCCAAGTAGCAGTCTGTCAGGGGATCTTCGCATACAATCATTCAGCAGCATCTCCCACATGCTTGATCAAGGGTCACTAGCTGCACAGATGTCTCTGCGCAAGAGCACCTGACTGTGCTGCCCCAGCCTTTCCCCACCTTCGGAAGGTTGGAAACATGCAGTCATTTCTCTTGCTGCTCACTGATCACTTACTAGCACAGCCTCGGGTTCCTAACCAGCCTTGCGACATACAGGCCAGCATCTGGGAGGGGAGGAGGCTCCTCAGGACCATCCCACCTGTGCCTGACTCGGTGCCACTCCCCAGAGCTCCTGTTTTCAAGCACCCCCACTTCAGAATGGGTAGAAAAGCTAGATTCCTGCCTAGCTCCTGCTGTCCCTCTGCCAACGCCCGCAACCTTACTTCACCTAGAGCACACCCCACCTCATCTGTGCCACATGGCCCAGTCTCTAGAGGGTTAGAGCAGAACACCGAGTTCCTGGTTCTCAGAATGACATTAGCTCCCTCCAGAGCAGTTATTACTGCTGTGTTTTCCATTTCCAGAACTGGACCCCATAGAACCACTCACGTCAAGCTCAGTGGTAATACCAGAATTGCTGTAGGAGAAGCTGGGGAAGCAATCTGGAGGGAGAGGGAGGACTGTAAGATTTTTCTCGACACTTTTCATACGTCATGTGACCCCTTAGAGAACCAGGACTTATCTTCCCACAAAATGACACAATAGCCAAGAGGTGATTAATACAGATCTGTACTTATGTACATTAATAAAAACCAACACTTGTTACCTGGAAGAGTAAAAGTTAACCGAACTTAACAGGAGAGGAGAAGACAGGGGCTTTTAACAGTGTATTGGCTTTGTTTTGTTTCTATAATCCATTAATTCTTCCAAAATGAGACAGTGTTGCCTGGTAATTGAATATAGACCCCAGAAGTCCGACCATATGGATGTGATTTCTGGCTTCTTATTCACTGGTCATCTTGGGCAAGTTACTTAATTTCCCTGTGCCTTCATTTTCTAATCTATAAAAGGAGGACAGACAATAAGAGTGTCTGTCTCTGGGGCTGCTGTATTGACTAACACATTCGAAGTGCTTACGCAGTGCCCGTTCATTATAAACACTCCCATAATGCTATTTACTATTATTATTCCATATACTACCACCAGCCAGAGGTTTTCCAACACGTTTTATCGACATTTTTCCATCAAGTTGGAATGATCTTAAAGACGACAATTAAAGAGGATGAGAAGCTAACCACACCCCTCCAAGCCACCTTCGCTACCCTGGCCAACTTAAACAGGTCTGGTCAAGAAAAAGACATTACTAGCAAATAGCAAAGAATCAGTAGCAGATAAAAAAAAAAAAAAATTCTCCTTTAGTCTAAGAAATTAAAAGGGGACACAGGCAAATTTAAGAAGGAAAAAGCTGAGAAAAATACAACAGCACTGAAATTGACTCAAACTTTTAAGTGTTTTAAAGAATGTATCTTCTCATCCAATCTGTAGGGGGAGAAAAGGAGCTGTGTGAGAGCACTTTAGAACTGCCTTTGGCTCTAACCGCACGATCCCACCGCACTCTTTCCATGTTCTCCCAACATTCCCTTTTCTATGTCAATCACGGGAGGCCGGCAGAATCATTCGGAGCGTTAAAGGGGGCGGAATATTACCCCTCAGGATGTGCTCACATGGAACCATCCCTGCTGCTCTGTGTTTACAGAATTTTATTTGCGTAAAAGAACTGCAGGAGCTCTGGATGATAGTGGCTCTGGAAGAAATTAGCAAAAGTACACATGAGAGAGGGATTCAATACTACAAAGCCAGTATACAGGTGTCAGGAGGGCTGGCAGGCTACAGACTGGGGGGCGGGGAGCATCTTTTGTGTATAATTCTCCAGGCATTTTGCCATTTACACTGCCCTGTGGGTCAATTACAAGTGGACTATAATTGGCTGAGTCAGTTTAGGGGGCGGTAACTCTCCCCTGTGCTGTTTTATCACCAGGAGGGCAGGCACTCCCAGAATATTCTCTCCTATGTCACTCACTCACCAGCTGCCTGCTGAGCCTGGGGTTCCTCTGATCTTCCTCACTCTGGAAACTGTTCTCCTTCCTTTGTCTCAGATATGGAGAACAGGCTCCGAAAGCAATCTTGCAAGCCTAGGGGAAGGAGTATCACCATCTCAGCAGGAAAAATAGTAGAGAGTTCTAGAATTCCCAACAAGGACTTGCATCCTGAGGAAAGCACCCAACCTGTGCTCTTGGGGCCGCTGAGAGATTGAGAGTAGCTTCCAGAAGTCAGAGAATTTGAACAGGAAAGGATTTATACGTACTAAATGACCGAGGCTGGTGGGAAGGCATAGCTTCTGTTTCCCATAGCCTTGTTATCTTTCCATCAAGAATAATACTGGATCCCGAAATTATTCAGGAATCCCTCTCTCCCCCGTCCCCCCACACCCCCACACGCCTCCTCTCTCTAACTGAAAGAAGACAAGTGGTTTGGTGCAGCCCTTGGCTCCAAATGGATTTGAAACTCAGCGGCCCCTTTCCAGAGCAGACCTGAGGTTCATCCAAACCGTTACAACACATTTTCCCCAAGCATTAAACAAATGCTCCATGGGAAACTGAGAAGTCAAGGTGGGAGGTCTATGGGAGGCACAGTGACAAGAGCTAACCAGGCATGAATATCCTCCTGCTGTGATCTGATGCCCTCGGATTAAACCCATGCCTCCCGACCCTCACTCCTTATTAGCACCAAGTTTATCTCGCCTGACAGGCGCCAGGATCGGACAGGTGGAGCAGGAGCCAAGGGAAAATGACACCCTTGCTCAGAGAGTGATTATACAGGAGGATTCCCGCAGATATGCTGAGTCAGACATACCTTGGCCACCTGGGGGTTCCTATCCTGTAAGTGGATCAGGAGCGAATCTTGAGTCTGCTTAACCTGACTGGTGAAAAATTTCTTCCATTTCCGCCCAGCGAGGGCAGCCAGTTGCCCAAACAAGACGAAGGCTGAGTATCTCAGATTGTCATTCTCCTGTGGGGCCCAGAGGACAAAACTAGATCATGACCACAGACAATGTCACCAAATGCCCTTTGAGCCGGGCCACCAACTCCAAGCTAAAGCATCTCGCTGGCTGGGGTGGGGACAGAGTGGAGACAGACTGGGCCGTTAGTGGCAGGGGGTGACTGGTGTCACTCCCAGATTCCCAGCTGTTTGGTTCATTAGTTGATGTTCTGAAGATAGGATACATTCAAAAGACCCAAAAAGTTTATTTAAGAAAGGAGGGCTCCTTCCTCCCTACCCCTCTCCACCTGCCATCAAATTTCCCTCCCTGTAGCCGCCAGTCAGGTGAACAGCCCTCCACAAATAAAGACGGAAAAGAAAATTCTCTATATTAATTTGTCCTCTCCCACTCGTTCACACAAATGGAAGCATAACACACTGCTGTGTTATTCTGCACCTTGATTTTTCCATCAAATTGTCTGGGAGCTCTTTCCACATCAGTACAAAAAGACTTCTTTTTTTTTTTTTTTTGGCTGCATCATTACTCTCAGCATTTTTGCCAGATTCTCTCTCTTTATGTTTGGCAAACTAGCTCCCGTCTTGAGTAGAAAGAACAATTAAATGTCTTCCCTAACACTCTCCCAATGCTGCCTTCTGTGGTCTAATGGCTGGTTTGTCCCTGGGCGCATGTTTGTGGGGTTAGCTGTTTCAAGGTGAGCTGTCTTGTCCAATTATCTCCCCTCGCAAGGGAGGAGCCTCAGTCCCACCACATTTCCATGATCTTTCTAGAGTTCGGGTAACAAAGAACCAGCGTAGTAACCCAGTCTCCTGCCTCTCAGTGAAGGAATTTTTCATCCGTGTTTCCTGGCCCTGTCCAACTCCAGGTTGGGAATGCCAGAGGGAACAGGGCCGGATGGGCCTCCTCAGGAGCAGAGTCCCCCCAGACCTGGGGATCTCAGACACTCAATGAGACAGAAGACTCTTGATTTTTATGTCGAGTACTTTAAAAGATTTTGTTTGTGATATACAGAAAAACAGCATCAGTGGTGCCTTTTCCTTACTGCTTTACCTATGTGTGTTTGTGTTTAATTCAATTCAACAAACATTTATTTACTAAGACCTGACTGTCCCAGCCTCACCCACCCATGTGCTATGAAGTGCGCAGAATGAGGAAGATGACTGAAACCCCTAGAGGAGTGGGGATAGACTCACAGGCTTCTTTCTATATCTTCCATACCCCCAGCACTGCACTAGTCTCTCAACAAGATTCGTCATAAATCAGTGAATAATGGAGACCTTGTTCCCTGAGCAATACACAACCAAGGTTCATGTTTCTAGTCCCACTCGGATTTCAATAACCCAGATTTTTTTTCTGTGCTGTCTCACTTACATCATCCAATAAGGTCCTGGTCTGAAGAGTGATGTCGATGAAGAAGGAGCCCAAACCTTTCCCCTGGATCTTGCCCAGGATGATGGTTAGAGTCTTCACACTCTCATGGATGACTTCAGCGCTCACGGGGTCATACAGTCCATGCACCAGCAGGTCCAGAATGATTTTCTTATACTTTCTCACCTGGTACCGAGGTTCAAAAGCATTAGCAGAACAGGAATTGCCCACATGAATTGGAAGGTAACTCCACAGATCCAATAACCTAGGACTTGAACTAAAAGACCATGGTTTTCTTTGGGATCTACCAAACCAGCTGTTCTCAAAATGCAAGTGCTTCCATTAACCTAACCCAAGAGCAGAATTCAGTGATGGGTGGAAAAGAGAAAGAGCAGTATCTGGAGCACGGCTGGTGGCTGGATGAGGCTGGGAACGTGGCGGGTAGCAGACCTGGATGGTCTAGGGATCTGGGGCAGAGTGGGCACCTTCAGAGGAGAGGACATCTCATGGTCACTGAGTGACAGATGCTAAAGGAAGAGGTGAAGAAAACACATTTTACTAAATAAGCATAAATTATTCGAACTAAATTCACCAGTGAGGGTGAT
Source organism: Solenodon paradoxus (assembly GCA_004363575.1). Classification (NCBI taxonomy): domain Eukaryota; kingdom Metazoa; phylum Chordata; class Mammalia; order Eulipotyphla; family Solenodontidae; genus Solenodon; species Solenodon paradoxus. The sequence goes on from RJWH01001757.1 coordinate 70,934, forward strand.
ACCCAGCTGTGTGCTCACCTTGCCTGCAGCTGTGTTTCCCAAGACTGATAACACTGAGGGGTAATCACCCCACATAGACCCCAAGTGAGCCATGCCCTAATCAGCCCCCTTCCCTGGAGTGCAGGAGGACCAATGACTTGCTCCTCATCCACAGAATATGACGATGATGAGTGTTATTCCAAGGTCACTTTGTAAGACACTACATTATGAACAGATAGGAGTGAGGGCCACAGTCCTCTTGGCCTTGAATAAATCAGTCACCGGTTATGAAGGTGGCCTCTAGCAGCTAGGGGTAGCCAGCTAGCAAGGAAACAGGGGCTTTGACCCTCCTACGGGAAGGAGGAACAGTCCAACACCCACATGCTCCTGGAAGATGATCCTGAACTTCAGGAAGGAATGGAGTCTGGTTCATTTGATTCAGCCTTTCGAGACTCTAGCAGAGGACCAGCTAAGTCACACCTGGAGTCTTAACCCCAGGAAACTATGCAGAAATAAATGAGTGATGCTTTCAGCTGCTGGGCCTGGGGTGCTCTGCTCCACAGCAGTAGATAATCATGTGAGGTCCCACCTCCCAGACCTGGGGACCCCATGACGGTTGGTCAAGCTGCACCCCTCCTACCTTGTCTGGGGTCTCACAGGCCATGGTTCCCAGGCCCCTCATTGCCATGTGACGCTTTTTAGCACTGGGGTCTCGGGCTCTTTCGGCCAAGACAAAGAAAACATTCTTCAGAGCCTCCCGCTTCTGGAATCTGAGTTTCCAAGAAACCTGGGTGGTGAGTCAAAAAGAAATTGATTTGTGAAGATTCCAAGAGCCGCCTCTTCTCCAGCCCTCCCTGTCTCCAGCCCTCCCTCTATAAAGAAAATCCTGCTCAATTTTACCCCTTCTCCTTCTACTTAAGGACACAGATTTTTGCTGGAAATATATTCATTGATCTACATAATGAAGACAGTGATGGAGGAAAAGGAAAGGCAAAGAAAAATAGCGCCGGCTGGTGATGAAGTAGGTTTGGGGAATTATGGAGAGAGACACTCCAGGGCAGCTGTGGGGGTGATAGGATGGGGAAGAAAGGGATCTTTAGAAGGTGATATGAGCTGAGAAAATGGATGGACACACTGATATTCCTGCCATCTCAAGTTTCCTGACTCCTTCTTCCTCCTCCTGCTCTTCCCCACTCATTTTCTGCTGTTTTGTAGCTAAAGACCTTGAAAGACGTGTCTGTGCTTGCTCTTCCAGATCTTCTCCCTGGAGCCTTCTTCCATGAGGCTGACGCTCCCCGCTCCCCACCCCACCTCACCCTGCCCACAACATGGCCTAATCCAACCGTCGATTCTTATTATTCCTCTGACTTTCTCAACAGCATTTGCCACATTTGCAAAGCACAGCTTCAGACATTTCAGGGACCTTGAATGATCTCTTGCTTCAGAACGCAGGCATCTGAGCAATTACGAGGAGAAAAAGAACGCATGAAATGCACACTGGAACCCAGGATCTGACTGGTGCAGAAACCTGTATGTCAAGAAGGAAACTCGAACTGCAGGGCAAGAGATGGGTGGCCTACCCTCTGCAGTGAGCCCTGTGAACCGACACCGGGGAGGACCTGGGGGGTCTACACAACACAGGACATGGCGATGTGTGACAGAGTCAGAACCCACTGTGCCAGGGCCCGACAAGTCCCATGGGAAGAGCTACCTCTCCCCACATTCTTAGTAACTGGGGGCTAGAGTCTGGACTCGAAGATTTATTTGCTGTTCTGATGATTACTGAGTCTCCTGATTATTATTCACCGTAGTTCATTCTGCATTTTTAAGTGAGCAGCAAGTGAAATTCTCTTCCACACATCTTCTCACCACCCTGGAGACTTTGTATCTGTGCTTAATGAACTGGTCTCAGAAGGAGCCTCAGCAGGGGCCTTGCTAGCACAGGCCAGGCAGGAACGCATGTCACAGCAGTGGCAGCTGAGAACCCACATTTGTTTATAAAACTTTGTGTCAGACCTTGGAAAAGAAAGATGTCACTGATGTTCTTTTCATCTTGGGCTGGGAGGCAGGTAGAGAAAGGGGCTGGCCCAGGATTCTCTGTGCTCGATCCATAGCACTAAAAAAAAAACACACAAATCACATGAGCCACAAACTCTCTTAGAAGACTTATCATCAACACACATCTTTATACAAAGAATGGTGCTGGGGCAAAAATATACAACATCCTGAGGCCTTTCCTTTGGAGCCTGTGACTTGGTGAAGATGGAATAGAGTAGTGTTTACTCAGTGGCTTTGACAGGGGGGTGGGAGGCATCAGCAAACATCCCAGGGAGCTGGATTTGCATCCCGGGGGTGGGGTGAACAACTAAATAAAATGAAGTGCTTCTCCCTTCTCTCTCTTCCCGCCGGCCTCCGCTCGCCTTCACTCCTGCTGCACCTTTCCTTTAGGCACCGGAGGTAGCCCAAGAGAGTATGCCTGGTCCCCCATCACATCCTACAGGCTTCTTGTACTGTGGGAGAGCGGAGGAGGCCACCCCCAAATATGCTACTTAGGCATGTAGATTGGTTTTAGCTGAAGGCAACTGGAATCCAGCAGGTTCAGGAAAGCTCTTCCTTACCTTTGCCTTATCTCCTAAATAAATGGAGGAAGAGGGCCTATTCCATGAAGCTATCACTAGAGATATTTGCAAAGAACATGACGTAAACGTGGTGGATTGGAAAGAAGCAGCAAGGCCTGTATGTTCCTCTGTGTCTTGTTGTCTCTGCGTGGCATGGCAGACACTGCTTTTCCAGATACTTGTCATCCTCCTGTCTCTCTTCCCTTTGATGCCCCAGACCCCAACCACGCCGCTTCTCCTTAGTTCAGGATGGCATAGACACCTGGGTGTTGGTGTCCCCGAACCCACTGCAGTATAAGTGTGTGGAGACCTCCCCACACCAACAAGTAATTCTCGAAGAATTCTGTTCACGATCTACCCTGAGAGAGCATCAGCTTTCACTAGGTAAGGACTTGGGCTCCAAAGACAGACATCCACTTCAGACACCAGCTGCAAGCCCAGGCTGTTATCTGTGCTCCTGTCAACTGGCTACAGATCAGAGGGTCCCATGATCTCCTCCTCAGAAACCAGGTGCCAGTCAGTCACAAGCCCAGCTCATTACCTGTGCTTCTGACCAACTGGCTGTAAGATAGAGGGGCCCAGGATCCCCTTCTCAGGATCCCTTTCTTAAGTTGAAGGAATTACAAAAGTCAGGAAAGCCACTTCCTCACTAGATCACTGCTTTATTACAAAGGCTATAACTCAGAAACAGATGAAAGAGATGCAAAGATATGGGGAAAGGGTAAGTGTAAGCCAGTTCAACAATAAGAGGCAGAGACAAGGGAGCCAGATGGTCTCTAAGCGAGATTCCATTGTCCCAAGTGCAGGCCGGGAAAGCTCCTTTCAGAGAAGAGGGGCCAGCAATCTTGTCCTAAGCTCTGGGAGAGAGGTTTTCAGCAAGAGAGAGAAGTTTCAGCAAGCTCTGTGGGGAGGGAGTCCTGATGTCCTGATTCTTGATAGCAGGGTAGGGAGGCAGGACATCTTAACAAGAGGGTCTGTCCTTGACTTGGGTAAACGGAAGGGGTTTAACAACATCTGGTCTTGTTTCAAACTGCAAAACGTTCCATTTTTCATGCTGGGCTGGAAAGTGATGACTTTCAGTTGTTTTCTTTTGTTTCCAGTCTCAGTGAGAAGCTTCCACTCTCTCCGGGTGCATCATTCTCCCCACTCTCTTCTTCACCAGCCCAGAGCTCTCCCAGCTCCTCCTTTGGGCCTTGCATGGGGGCTTCATTACACAGGCACGATTGACTAACCCACTGGCCACTGATGGTTGACTCAATCTCCAGCCCCTCACCCAAACCTGGAAGAGAGACTGAAGCTCTAACCTCTAGTCATCTGACTGGTTTCCCCGGCAACCAACTCGCATCCTAATAATCACCTCATTAACATAACAAGAGACACTCTCAACTCTTAGGAAATTCTAAGGCTTTTTGTAAACTGTGGATAAAGACTACAGACTAGAAATAAATGTTTTGGTCATCTGAATTACCAACAAGTATATTTCTGATCATTGCAATACCATACTGTTCCATCATGCCTGAATGTCTTCGGACGACTCTTGTCTAGATGGGTTCCTGTAAAAATGAAACTAGATTTATTTCTCTCCAGTTAATGTGTCTGACTTCAGTTTAATTATTTTCCAGCTGATAGAACCTAGAAGTGTAAGAGGAAATTTTCATTTTCCCTACATCAGAATTGCCAAAGAAATAAAAAGATTCTGGGCCCCATCCACAGATTTTCATTGAAATAAAAAGTTGAAGTTGAAATAAAAAGCCTAAAATTCTGTGTTTTTTAAAACTTCCAAAAAATGTAAATTTCTACTGCTTTTTCCACAGTGATGATACCATTTTACATTCCCACCAGCAATATATGAGCATTCCAATTTCTCCACATCACGAACTTTGTTGTTTCCTATTTTCAAAAACTGACTGGTGTGCCCTGGTAGAGGATAGATTTACCCAGCTGCCTTTGGCCAGGAGTGCAGGCCACATATCCCAGGGACCAGGGTTCAAGGTCAGGGCCAAGGTGAAAACCAAGATGAACAACTAAATAAAATAAAGTGCTTCTTCTTCCTCTCTTCTTTTCTGCCTGTCTCTGCTCGCTTTCATTCCTGCCTGCACCTGTCCTTTAAAAAAATAATAAAAACTGGTGCACCCTGGCAGAGCAGCAGTTAGGTCAATCACCTCTGAAGAAGCAGGCCACACACCCCTGGGATTGAGTCCCGGGCTTGTGGGGAACAATCAGTGTGAACAACTAAATAAAAATAAAATAAAATGCTTCTTCCTCCTCTCTTCCTGCCTTCCTGCCTACTCACCCTCATCCCTGCCAAGACAAAATGCCAATAAGCATTTTATTTTATTTTTATTGTTCACACTGGTTGTTACCTCCCAGACCCGGGATGTGAACTTGGGTCCTTGGGATGTGCATGAACCGTGCTCTTTCGGAGGTGGAGGACCTCATCGCTACACCAGGGTGTACCACCTCAGTAATTTTTTAAGTTCACCAAGGAACTCCAATGGGCAGGCACGGAACTGGGGTGATTAATGACCAACCACATTGGTTTCCCCAGGCCACAGTGGTTTCCTGGGACGTGAACTTTTAGTGCTAAAACTAGGAGAGTCTTGGAAAAACTAGACACGTTGGCCACATGACTGGGTAAACACTCATCATGCATTACAGGTAGCTGACAGAACGAAACCCTGTTAAATGGCTGTGCTTTAGAGCGTTTGACTCTGTTTGACCTGGAACTACATCAGAATTTGGTTTCTCCACCAACTTTGCTTCTCAGCTGGTTTTGGTAATGCTCCCTTGATCAGAAGACATTGGAGAAGTCTGTGACAGCATTTCTTGGTGGCTCTGGCACCACGCTGGCATCTGGGGCACATACCATGTGAAGCCCAGAGACCGGGATTTGTTATGGGGATTGGGGGGCGGGGGGGGGGGGGGGGGGCGGGTTAGACCACCAAAATAAAAAAATAAATAAAAGTGCTTCTTCCTCCCCCCTCTCCTTTTCTTCTTCCCCACCTTCCTCCCTACTGTCCTTCCTTCTTTCCTCCCTCCCTCCCTCCCTCCCGTCCTCTCTTCAAAAAAAGAGAGAAATCACCTCTTCACTCTATAGGCCCCAGTGCCTTTATCTCCTTCATCTCTTGTCAACAGGGCCCCCTTCATCTTTGCAGTAAGTTACCCAAATAAAAACCCAGAAACTTACACCCTTATACCCTTAGCAAGATATTCTTGATTCAGGCAAAGGCTGGCTTTTCACTAGGCCAATGGTTCTGACACCTATGTGTGCAGAGGAATCACCTGGAAGACCTATTAAAACACAGGTTTCTAAACTGAAGCCCCTGAGTTTCTGACTCTGCATACCTGAAGCAGGGCCCAACCATCTGCACTTCGCCCATCTGAGACCGGGAAGCTGCTGGACCGGGGACCCCACTCTGAGAACCACTGCTTAACGAGAAAGAAGCCACATATCATTAAACCACTTCTCTTCGGAATACAGGGATTTAAATTTTCACACACTGAGGCCAAAAAGTGTGCTTGGCTATTTCTTTCTGGGGGTTTTCTGTACACACCTTAGGTTTCAGGAGAACCGGCCACTCCTCAGGTCGAATGTGGGGGGCTCACAGCCTAGTCTGACAACAGATTGGCAGAGCTTAAAAGAAGCTAATTCCCTCAAGCTGAGGACCACTCACCAAGGAGGTCACAGCCCTTCTTATAAAACAGCTGGTGTCTCTGTTCCCAGGCCTAAGAAAATAATGCTCGGAGCTTCTCTCCATTGGAAAGGAAAATAAACCTGGTTCCCTGTTACTTCTGCTGGATTTACTTTGCAAGATCAGCATAGGGATTCCGGGGTCTTGCCATCCAAGCCAGCTTCCCCAGGCCTAAGAAGCCAGGCACCCAGCTTGTCACATCCTAAGAGAAATGTCTAGAATTCAAGGTCACAGAAGACACTCAAGCAGGGCAAAGAAAATGAAAGCCGAGACCTCTGTATAGAAGATTCAGTGAGTAGCTAGAGGGACACTCACCTCCGGGGCTCCATCTCCAGGCAGAATCCTCTGCCAGCAAGCCCTCCAGCCCTCGCCACCTCCCCATCAGGGATCCAAACAGATCTAGTTCACTCTCACAGTTGTCAGGACCCATCTCCTCTTTCCTGCAGGAATAGCGAGGCATTTCTCACAACACTAACTGGGCCTCCGTCATCGGCATGCCCTGGAGGCCTTGTTATAACTCCAGGCCTGCCCCTAATGAATGGTTCAAAATCTCAGGGAGTAGAGGGCCTGCGAGCTGCATTTTTGCTTTTGCTTTTTTTTATTCTTTGACATGAGACGCTGGTCTAACCCCTCACTGGAAATGAGATCACTCCCACCAGCACACTCTTCAACCAGAGGCCACACAGCAGGGGAGACCCCACCCTAAGTCAGAGGCAGCAGTGAGGGCCGGAGGAGCAGGAGCCATCTCCCCAGAGCCGGATGGAGTTTGTGTACGAAGCACGACTTTCACTTCCAACTAAAATTAAAACCACATCAAGCTGTGCATTCTTCTAGAATGCTATTCTTTAAAAAAAAAAAAAATTTTTTTCTCTTAAAAGGTAACACAAAATAAGTTCATTTGGGGTCAGAATGACCCGAGCTGGAGCACTGTAGCGCTGGAACTTGCAGCTTTTTAAAAGACTCCACCCACAGGCCCTCCTCCCTCTTTTAAGTCCTTGATGCTCAATTCAGAGAAGAGTAATTCCGACTGCAGGGTCCCAGGGAGGAATAACTACAAATAGATCAAAGATTTCCGAGGGGCTCCACTCCACCTATCAGCCCGCTCACCCTCAAACAGCCCATCGGTGTCACCGGAGGCAGGGTTCCTGGGGGGCTGTTCTGGTTGCCACGTGTGCTGTTTAGGGTGACCCAGGCCTGGCCCCTCTGAAGCCAAAGGCCTAGATCTGTTTCTGGTTTCATCCCTCCCCAGACATAGCTTCCCAAATATACCAATGCCCTGTCCCCTGTTTTCACGACTCTCCTGTCACCCTGGAGTTGGTGGCTTCATTGCCTTGTGTCCTAAACAGACATGAATGCGGGGCGACTTAGAAGAGTGTTATGCCGACTCCCAGAGCCTGTGCAGATTTCCGTTCTTTTGACTCAAAACATTAGGTTTATAGTCAATAATCCTTTTACCTATTGAAACCAAAAGTATATTATGAAGATGCAAACTAATTATAAATACTTTGATCTTACGCTGTACAATGAGGGGAAGAACCTGTTAGATTTCTAAGAAGTCCTTCTATTGCTGGAATAGCAATGAAAATAATAACTACATATAATAAATAAAATACAGTAAGTAATAATAACAAGTCAGCATTTACTGGATACTTATGTATGCTAGACATGTAGTTAAACGCATTGTACAAGGCAGGAGAGGCTGTGTTGGCTGACTTCTGCTTATCTGACTTGCCAGGTCAACCATGATTCTTCAGACACTGAACTATTCCAACCAGCACTTTGGCCAGAGGCTCCCACTTCTGCTTCTGTCCCTTCAATCCCACATGCTTCCCAAGAATCTCCTCTGACACCTGTATTTGTTATTGAAACTGTGAAACTTCATTAAATGTTACATAACCAGATGGAGCATGAGCCTACAAAGAAAGGCAGTTGCTTCTATGAAAGAAAGTTTGAATGTTTTGGAAAGAGTCAACCATGGAAATCTGCTTTAAAAATACTAATTAGGATTAGTGTGGACAGGAAGGGTTTGGAGACCATCTTAGTAATCGGAACTGAAACAATTCTGTAGAAAGCAACTTTCTACATGTCTGCCCAGATTAAAAACAAAACAAAACTAGAAATCACGGAGGGTTCGTTTGGGGTCACAGTGCACCCAGAAGGTAACTGTTTAGTCTGTCTTACTGATGACATGAGAAAGACAGGCCTTCATAGCTGAAGTATGATTGGTTTATCCACGGACAATTAAAAAACACTAGCTTGTGGGTCCTATTCAGAGAAAAGGCCATGGTCCTACATTTAAGATTAGGAAATGATGTGTGTAAGGTAAAATAAAATATTGGGAGCTAGTTTCATCCTTTATAATTCTCTGATTTACGCAGCATCCTCCATTAACTCTCTAAGATCCGGACTCAATATCTCAAGTGAGGCCTGAAATACTGATTTCATTAATCTTCCAAATACTCTGGGGAGGTTGGGTTAACTATCCCCATTTAGATAGGGGGAAACAACATATCCAAAGTCAAACTGTTTACAGTGGCAAAACAAAGTTTGACTCAAAAAAAAATCTATATTTTCATCCCTAATTCTACGCCTGTCCCCAGCTCCCAGAATCCCCGGTGTGGACCAGGTGAGGACAAATGAGTCGGCGTCGTCCCTTCCCTACCTTCCACCCTAAAGTTCCTTGATGACTTAACATGAAGATCTATACTCCACCTATTGATCACAGATGGATTCATACGGATCGAACTGACGGAGTGTGAAAGAAATCATCGGATTCACGGTCACCGCTGCTCACCTCAGTTTTATGAGAACGACCTGTCCCCATGAGATCAGGGACCCAACTGACAGCGCGAACGCACTGGGAGCCCAGGGATGCGCGGCCGCTCCCCGCCGCCGTCGGGCTTACCTGCGGCGGGCGGCGGGCCGCGGCGGCCACGTGACGAGGCGCGCAGGTGCGGGCCGGGGCCGCTCCCGGGTCCGTCTGCAGCGGCGAGGGGCGCAGGCAGCCAGAGGGCGTGGCTCGGCTCCCCAGCCCCGAACTCCCCGTCGTCGAGAGGGGAAATGAGCGAGCGAAGCAGGCTCTGTTCCGGACAACCTAACTGGTCAGCTCAGTGTTAGAAAAGGAAATCCTACCAGGGGCGGGATGCAGTGGAGGGGGAATGAAACAAAGTTTAGATAATATTGGGGCGGGGTAGGGAATCGCCCTCGAATACCGACTAGGTTGTTTGCACGCATTACCTGGACCCTTTACTTCCCCGAACTGTGCTGTGGTGTTTCCTCCTCCCTCTTGCTGCGCTCCTCCGCCCCAGTTCTTCCAGCGTTCCGAGTCTCACCCACACTTTCTCGGGAAAGGACTGCGATCCTAGGTCCCCTTGTAAACTAAACCGAACGGCCCTGCCCAGCACGTTCCCTGTGCCGCCACTAGATGGCGGCATCACTCAACGCACGGGTTCTTGGCGTCTCCGCGCACCCGGGCAGCTGCGGGCGGTCTCCCGTCGTCCGGCCAGAGCATTCAGTCTCTGAGTGGGACGTTGTGTTCCAGGCCAAGCAGCCTCATTGTGACTGATCGGTGTACCAGCAACTAGAGCTTTAGCCGGTGACTGCCCCCTTCTTGTCTAAAATCTCATTAGTGATCCAGGGCTGCAATGGACCCCCACTGGCTTGGACAACTCTATTAATTCATAGGTCCTGAAAAGACTGTTTAAACTCCCAACAATTTAAAAGATTTGTTCATCAGAACCTGGGACTAACATTACTTACAAAATCTGAGAGCCTCCATCATTCCTCTTTGAACTCCTGCGTTAATGTATGTATCAGGAATTCTGTGGTTTTTGGCCCTGTGTTATGTAACATGGGTGATCTATCCTAAAAGAAATAAAAAGATGTTTTCAAAGATCTAGGAGCTTATTGTTATGCTAACAGATAACATGTATTGGATATTTCTTGTGTCAAACATCGGCGCAGATATTACATAGATGGTCATCTGGTTCTTCCAACAAACCTGAGTAAGCACACTTATTATAATCCCCATTATAAAGACAGGGAAACAGAGGCCCAGAGAGATGACCTTGCCAAAGGGCATGCAGTCAGTTAGGGAGCAGAGTTAGAATTCAACCCCAGGCAGTACAATGCCAGCTCTTAGACTCTGCTGTGGGCCAGCTTGAGAAAGCTAATTAGGAGGTAGGGGAACAATATAAACCAGAGAAGTATGTTTGAGTGGAAGATTGAAAGAAAACGAATGGAGGGAAAGAAACGGATGCCCCTGGGAAAAGAAGAAGGAGGAGACTAAAACCAGCCCCTCTTTGGGCTGCATGGATCCATGGCTGACCTCTGAAAACGCTTTTTCAGCAGTGACACAGGAAGGAAGAGCTAGATGGTGGAGCTCAGGGGTGATGTGGGAAGAGGACACTGAGCTGTTTGCTGCAATAAATAGACCAGAAGGGACAGCAAGGTCAGGCAAAGGCATCTGGGTTTTCCTGTGAGTTTTTAAAGATAGAATAAAGCTTGGGTGTGTTTGACTTCAGCTCTTTCAAGGGAGGCATGAGAGGTGGATGATGCAGGTAATGAAAATGGAGACACGAGAAGGCGGGATCAAGGGCATAGGGAAAAGGGTTCACTCTGGAGAAGAAGAGACAGGCCCCCTTTTGTGTGAAACAGCCACAGAGATGGAGATGCATGAGAAAGAGAAGGATGAGCTAGTTCAAGTCTCCCAAATTAGCCTTAATCTCAGTAAAACCAGAGTCAGGTTATCTGTCAAGAGTGAGAACAAGATTTGGCAGGACATGTTTTTATACTGAATTGATCCTGTAGTACTTCAAATGTCTAAAAAGCAGATCAAATTAAGCCAGTTCCCAGGGACAGCTGCAGAGAGGACACTAGGCTGTAAGAATAAGGATTCTCACAGGCGCCCCAGGACTGAAACCGACCCCCACTGCATGGATAGACAAACGATAGCCTATTAATGGCCTCTTGTGTCTAAAGTTTCTCTGTATACAGGTTTTAAGGCATTTGACAGAGAAATAGTGTCTTCTTAATTTTCCCAATAGGAAAACTGCAGTGCAGATGAGTTTTCCTGTGTGACTTAAACTCACGAAATCAGAGAGAGAACCAGCCTTGATACCCACGAGTCTTTCTGATCCAACCCAGTTCTATTAAACAATCTCACAAAGGGTATGGACGTAGCTGGTGGCCCCAGAGAGTCCCAGACTCGGCACAGAGAGGCATCCAAACCTGGGCCTGGACGAAGATTCTCCCAACATGGCCTCAGTCAAGCACAGTTCTTCTGGGAAGTAGAGGAGAGGTTTCTTTCCTAATTTGATTGCAATATATTGATATAATAAGGACACAGTGTCCTTTATATACTACAACTATTTAATTTTATTGTTTGATAGCTCTATTTAATGCTCACTGAATATTTCCTTATTGTCAGAAGCACCCTGGCGTTGATGCCACACAAGGGAGGGTAACCGTTTAGTCTGTATCACTGTGAAATGGGCACAGGCAGAACCAAGTCAGCCTGTAATTCTCTTTTGGTTTAGACTTGGGAAATGATGACAAATGACAGTCACCCATCAAAATGGTTTCCTTACAATGTCAGGATTTTCAGAACCTCCTGTGATTTTTCCACTGTCTAAAATGGAGGGTGTTTTGGTTTTCTCCCTCTCATTTTTCAGAAAATGCCCCCAGACCAGGAATATTTTGATTTTCACTTCCAAAAGGAAATAAAATGGAGTCCCTCCTCACACTTTGGGGATACCAGCTTTCTCATTCATTCATCCATCCAGCCTTCCATTTTTCCATCCATCCATCCATCCATCATTCATTCTTCTGATGCATATTGAAATCTCACTTTTAACCAGAGTGCTCAACATCTAGACTGCATCTCTGCCAGGAGAGGAGTGGAGACATACTCTTAGGTGTCCAGAGGACTCATATGTGCCACGGAGAGGAAATGATAAAAGTGAGAAGGAGTCTAGGGCAGTGGGTAAGGAAATCCTTCCTAAAAGCAGGAGCATCTGACCCAAGCTTCAGGGAGAGGTTAGCAGGGCAGCAGAGGAGAAAGGAACCATAGTAGGCAGACCAGCAGGATGACCACAGATGCGCCAGGTACCCAGGGCCCCCCCAACTCTGCCATGGCCGGGCCCAGAGCTTCCTGCAGCAAGCGGACTCTCTGGGGAGGCTCCTCCCAAACTGCAGGCCCTGTTTGCTTCCCGTTCAGCTACCCATCTGCTTTGTCTGAATAGAGCAGCCATGCTGGCTTTGTCTCAAATCTCTGAATAAAGTAGATATTGCAGGAGAAAGAATGGGTTTCTGCCGGGCCTTCAAATGCCCTCCAACACAGGGCAGTGGGAGCCACCTGTGGCCTCTGCTCTCCTGACATCCAAGGGGACAGGGACCGAAGTCTCTTCGGTTCTGCAAACACCATGAACCACCGCTACTCACCCACGTTCCCTTGTCCAGCCCACCACCTAGAGGTCCTGCCTTTCATTTTCCTGACTTGACCAGGTCAGGGCCATTATTAGGACCAGCCTGCAAAACAACTTCTAGTGCTTCTCCTAAGTTGCCTGAGATGATCTCTGAAAATGGTTCCCTCCTCACTCTTCCTAGAGAACCCCATGGCATCATGCCAATCAAGAGCTTTAAATCTGTGTTCGCCTGAGGAACATCCGTGAAACTGCCCAGACCATCAAAGGTGTGCGTATCTGAAAAGCTCCGAGATGTCGCTGGACAGGAGGGACACATGCCTGTCCATCATTACAATAGTGGGGTGCCCAAGCCAACAGTGGGACCAGTCACAGAGCCGATGACCCAACAAGTGCTGGGTGTCTGCCACACACACTTAGGCCTGCAAAGTAGTGCTGGACTCAAGTTTAGATGTGGATTCTCAGGCTGTTGAGCACGGCCAGGTGAACAGAACCCCCAAAATGCGCTGGGCACTTTCAGTGCTATGGTCTGACTAACCCCTTCCAGGGCTCCTCCCACCCCAGTGAGACAATCCCTACTGAAAAAGAGTAGTGTCGCTAAACCAGAAAAGAGATTGCATAGAAGAGCTAGGTTTCCCAGAAGACACTGAACAAACAAAAAGTTAAGGTCTGGGAATAAATTCACCTACAATAAAAACAAATCCAAGTGAAAAAAAAAAAAAAAAAAAGAATTCAAGCTTACACACCATGGTCAGTACCCCCACATCCAAAAACAAATCGTAAAGTTATATAAACACTTTTCAGCCCAGCAAGCTAACTCTAGAGCAATAACCAAGAGCATTGACCTAGGAGGTGTAATAGACTCGGATGAATCCAGAAGATGCTCCACGCTTCTTACCTGGCCGCCCGCTTCCCTGGAGCTCACCCTGACGACAGAGAATCTGCCCAGGAACACTGCCGTTCTTTAAACAATGCTGGAGCTGACCAGAGGCTTCATTTCGTCCTTGACGATAAAACACAGACCAGATTAGAGTTTCATCACCAGAGGGAAATACACAATAAGACCTTTTTGGGCTTTTTTATCTGCCCCTGATAATTTAAATACATTACTGATCACACCATTTCGCAAATGTCAAAGGTTCTCATGTTCGTTTCCTAGTTCTCCAAAGGCCCGGGCAGAAAACTGCATGTGCTTTACGGTAGAAGAGAGTCAGACCAACAGACAGTGCCAAGACATGCTAAATCAGCCCACAGATGCGACCGCATGCGGTTCTGTCCCTGCCTTTGACATCCCAATGCATTCTCATTCCATGTGTCCGCTTTCCCTCTGCTCCTAATCAGGGCCTCATTCTCATGCCTCGCTGACCTTTGACCTTTCCTCACCTGTTTTCTTCTCTGCCTCTCTCCCCACCTGGGCTTCTTGTCTCTGCTCTAAGTTTGTTATGCACATGTCTTAACATGTCCCTTGCTCTTCATCTAACCATAATCTCAGGGCCACATGTGCTTCTCCTGCAATTTTGCATTTCCAGTATACTCCAGTGGAATCCCACCGAGCGACAAATGTGTGGGCATTTTATGACAATGAAAGTGAGGTCCGGCATCATTTGACTAATGAAACAATACAGCTGTGTCCAGAAGTGCTTTACAAATTGTGGTGCTGCCAGCCTACTGTTGGCACAATCTTGAGAGATTGGAGAAGATGAGAGCAGTTGGCTGTTCTTTTCTGCAGCCCACAACACGTCTTTCAACAAGACACCACCACCCTCTCCCCACAACTGCATCGCAGCATCACTGCACTGCCCCAATGTTGTTCATTCAACTCCCCCAGAGAACAGCAAAAGAAGACAATTTTCTAAACACATGTATGTCCAGGAGTCTACTCTGCCAGCTGGAGGTGATATGGGCTTAGAGCGATTTCTCTTTCCTGCTTATCTCCGTTCCTCAGAAGACCGTGCATTGCCTTAGCATCCCCAGAAAGGAAGGGGAAATGGCCAACACGCCATCCTCCAACTTTACCCATTCACGTTTGTTTTCATTACTTTTCAGTATTCCTGTTCTCATTCTTTCCTGTAACCTCAGGAAGATGAAAGCTGGCTGTTAATAAGGCAGTAAGTTTTCGATCTTAGAATCAACCACTCTGTCAAATCCTATCTATTGGTACAACCATTTTGGAGGGAAAGTTGAGAATATCTATCAAAAGCTCATGTGGGTACCTCTTGTGTGTGGCTCAACAGCTTAGGTTCAGGCCAGATAAAGCATAAGGACCCTAGTTCCAGATCCAGGCCCTTGGGGGAAGGATAATACATAAATAAAATTTCTTCAAAAAAAAAAAATCCTGTTCTTGTATTATTTGACTACATTTTGTTCACCAGTAAATTGTACCTTCTTTGGGATTTTCTATTAAAAAATTAAGTCTGGGCATGCCTTAGTGGCCTAGTGGTCTAGTACACCTGGGAGCGGTCCCACATCTACCCCAAGGTCCTGGGTTCAAGACCTGTGGCCAGCGGGGAGCAACCAGTGTGAGCAACTAAATAAAAATAAATAAAGTGCTCCTTACTCCTCTCTCTTCCTTTCTGCCTACTCACCTTCATTCCTGCCTGCACCGTTCCTTTAAAAAAATTAAAAAATCCCTGTGGATATTACTTTTAAATCAGTAGTTTTGTTGATAGTCATTTACCCAGAGTCACGGTGATTTGGGACAGATTAGAAAAAGGAACTCCTCCCTCAGGATGGTTTATGTCACTTTGCTGAAAAAATATTGTAATAAATATTTAAAGTTATGATGTCGCCAAAGTCACTGCTACCCTCAGATGCAGCTCTTTGTTTATGTATAACCTATGGGAGTATATAGTTTGATCTGGATTTGATTGTGAATTCAGAGAACAGTGTCAAGTTATATGAAAAAGATACTCAAGAAAGATTACTTATAAAAACACTAACGACTGCTAATGTCCCTCATCAGGGGACAAGTTAGTTACCTTACATAATGGAATAAATGCTAAGGAGCATACAGGAAAGAACACAGCGATGTGCTATTAATACAGAGATGTTTGAGTTTTATTAATATGTGAAAAAAAGCAAGGTGCAGAGGAGACTTGAAAAAGAAATACATGCTGATAGAGCCATTTTTTCCCTGAGAAGACACACAAGAAGTCATTAATGGGCTTATCCTAGGAGCAGAGTAACAGGGTAAAGAAGGAAGCTTTTAGTTCAGTTGTATATTTTTCTGTATTGTTTGAACTTTCTTATCAAAAACAATGACTACTTTCCATTTAAAAAAAATATATCAGCAGGGAGTATCCAAATAGAAAGTTACACTTTCTATTATTTCCTTACACTGTAAAGCACAAAAAAGATCTAAGAAATGTTTTCCATTGCTGTGCCCATCCCCCAACCAAATACACAGTTTTTAAAATGGCAACTTGGGTTTTTTGTTTGTTTGTTTGTTTGTTTATGGCAACAGGACTGAGGAGGAGAAGAGAGAGAAGGATGGTAATGGATCAGAGAAACAGGGTCCTCCCTGCACCTCTGTTCTCAGGGGCCATTTTCCTCTCTGTCTTGCTTCTGAAAACAAATACTAAACTTACTGATCTATTAGACAACATATAAAATCATGGAACAAGGACATCATGAATCTCACTTTATTATTTCCATTCTAGTCCCAGTGTGAACCCAGTGCTTCCTGAATTGCTCATTGCTTAAAAGCTCAGGGACCTGTTAGAAAATTATTAATCATAAGCATCCTTCATTTGATGATGTCAAGTGGGTGTGGAAGGATGAGTGACTATCTTTCTCTCTTCGATTTTAATCTCTAGAGAAAAGAGAATTCTAGCTGTTTGTGCCTTAAATTTAAACCTGTTAGAATAAAAGTCGAGGAATTCTTTGTTGCATTTTTTTAATGCTGAGTTCCCTCCCCCAAATGATGGTTTATTTAGACTACACATCCAATATTCCTCAAAAGGGTGAAAGCTTTTTCTTTGATGAGTAGAAATGACATTTAATATAATTACGTATCATGGCAACCCCAAATCTAACAATAGAATGACATTTATATCTTTTTTTAAAAGAGCTACTTGCTATTTAAAAAAATAAAAATTCCCTTCAAGAATGGATGTAGGAGGAGAGAACTCTAAACGTTATAACATTTTACAGAACATTTTTCTACTTAGGACTCTTGCATTTTTGAATCATGCATTTGTTGGTGTCAAGGGTATCAGACCTTGAATATGATTACAAGTTTACACATTTTGTTTACAAATGACACACATTCCATTCTTCTACACACTGGAAAATGTTCTCTGGACACATGAAGATAACAAATACTCTTTTGTGCCTTGCTGAATTTCACTTTGGAGACTGATTATTTTTAACTTTTTAGTATTTTATTGCAAAACTTTGTTTTACAAATTAAAATAAGCTCAGATGTGAAGGTTCCCCATAGATGCAGTTTCCCCATTCCTCAGATATATGTCAACACACCCTGTCCTCCATCACATCACCAAGTGTTCTTCCCCACTGTCCAGTGGGCTCCGCCACCAATTGTGGAGACTGATTATCTAGAGTCCCAGTATTTCTTTGCTTACCATATTTGTCTTGCTTACCCTGTTGTATCATTAGACAAATATTTATTCATTCAATGAACATTTGTTGAGGGTTTCCTTGGTGCCAGGCTCTCTGTCCAACAACAGGGCATAGTAAATATAAAAATAAATATGCAGATAAAAATATATGGTCCCTACTTCAGAGAGGTCACAAGCTCGTTGACCATGGGCTCTTCTGTCCCTTATGACATTTGTTCTGTACAGCAGGACTAAGATCAGCATGAGAGACGCTCACTCTCACCATGTACCAATTCACATGGGCGGCTGAGAACCAAGGTCTTACTCAATTTTGAGTTCTAAGAATCCTAGCTTCGCCTTGGTCCTGGCCCCGAAGGCAATAATTTACATTGGTCTGCAAGCAAGATCATTCCATGTCATTTTACACATGACAAAACAGAATTAGAGAGACTTGCACAAGATTCCTTACAGAATAAGTGGCAGAAGCAAGACCTCAGCACCTAAGATACTGCCTCCCAGCTTCCTTAGTGATGAGATGTCTATCTATCATCTATCTACTTACCTACCTGCTTATCTATCTAAACACAGATACAGACATTAGTGTTCTCCAGAGAAGTAGCACTAACATTATGTGTTTATGTATAGAGATGAGAGAGAGAGAGAGAGGGGGGTGGGGGGGAGGGAGACAGAGAGACAGAGACAGAGAACTGGAGATTTGTGTTAAGTAATTGGCTCATACAATTGTAGAGGTAAAAGATAGACTGCGGGTTGGAGACCCAGGAGTGAGTTCCAGCCCAGAAGTTGTCTTCTCGTAAAATTCCTTCTTGCTTGGGGAAGGTAAGTCTTTATTCTATAAAGGCTTGATAAATAGGAGCTGATTGGATAGAAACTGCCCACATTTTGGGTGACAATCTGCTGTATTCAGTAAATTGTTTTTGACAATAGGCTTTATTGTCATTATGTGAAAGGTGGCCACTGGTAAAAGGTGGTCCAGTGTCACCTCTTAGGGTAACATCACCAATAAATGGCTTTTCATAAAGAACTGGGCAACACCTAACAACAGCAGGAGTCTCTCCTTACTAATGATGACAATGGGGTATGTGATAGAGTTGGCTGTAACCAATTTTCTGAGCCGCATTCCCTATCTATTACTAAGGCACCACTTTGTCAGTGCAGGAAATCACAATACCTTTCCCACCCACACCAACCAACCCCAAGTGGGCCTCTTAAGTGTATGGTTCCAATACATCTTAAGGTGTTGTCCTGGAGGAGTTAATGGCCTGTGACACTTAGCATAGTTTTACTCAGGGCACTCATGCTATGCCAGGCCACAAAGGGGACAGATGAATGGCAGGGATCCCAGTCTCAGCCCCATGCTGAGTATTGTCTAAAATCCATCCTGGAATGAACTTAATGGCCCAACCATTAAATGTACCCAACCACTGGTACTAGGGAGTAGCCATTCCTTCTTCTTGCTCTTTCCTTTCAGGTGTCTGAAATGTTTGACAAAACAGCTTAGAGTTGTAACAATTTGGTTCAAATATTTTAGGCAAGGAAATAAAAAATGCAGAGAAAATCCTTGTCTTCTTAGAGATATCTTAACTAAAGCCCTGCGTGATATATTTTTCCTGTTTCCTCCCTCCACACCCAGGCACCACTCCTTTTCCAGCTAACATGTGTCAACATTAAAATCATGAGCACACATGCTCACTGTGGGACACGGCAGGGTTTTTCTGCCTGTGGTGACTCCACCACGACAATCAAAATAGTCATTGTCCACCAAGAAAGTTCCAAACTTAGAAGTCCCAGACCCATTCAGGGACATGTCTTGAAATGTATGGGCCCTGTGACCAGGGGGTAAGTGAATTGAAATACCCTCTTTAGCAAATGTGCTTCGGTATGACAGAATACTGAAGTTCTGTAAAAGCAATGAGATTTTAAAGTTAGGTAATGGGGAGTTGGTTGTTTTAAAGGAAATATGAAAGAGAAATCATTGATTTTATATGCTTCCAAGTTTAAACATTAGGATTTTAGAGAAGATGGAGATTCTTGAGAAATTTTTTTCAGTTGAACAACTACATGACCCGGCAATCCCACTCCTAGGTATATATCTGAAGGAAAGGAAACCACTATCTTAAAGAGATAACATGCACCCCCATGTTTACTACAGCATTATTTATAATATCCAAGACATAGGACAACCAAGGTGTCCATCAACAGATGATTAGATAAAGATGATAGGAAATATATATGTGTGTGATAAATATGCAATGGGATATTATTCAGCCATAAAAACAAGGAAATGCTGTCATGTGAACAAAGTTTGAAGGCATTACACTGTGTGAAATAAGTCAGAGAAAGACAAACATCATATGATCTCACTTATATGCAGAATCTGAATAAAGCAGAACTTATGAAAATAGAGAATAGAGTGGTGGGACTTGGGAGTAAAAATGCTCCAAAAAAGAATATTTTACTACACACACACACACACACACACACACACACACATAGTCAGCCAGTTGCAACTTGCATTCCATGACTACAAAGTGAACCATGGAACAATGAAGGGGACTTTGTACAGATGACATTCAGGGCTAAGACTCCAGGATCACACCGCTCATTTCAGTCTGTCCAGGCAGAAAGGAAGAAAGCCTTGCCCTGCCTTGGGGGTTGTCTCTGCCACCATATAATTTTACTCTGTGTGGATTCAAACACAACTTTCGGGTCATCATCAAATTCACCAGATTGAGAGTAACTTCCAGACACAAATAAACTACAACGAAGTAGCCCATCCCCGTTATTGGTGATATGTTCTTGAACTACTCCAAAGAAGACTTACAAAAGTTCCAGAGTTCCCTTGATTCAACCTTGAGGATGTTTCTTTGTAATAGCATCTCTTCATTGATTTGAGGTTAGGCAAACAATTATGAGCGTATTTTTTGAATGCATGTCTTGGAGATAATGTGATTTGTATGCATAAGGATACTAAATAGATGAAAGATGTAACCTCTGCCCTTAAGAAATATATGCATTAATTCAAGAATATAAATGGTGTGACCTGGTGGTGCAGTCCACATACATCCAAGGACCCAGGTTTGCATACCAGGGCTCGGGGAAACAGTCAAGATTAACAATGAAATGAAATATGTTTCTTCCTCCTCTCTCTTCCTGCTGGCAGACTCGCCTTCATTCCTGCCTGTACCTTTCCTGAAAAAAAAAATCTAAATGAATTTCCCTGATTTCATTCTGTACACATTTCATGTACTCTCCCAACACATCATCCAACTAATCTAGCACTTTTAAGAGCTTCATGATGAAATCCAGGCTCCTCAAATCTTCCCAAGCTCTGCCCCATTTTACCTCTCTGCTCTTACCTTCCCTGTCCATGTTCTCTATGCCTCATTTCTGGCTCCAAAATGTACTGTGTGCCCTTGGACAAGCTATTATAATATCTTCAAGACTCAGGGGTATCTATAAAATGGAAGATATAATATCGCTTGGGAAATTTGTGAGGATTAAGTGTGAAGACATCTGGTATAAAGCTAGCCAATGGTAGACACCAATTTTTCTTTCCTTACCTTTTTTTCCCAATGATTCCTTTATATATTTTTTTCTTTTTTGGAGTGTATGTCAGTGATTCTTTCCCTTTTTGACATCTCTATTCAGTTGTTCATCTTGGTTGTTTCCCTTGACCCCAGGATGTGAAAGTGAGTCCTTGGGATGTATGTGGACTGTGCTCGGTCAGAGGCAGCAACCCAACCACTACTCCCAGGGGGGCGTGGGGGTGGGGGTGCCACATCAGTCATTCCTAAAGGATGCCTGTGGATATAGTTAGATTTATCTTCTGGCACCATATTTTTATTTTGGGTGTGAATTAATTCTCTTAGCTAATAAACAGTGTATGCTATAAACTCTTTAAAGATTTGTTAGCAAGGGGACATCTTTGTGTTTTCCATGATGATAAAGTCGCTTATCATTGGCTGTTGTAATGACGATGTCTAGTTTGTGGGAAAATATAAATTATCTCGTCTCCTTCAGGGTCAGTCACTGCTTTGCCTCTTGGCCACTCAGCCCCACTGTCACAGCAGACACTCCAGAGTGAGTGGCATCTGCTTTCAGTCACCAGCTTCTGCATTCACCTCTCAGCTTTCAGCTCAATGAAGATAGAACAAGAAATTCAGTCACTTCAGGTAATCAACTAGTATTTTCCAGACTGCAGATTAGGACTCATTCAGTGGGTCTTAATCAGTTATTTTAAAAGAAGGAAAATAGAAATAAAAAATGTCAGAATGACTTCACCTACAAGATAAAAAAGTTTCTTGTTGCAGGTGTAGGTGTGTGAGCGTGTGACATCACAGCATAACATGTGCTTCTCTGTCACTTCAGAAAGCTGGGCCGCTCTGAATTAGACACTGATCCCCACGAAGACACTATTAGCCATCTAGCAAATATTTGATCAACTGATTTGTATGTTTGTGGATTGACTCACCAAATACTTGCTAAGTCTAACTGTGTACATAACAGTGACCATTTGCAACCCCTGCTTTTAATTTTGTGAAAATGCAGGACCAGCAGACTCTCAGTGGCTTATCAGACTCAGTCCATGGTCTTTGTTGCGGATAAATCATTCCACTTTCTGGTAATGCTTCATAATTTTCAATTTGGTTTAACCCCACCTGCTGTGCAAAACAGACCCTGAGGTCTCTAACCAATGTCCAGAAAAAAACAAAACAAAACACCACCTTAGGAAAGCATGAAGTATCACCAGTCATCAGCAAACAGCCTTCAGATCTTTATCAGGCCTTCCTGGTGCAAAGCCTGCCCCACAGTCAATGAGATGGGATCGTTTCCATTGACACAGTCCTCCTCCTGGCCTCCAGCAGAGATGATGCCACAGGCCCTGTCCCTTGTGTTCCTTTTTCAGCCTTGGGTGGTCAGTGCTTATCTTTTCTGGCAATAAGGATTCTCCACCCCAGACCTTTTGCTCTCCCTGGAAGCTCACATTCTCACTGTCCTTCAACCGGAGAGTTTTCCACTTTCAGAGCCAGAGAGGCTGTCAGTGGGCAAGCTGTGCCCCCGAGTGTCCCTGCTGTGCCCAGAGGCTACAGCTTGTCCACGTGGGCTAGGCCTCAGGAATGAGGGCAGGGAGATGGAAGAGCAGATGGTACAGGCCTCCTCTGATGGCAGCTCAGAGTCAGCCTCTGACCCACTGGCAGCCTGGAGGGGGATGTGACACTGCGGATTCTGGACCTTCTAATGTGACCGAGGGTCCCCAAACATGCCCTTTGCAGCTTCTGTCTGGGTAGCGGCTCTGGTGCTCCGTCCACTGGGAAGCCCTCTGCTCTTTGCTCTCTGCTCTCAACATATGGCTCCAGAGGCCTCGAAGGGTTGAAAACAGCCAGGCAGCACCCACCGGGGAGAACTTACAGGGGATGGAAGAAAGGCCAAGTTGCGCTTCTGCAGACAGCTCAGCCCTGGCTGCCTGCTGACCGGGACGCTCATCTGCTGCCTCCGGTGGGAATGAACCCACACAAGAGGCAGGCAGCAGAGGCACAGACTCCTGGGGGCCCTGGGGTCTGGGGATGTCCGGGAAGAGAGGAGGAAGGAGAAGCGGCCCACAGTCAAGGGCTTGATTGGGAACAAGCCTGAGAAACACCTGCACATCCTCTGATTGGCCACATAAGGCAGATCCGCTTCCGGACAGAGGAAAAGGTGGCTTTCAGAATGGTCACTGCTTACACCCCTTTTTGTCTACCAGGGAGTCTGAAGAGCTCAGGCACATGTGATCCAGGGCCCAACAACGTGGGCTGGACTCTCACAAGGGTCATTAGACAATAGACCCATCCAGGGTCTGTCTCAGAGCAACTCGGCGTTCAGAACGTCAGTACAGACACCCCATAAATGGAGCATCACAAGTGTTCTAGATGGAAAAGAAACTCTGAAACTCCCCAAAGGGACTCTTCAGAAACCACAGAGAAATTCTCAGCCACTGCTGTGTGAAATCAATTTACGTTCTCAATTTTCTTCTAATTAAAAAAGAACCAACAAGGAGTTTTCAGCTGACTGTTTCTGGATCCTATAAGCCAAATGGCTAAAACTTATCCTTAGAATCAGATCTGGAACCAAATCCCATCTTTGCCACTTAGCATTATTTAACTCTCTAAGCCTCAGTTTCTCCATTTACAAAATAAGGATAATCCCCAGCTGGCCTCATTAGGCTTCTGTGAGGACTGATGGAGAGAGACTGTGTTAAGTGGTTGCGAGACCACTTGTTGAGAAGATTTGGATGGAACACAAATCACATGAACAGCAGTGAGGAAACATAATACCTGGCACATAGAATACAGTCAGCGTCAGTTACTATTACTACTGCTGCTGCTGCTACTATTAGCAGTTAGGAGAATTGGTGGAAAGAGTAGGGTAAAGTAATTAAGATTAAGACAAATGATACAGAACATCTAGAGCTGGACCCTTCCAAGTAGTAATTAAATTGGCTATGCTTCCATGTATTCTATTTTTTAAGAGGAAGGAAGCAGGCATGCATGCAGGCAAATAGGCAAGCAGGAAGGAAGGAAGAACGAGGAGGAAGGAGCATTTTTAAAATTAGTTGTTCATTTTGGTTATTCCTCCTGGCCCTGGGTCATGACTCTGGGCTTTAGGTGGACTATGTCGCAGTCACATACTTAACACCTGGGCTGTCTATTTGTTTGCTTGTCTGCTTGACAATGAACTAGAGACACATAGTACGGTGGAAAGAGCATGAACTGCAAAATCAGGTTGAGCTCCCATCCCTTTCTTCTACTTCCTAATGCGGGCAAATGATTTCATCTCTCTGAGCCTCAGTTTAGTCATCTCTACAATGGGGTCATTAGAATTTACTTGGAGAGCTGGGTTGAGGATTTTAAAAGACTCTTCTCTTTAAAAGCCCCATCTCCTCTGGACTGGCAGCCCCTTCCATGAACACAAACAGTCGCAGTTTCCCCGGGAGTCCTTTCACACACAACATGTTGCAGTGTACACATCTTGACTGAGGGAGTCTATTTTTTTGTTCTTCAATACCTGGCATCTAGTGCAGTCCTTGGGCCTGGCAGGTACCAGTGAAAGCTTGCTAGTTGACTGGATGGAAGAACAGTTGCAAATGACAAAAATAAAGCCTTGGTAGGGAAAATGAGATTCCTTTACTACCCATTTTCCAGGGAACGACCGCTGCAGTTATCGCATAAGCTAGCTGTGCTATTTGCTGAGATTTCCTCACTGCTGTTCATGTGATTTGTGTTCCATCCAAATCTTCTCAACAAGTGGTCTCGCAACCACAGCCCACCCCACCATACCCTAGTATCCTCTGCATTCAGTGTCCTCTAACCTTGCCTCCAAACAGTCCTCTGAACGGAAGTCTTTTCTGAAGCTATCATTACACAATAACACATGGTCACAAAAGATCGTAAGTCAGGATAAGCTAAACTGAAAATAAACCTAAAACACTAAACATTGCTGTTGAACATTTTGGATGTGGTCTTCTAAGTTGTTTAAACAGCAAGTTGTTTCAACAGTTATTGAGCTAGAACTCACACACTGTATTAGTTCATTAGGGTTCTCCAGAGAAAAAGAAATAAAAGGGTATGTGTGACTGTATGTGGGGGGAGAGGGAGAGCAGGAGAGGGAGAGAGAGAGAGGGAAGCGATCTATTTTAAGGAATCGACTCACATGATTGCAGAGGTGCACATCCAGCATCTGGAGACCCAGGGAAGAGTTGCAGCCCAAAGGCTGTTACTGGCAGAATTCCTTCTTGCTCAGGGAAGGTCTCTTTTCAAG
This sequence comes from Solenodon paradoxus, assembly GCA_004363575.1. Taxonomy (NCBI): domain Eukaryota; kingdom Metazoa; phylum Chordata; class Mammalia; order Eulipotyphla; family Solenodontidae; genus Solenodon; species Solenodon paradoxus. The sequence continues at coordinate 96,019 of RJWH01001757.1, forward strand.
CCTTCAACTGGGTGAGACCCACCCACATTAGGGAGGGTAAACAGTTTTATTCAAAGTCCAGTGATTTAAAGCTTAATCTAATCCAAAAAAATTCTCCACAGGAACATCTGAAGTAATGTTTGACAAACCAAGTACAAAGTAACCATTGCAGGCTGCTGTACCACGTACTGAGAGTGGTTGGCTTTAATGATAGCAATGCCTTTGCTTACAGTCCTATAGGGTGCAAGTCCACGACCAAGGTGCTGGCGACGTTGGTTCCTTCAGAAGCCTCTTTCCTTGGCTTGTCTGTCTTCTCCCTGCATCTTCCCACCATTTTCCCTCTGTGTCTCTGTCCTAATCTCTCCTTGCAAGCACAGGGGTCAGATTAGATTTGGGCCTCTCCTACTGACCTCACTTTAACTCAACGGCCTCTTTTAAAGACCCTGCCTCCGAACACAATCACATCCCAAACCACTGGGGTGACGACCTCCACATACTTATTTTGAAGGAACACATTTCAGCCCATAACACATACCAGACAACTTACTCACTTAATGTGTACAATTTGATTTTTTTAAAACATATTCACACATGGTATAACAGCCATTCCCCCTCAAATTTAGAACATTTTTATCACCCCCAGATGAAGTCCCATAGCCATTAATAGTCATCCTGCAGTCTCTGCCACCAACCCAACAGCAAAGGACACTGAGGCCCAGAGATTCCTCCCAGTCAGGACTCCCTCCAGGGATGGATTTGAGATACTGCTAGATAGTAACTTGATCATTTATAACTATTTCTCTAAGTATCGAAATAATAATTACCATCCCCAGAGGGTTTCCATAGGTCAATACATCTCGTGACCACCCCAACTGTACGTGTGTTTTGTTGACTCTGACTCAGCATCTGCTCAGCCTGGTACCCAGCATCCTGCTTACTTTGACCCTGGTAGTGGGGACGACGCACCCTTCACAGAGAGCGAAGAACTACGCAAGTGAGATGCATGAGCTTTTGACTCACACACCGAAGGTTTAGCTCATGAGATGAATGCTAGCAAAAGCACGATAGCAGTTGTTGAGAAATATTTCAACGGTCTCCCCACATGGGGGAGATAAATCCACTTATTTTATTTGCAGTGGTTAGAAAGGATGCTGTGAAATGGCAAGATAAATGATGTGGTTGGTTCTTGGGTTGAAAAACAAAACACAGGAGGGTGGATTTCTCACTATGTTCATCCCTAAATTGCTGATTCCACTGGACTTTTGGATACTTTGACTTACTCAAGTGACTTCACACACAGCGCTTAGCAGCACTCACCTTCAAACTTCTACCCCATAAAGCTCAAGCATTATCACTGTGCATTTTGAAGATGACCCCCCATATACTGTTTTAACAGAACAAATAAAAGAAATAAGTCAAATTATTCAGGAGTGGTAAAGTTTGCCAGAAATGAAAGTGCTATAGAAACAGAGTTAAACGGGCTCCACATTACTCAGAGCTCAGTGGGAGGAGGGCGTAGAAGGTAAAAGTAAAAGCAGGTATTTTTCAATGAAGATAATGTAGTTTATCTTTGTAGAGCCTAGTTTACTAGATTGAGGGCCTTAAAAATTAGGAACATTGTCATAAATACAGCTATGTATTATTCATTTACTCTTTAGCAATATTAGAAGATTTAAAATACATCAAAGGGTTGCAGAATTACAGAGTAAATCCGGAATCCCCTGTGGTTTGAAGACTGAATGCAGCCAGAGTCAAATACCTACCAGGGAGATAGGCTGATAGTCACACTCCAGCTTTACTTCTTAGTGCGAGGATATTCTAGGCCTAAAATCTGGGAAGAAGAAGGCCCCCAACTTTTTCAGTCAAGTCAGAGTGCTAGGTTGTTGTGATAGTCAGATTCCAATCCAGGTCCCTTCTGGCTTGTCGAACCAGTCCACACCCAAGTTTCCATCCAGATCTAAGAACTGAAGCAGAATGAGAACTTCCCTCAGTCTAGAACAAGACAGGGATGCTACAAAGATATTTACCTCAGCCCAGGTTGGACGCCTCTCTGATCGCTCGAACAAAAGCAGACTTGTCGTTTCCTGATGCAGACGGCCAAAAACAGAAAACCTAGGCCATTTATCTACAGTTTTCCACTTCACTATGACTTGATTGTCTATCAATGATAAAAAAAAAAAAAGCCACCATTAATGGCATTCACTAATTTTCAGATGACCTCACTGAAATCCAGACTCTTGAAAGAACAAACAGGTTCATATCAACAAGAAGACAGAAGTGTTAGAACACAGTTTTTTCCTTCTAACTTCAAGTAGAAGCTCCCTTCTCAATCCCCTAGCAGTGTCGGATGCTGTCACTAATTTCTTAATCACTTAAATTTCCAGAAGTGAAGGTATCTTTGACTCACTCTTCTCCTCTCTCTTGAACTATTAATCACCAGTTTCTAGGTAGATTTCCTTGAAAAGTCCCACATCCTCCCTTCTTCAAGGCAGCTCCTTAGTCACCACATGCTGATTATTGCAGCTCATATCCTAGTCTCCTGTCCATCCCATCTCCTCACCACAATCTCACCGGATACCTGGAAATGCCGTCCTCACCGAGTCATTCCTTAGCTCAGATCCAAAATGGCAGACCCTGACACCGCCATCATAAGATATAATCCACTGCTGGCTTCTCAAGGTCCTTCATAATTGAGATTCTTCTACTAGACTTGCCTCCTGATGACAAGACTGTTCAAGAAGATCCCCTGTTGTGAGCTGGCAGGATGTGAAACAGAGTCGGCAGGGAGTCAATTCCCACCGAACAAACGGACAAGTGCTAAGGCCCACAGAGTGAGTGAGCCCAGTCACCCAGTTGACTGTAATTGCTGGAGCAGGGCAGCTGATGAGTGGTGTGGATGTTTAGCTTTTGTACAGATGAGAAAGCATGGGAAGGAAATTTTGACAGGTCAATGCTCTGACTGATATGCTAAGCTCTCGAGATCCTTCTTTAGTGCAGAAAAGGAAAACAGTTACTCCAGTTGTAAAGTTTACATAATTTGAGGCTATGATAAATAGCCAATGAGATTAAGTCAACTTTTTTTTATCATGTTTGCTTACACACAAATCATAAAAACTATAAATAAAGTCACTTAGAAATAGAAAATAAAAGGACATGTGACTTTGGGCAAGACATTTGACATTTCTGGGCCTCAGATTACTCAGCTCTAAAGTGAGGAGATTGCACAAATCAAATTCTTTCTCTGTTCCCGTCACTCTGACTTTATTTTATGCCAAACCAAACCAAATGCTGTTTGTTCCCTAAACCATCAAATTCATTAGTTTGAGCATTTAAGATTTTGTCACGCCTTGGTGTCTCAGGTGGCAGCTTGTGCCTGGAACGCCGTTCACACACAGCCCATGGACCTGGCTTCACAGCCTGGAGCTGGGGGGTACTTAAAATGAACAACTAATTAAAGAAAATGCTTCTTAAATATTTTTTCATAGGCCAGTAAAATTCCTTTTCTCTAATCTATTTCTATGGGATCTTCATAGGGTTAGAAGTCTTATATTTTAACAAGAAAGGGGTTTCAATTTATAGCACCTCCACCCAATCAACCATTACCATCATGTCATTTTAATAAGCCATTTAAGATCAGAAACGTAATCTCTGGATAAAAGATAATCCTTGTATGTAATACATTTCGTTTATTTTAACAATTTAGGTGTAACCTTGAGAAACGGTTAGGTCAATGGCTTCTGAAAGGCACAGAGCACATACCCCTGGGTTCAAATCTTGGATTCAGAGGGAAACAACCAGTGTGAGAAACAAAATAAAAATAAATGCTTCTTCCTTCTCTCTTCCTGCCCACATGCCTACTTACTACCCTCATTCCTGCCTGTACCTTTCCTAAAAAAAAAAAAAAAAGGAAGAATTCTTCTGTAAAACTGAAATTAAAAAAAAATTCATTGCAGCTTCCTTATTTATTCACATAGACCAGTGAAAACGTCACAGACTGGTATCTGTTGTCATCTTGATTCATCACATTTTTTCCTGTGTGACCTAGGACATAGTAAATCCAGCTTCTCCATCAGCAGCACAGGGATATAAATAAATCCACCATTTCATCGTCCAGAAATATTATAAAACCTAAAACATCAGCATGGAAGGTATATTAAGTAGAATTAAGGGTAATTGGGTCCATCCATCCAAGAGAAAGATATTTACATTCTTTCTGCTACATAACCCAGGCAGCTATCCCAATAGACAGCTGAAAAGTGGTCAGTTCTCTGATTTTGCAGGTGGGGATGGAACAACAATGGCCAGCGATGCTTAAAAATGCTCATTTGTCATCACCTTCCCATGTACAAACACCACAAAATCAGTTTATGGACTCAAGTGAGGCTGAGAGACATGAATGTGTTAAATGTAGACATCTGATGTAATACAGATAAAATGCCTCATTTCTGCATGCATAAATTACCTCCATTTCCCAAGCTTCCATGAAAATATCCTCTCCTCCAGAAAGTCTTCCCCCCACTCTCCAGTCAGAAGCAGACAGCCCTCTTTTTAATTTATTCAGTATGGTTAGTATTGCTTGGCCTTATCTTATGGCATTTCCAGTTGCTCCACCTGTATGTTATGATAAAATTCCTAAAGCCCTCATTTCCTTGGCATCAGGTACTCAGTCACTGGACACCAGTCCCATTTAGCAGAATGTCCCCAAGAAAAGGATTCTCAGTAACTTGAGGGAAGAATGAAGAAGAAAAAAGAAGTTTGCTATACAAGGGAGAGACCTTCCTACATGGAGAAGACCTTTCAAGGAAGAGCCAAGGAAAGTGGAAGTGAAAAGAAAGATGGGTTAAAAGCCAAATGATTCGCAAAAGAGACTGCATCTAAACAAATTGGGAGCAGACAGAAGGGAGAGATTGGCTCACGTTCTCTCTGGCTGGGACTGCTCCACAGCCTGACTTCCCTTCCTCTCTCACCTGTTGCTTCCAAGTTCACCTGCCAAGTGGGTTTACCTAATACCCTAAATGAAGCCAGTCAGGCATATGCCATAACCATGGCCAGACTTGCACTCAGGAGCCAGGTTAATGCCTTCCCTAGAGTGTAAGTGCTTTCTCTGAGCGATTAGCTGACTGACTCAGAAAATTTTCTTCACTGCAAACGAGCAAATTCATTTCTACAGCTAAATCACAGGAGCATCTTGTTCAGAAAAATTATTTCTCCTCCTCCTCTTCCTCTTCCTCCTCTTCCTCTTCCTCCTCCTCCAGACCATCTCTCCAACTTAAATCTGATGTACATTTGATGCCAGCATGGCCTCAACCGTTGAGTCCCATTGGTCCAGGCCTGGGTCCCCATGACTATCTTCAAAGAGCCAGCTCTGACAACTCACGTTGTCCAACCATTTCAAACAAGGCTGCCTTTTGTTGTTGTTGGTGGTGGTGGTTTTCCTCCCACTGCCCTGGTCTCAAGCCCTGGTCCTCGGGCTTTCATACTCTGCACCTTAGCTGCTGAGCCAGAGGGTACACCCAAGGCTGCTTTTCTTTCTGACTTCTCAATCCCTGATAAACAGATTTACTGCCCAGTCAGGAAGGCTCACAGACCTTTCTACTCTTTCCTGGGCCTACTCAGATGCCAGGATCTCTTCCCGCCTTTGTTGAAACTCAGGGATGAAGCCTGAGCTCCCCTCTTCATTCAAAGTTGGCACTAAAGCCAAAATTCAGTCAATGAAACCTTAATCATGTTCCTAGGAAGCGTTTTATAACCACTTCCATGGTACAGGAAGCATTAGTTCACTAAATAAACAACACATAGTTTGTAGACTCCAAAGACCTTACTCAGAGGGAGTTCCCTGCTTCCATTTCCAAAGACAAAGCACTCCAGGCCTCACACTCCCCTCCTTCTGGCCTGACCTTCTGCATAAGAATGTGCAATGTTCTCAGAACACTGGACCTGCCCTGGACAAGTGGGTGATTTGCATTTCTAAGGCTCCTTGGCTTGTGGCACTCTGTCTGGTTTAACGAATCTACTCATTTCAATTCTCTTACATCTTTAAAAAAGAAATAGCCTTAAAACTTCAAAATAACTTCTCCCTCTTCTCAAAACCTCAAGGTACTATCCTCTTTTTTCCTTTCCACTCCCATTCCTTTTGGCCTGGTTTCGTTCCTCTTAACAGTTTAACCAACTAGGCTATTGCTCTGCCCTAACTGGATGCTTGAAATGCTCTCTCCCTACCCAGTGCCCTCAGAGAACTTCCACAATTTCCTCCTGCATCTTCTCCCCCTTTTATTTGTATTCCAGCCACTGTGCACACATCATATTTCCTCTTCTAAACAGCAAAGTCTATAAGGTCAAGGAAACTATCTTTGATTTTATATTCCTTTCGATGTCGAGCACATTCCCTTACCTAAAGTGACTGAAAAAAATATGTGTTAAATCCAGGAATATCCTAGTGGTAAGTTGTGTCAACAACTTTTGTTTACAGGTAAGTTGTTTCAACTTGTAACCACACACTTTTTGAATATGGAATCTGGTGCCAGGAAATTATGTTAATCATTTTCCATGTAATCATACTCTCAGTCCAGAGGTTAATCTACACAGGGATGAACTTCAATTATAACTCCAAGGAAGCTCTATTTCAGATACCTTCTAGTGCCTACTGGACATTTTCCATTAGAATTCACTCCGGGGTTCCCTGTGAGTCAGGGGAGGAAACAACATCAGATGGGCAAGGAGCAGATCCAAGGTCCTCGGCAAAGATTAGATTTGGAACATTGAAGGCTGAGGGAAATGTGTGTGCTGACTCCCTGGGACGCTGGTTCTCTGAACAGCTGATATCTCACCCACCAAAGGGCTGACTAATAAATCTCACACATGACACTGCAGAAAGCTATTCTGTGGGCAGATGTTTAGCCTGCCTGTGTGATTTCTTACCCAGCAGTCAGGAAAGCTGGGTGTTGGTGGTGGTGTTTTTGTGGTTTTTTTTTTTTTTTTTAATATTTATAAACATACATATATATGTATATATATATTATTGTAGTAACTTAGTCTACTCATTAAAATAGCCTGATATGCATACATTCTCCATTCCTCAGATATATATGTCAACATAGCCTGCCTGAGGAGAGCTGGGTTTGAACTGGCCCTCGCCCATGTAGGTCCTGAGGGGTCTCATTCACCCTCCTGTGCACCCTCAATGCACCTTAGTGGGCATTGGGAAACCCTAGCCCCTTCTTAGATCTACTGCTGTCCCTGGAGGAAGCCTGTCCCTCGGTCAGTAGGTCCTCTGAGTAAGTGCTCCTGCTGCAACCCTGGGAAGCACAAAGGAGCTTCAAGTCCAGTGAAGAAGGAGGCAAAACTAACCCACCTGGGAAAAGAAAGAACAACTAAGAGGGGGATAGAATAGTGAAGAAATAAGAGGAGACACTCCTGGAGCCCAGACAGTTGAGCTGTAAAACCTGACCTTGACTCGGGAGAGGCTATGAGGAGAGGGGAAGTGGGCAGAGGAGAGTGGACCTAGGACTTTCATCTCCCAGAACCTCACAGTACCCCAATAGTCATAGTCGTGCGAGACAGATAGCGAACACATTCATCTACAGGTGAAAAAAATACTCCAGGACACTCAACAAGGATGTCCCAGCTACATATCTTTATAGGGGACAGAGTCCAGGCCCCTTCTTAACTGTGGGCTCAGGTACCTCACACTTGGCTCCCATTACTGCCGGCACCATTGCAGAGCCCAGGGACATGAAGAACCTAAAATTAGAGAGATAAAATGCTTGCTGGGCTTCTGACTTCAGGTCCACTGCTTTTTTCCTCCACTACCTTGAGGTTGGGTGGGGCAGCAGGAGAGAATAAGGGTTGTTTTTGAAAAATAAGTTATATAGCCATTTGTCAGATGGATGAGCAGGGAAGAGGGAAGAGGATGAAATGTGAAAATGTGAGGGAAGAGGAGCGATTCATGAGGACCGGGAAGGCAGTGTGAAGAGTAGGAATCGGCCTGGATGATCAGAGGGATGAAGGGGAAAATAATCTGATTCCACTGCTATTTACTGAGTACTTATTAGATTTCCGGCCACATACTTGGGTGCACACCCATTCCCATTGAATTTGGTCTTCAGAACAACCCTGCAGAGATAAGTTTTTAAAGAGATGTTAAGAGAAGTAATGTGGCCCATGGCGAGGAAAGAGTAGAATGGAACAGGTGTCCTATTTCCGAGTCCCCAGCCTATGTTGTATGTCATGACACGAAGGATCCAGAGACATGGCATTTATAGAAACAGTGCAGGTGGGAGGAGTGGCCTTGGAGGGGAACATGCTGGGTTTGATTTGGGACTCATGAATCTGAGCTGTTATGGGACACTGGTAGGAGATGTCTTGTACTGACCTGCTCCCAGTCTTGCTTTCCATCCCAACTCACGTACACACAATCCCTCTGCAGAGTCAGTGACCTTCCAGGTTTCTGTCTCTCCCCAAATGACCCTGGACTCCTTGACTGATTTTCTAAATCCTGCTCTTACCGGCACCTTCGATCTCCTTGCACCCACCCCTGTGTAGCATCTCTCAAAAACACCCCGAGTTTAGCTCAGTGGTACAATCCACCTTCACACTAACTGCCAGAAAAAAAATGCTCATTGGTGCAGAAAACACAAATCCCTGAGCTCTAACCTGGATGGGACTCCAGCACTCCCCTCCATCTTTCCTTGCAGGGCCCCCTCTCTCGCTGTGTCCTAGGTCCTGGAGGAAACTTTGAGAATATCATGCATGCTCTCCCTATCACCCTCCTATGTACAATTGCATTTCCATGCCCTCCCTCGCCTCCTTTCTGCCTTTCCTCCAGCTGTCCCTTTGGCCAAGCCAGGTCCCACCTTCCTGTGCTTTCCCAGGACCCTGCTGGTAAGCCCTCTTTCATCTTCTGTGGACTCCTGTCAGCTTCTTAACCTCTCTGTGAACTTCCTTGACTCCTCATGCCCCTCAACCCTTGTCCAACTTTTCCCTGATTAGCTAAGCTTCTCAGTAGGGAGGTAACCTCTGCTTCTGCACCTCATACTTGCTTCTCAACACTGTAGCTGAACATCACTTCCAACTAGTAATGAAACTATGTTTCTAAATCTTAAATGCCCTCCCAATGAACACATACAATTTTTTATCTTCCTGAACCCCTTTGCTCAATTTTTTAATATTTTAATTGTGGCAAAGTATGCATAACATTAAATGTAGAGTCCTAGTCTCTTTCAAGTGTATAGTTTAGTCATGTAAGTATCTTCATGCTGCTGTGGAACTATCTCATAAAACCACAACTTTCCCCCCATTAAATAACTCCCCATTGCTCTCTGCCCCTGGGAACTCCATTCTACTGCTGGTTTTTATTAAACTCACTCTAGATCCCTGATACAAGTGGAATCATACAATATTTGCCTTGTGACTGACTTTTTCCACTTATCGTAATGTCCTAAGGTTCATGCAGAGCATAGCATGCGTCAGAATTTCCTTCCCTCTTTTTCCCAGTCTTATTGAGATATAACGGACATACATCACTAAATTTAAAGTATGCAGCATAACGATTTGACTTGCATATATTATGAAATGATTACCACAATACATTTAGTTAGCATGCATTATGACATAAAAACAATACAAAAAAAAAGCAAAAAAAAAAAAAAATCAAAAGAAAATGTTTTCTTGTGAGGAGAGCTTACAAGCTACTCTTACTCTTTTTGTGTATCATACAAGTTACAGCAATAACCGTATTCATCATAGTCTACATTATATTCCTAGTACTTATGCTACAACTGGAAACGTGTACCATTTTATACCACATCTTGTTTATCCATGCACCTACTGATGACCTAGCAACTGTGAACAACACTGCAGGGAACACAGGAGTACAAGTATGTCTTTAAGATCCTACTTTCAATTTTTTTGGACATATGCCCAGAAATAGGATTGCTGTAGTGTATCATCTGCCCCATTTTTAAATGTCTGTCATCTCCTCCTTGCTGAGGCTCTCTGCTGCACTGTCCCTCATTCTCACCCCAATTCTCTGTATCCCTTCTCCATCACCTTTTGGGCTCTCCCTCTGCCTGCTCTCGGGGTCTACATTAGTCAGGGTCCAGCAAAAAATAAAATAATAAAAAAAATTAAAAAGCCAGAAACCACCCTTCAGACAGAGCGTGCTTGATACCGAGTTGGTTTTACAGATAGCGGAAAGCTGAAAGAACAGCAAGGGGACTGTCGAGGCAGCCTAACTCCATCACTGCAGGAAGCCATTGCCACCCCCATGGCTGGGAAGCAAAGGAGGTGAAGTTAACCCTCACTTCTACCAGGTGACTAGACCTTGTCAGAGCACTCTGCTGTTCTCCAATCACCCCTGCACAGCTGCCACTCCGACCTTGGCTCATGGAGCTGGGCTGGCTGATGCAGGAAGCTCTGAGGCAGTGTTTCAGCTGGTGAATCATCTGAGTCATCTCCAAGGATTTTGTTCAGGGTTGAAACTTGGGGATCACCCTTCATTATGGGGCAGAAGGAAGAGGAGATGACGGAGGCACATCAAGAGATCTGGAGGAGTATTGTGCCTGGAAGCCCAGGGAAGTATTTCAAGAAAGAAGGGAAAGTCAGTTGGGGCAAAATTTTTCTGAAATAAAGAAGTTGAGAACTGAGAAAAAGTCTTAAATTCCACCATCAAGAAAGGGCGTTTAGCACAGTTTTAACAAAGGTGTGGAGAGAGAAGCCAGTTTGAGAAGGGAATAACTGTCAGCTGTTTATTGAAAGGGTTTGGCAACATGGAGGCAAGTCAAGCTCTCTCTTTTGGGTAGAGAAAAATGAGTTCCAGAATGTTCCTTCTCACATTTTCTTCTCACTTCTCCTTTCCTAATAAGTGCTGACTGGGCTGAGAATTGTGGGTTCATGACAGAATAGTTAGATTTTCCTTTTCTCACTGTGGGCATAATGTTTTTGAATATTATTTTCACAGCTGGCATGAAATAAAATTTATTCCTCAAGCTTACATAAGAATTACTGATGCTTTTCATGCCTATTGAGAGAAAATGAACAAAGTAGGAATATACACAAGTTATTTTTCTCCACAAAAGGAGCTCGAACACGTTTTCCTGCTAAGAAAACTATTGTAAAATTCTTTTCAAAAAATTCTCACAGTACGATTTACAAAATATATTCTAGAACCATTTCTCCAACAGTAAGAATGTCAGTAATAAATCACTTTCCTAACATGTCTAACAAGATGTGCCCCTGGCACAAGGGGAGAGGAACACATTTCTGATAACAAGAAACAGAAGATGACTAAGAGAAGTTGCCTAAATTATAAACCTCGGATGTTACAAAATTTGGCCATTTTTCAACTTGAAAGCAAACTCTGGGTGCTTAGTTGGTAATCCAGCATTTGTATTATAATGCTGACTCACCACTGCTTCTGGAAAACATTCCTGTGAGGTTGTCCCAAACAAAGCTCAATACACCAAATGGAGTAAAACTTGCTGAAAGTCATAAATGGTCTGTTGACAGAGACTGTCTCCACATAACCTTGAAACTGGAGACCTGACAAAAGAAACAGGAGACTATTTACCAATACAAGTTGAACTTGTAAATTGCTGATAGCTAAGTGAGGTTTCCAGCTGAACTTAGGTAAGAACAGATACCCTGGTACCTGTGGTTTCTTACCACAGGCTGTATGTGAACTGGGACTGGGAAAAATACATTTTCATTAATCTCGAACTCAAATTTAGCATTTTCTTCAAGTATGGATACAGGTAAGAAACCACAGATTTTTCATATTACCATAGAGCTGCTGGGGATACCTTGAAATATTATTTATATTAATTATTACTAGTTAACTCTCATTTTTATTTACTGCATTATAAAGTAGCACATATATTATTATGCCAGAAACTTGGAGTTTAAAAATATTTAGAGAATTTTTATTTCATTTCAATTGGATTCTTTGGTTATTCATGTACTTTATGTGTTCAAAAATTATTCTGAGGAGTCCATAGGCTTCACCAGACTATCAATGGCATCTACTACACAGAAATTAAAAGAACCCCTAATTGAGTACTTAATGAATAAACTGTACAGTTCATCATTTCTAGTTGCAAGCACAAAGGTCTGAATTACAGATTCTCTTTATACCATTTGGTGCCCTTAATAAGGTGGGATCTAGATATAATTTTTGCAAGGTTGCATTGTTTGGGAATAATAATTCGTTCTATGTTCTTCTGTGAAATTTAATTTTACTTCAAGTGTAAAAAGGGAAGATACTCTACTTCCCTATGCATGGCTGTTAAAGTAGAATGCTTCCAATGAATTGCTGGAGCTAGTGCACACGCCAAGATGGTCAAGTCCCAGCTAGAACCATGAGAACTGAGTTAAACATCCAGTGAGGTCTTAGAGTTCCCCCAGATGTAACCCCTGAGGCAACCAATGTCCATGGAAAAAACACCTGGAAGTACACAGCATGATGTGGGAGTTGATTCATTCTGGGTAGTCTGTCGATAGGCTAGGAGGTCTGAAGTCCCACAGTATTGTGAGGAAAGGAACCCCTGGGACATTTCTTTTGTGGTTACACCACATCTTGCTGATGTAAAAGATGTGAAACAAACAACCTAACTATATCAAAGTTGTTTTAGAATCTCAGAGGTGGCTTTTCACCTCATGTGGTCTGAGAACTATGAAACGAGCAGGGTCTATTCAAGATCCTCACAGAGAGTCATACTCAAGAAACCAGGAACATTGTTTGGATGATCAAGGCAATCATTCCTGGAATTTCCCACCAGGCATCAACCAGAGACTCTGCATTCATCCTATTTGGAGAAAATATTCTACTTGTTGCCTAGTTCTTAACAACACAGCTGATGAATGAACAATAAAATCGTATTGCTCATGGTTTAATCATAACAGATTCTCAGTGTGGGAAGGAAAGAATAACTGTTTGCCTTGGCTCAGAAACTTCTTGACACTATAGAAAGTATCACAGGCTTCTTCTTATCCACAATTTAGAAAAAAGTCCATAATTACCATCCCCTATCTAGAAAGAAAAGTTTATTAGCAGAAGCACGAGTTCACAAAATCTAGAATGTCAGAGCTCCTCTGTGCTTCTCAAATGTTCGTGTGCATGGCACCATCTGGCCATGTTGGATTTCGACACAGGAGGTCTGGGGTGGGGACCCAGGTTTCATTCTTCTAACAAACTCCTAGGTTAACCAACGTTGCTGGACTCTCTCTAGAAGACTTACAGATAGAGTTTACAATAAGTAACATCAAGCAGCCCATGGCACACAAAGATTTTAGGGGTAGCCTTAGCAAGACTAAAAATCACTTTCATAAAAGGGTATTTCCACAATGACCTGACACTAATAATTTTTGCTTTACTCTCTCCATGTTACCTAATAAATCCCTAAGAAAAGTCAGACATGGTATCATATATGGTACAATTAGAATCCATAAACATAAAAGTGCCATTTTTCCTTAAGTAAAGGTTCTTCTGTTGTTAATAAGCCTTTGATATTAACATCTTTGTTCTTCACAAAAAATTCTAGAACTTTCCTTTAAATGCTTTGGTAATGAAGACACTGCTTATTATGGAATTAGTTTGCTCTTTTAGAAAGCCTGAAACATTATATTTATTTTAATTATATAAAGAATTGTTAGTCTTTTGGGGGGAGGTAATTACCACCCTTAGCACGTCACTGTATTTTGAGAATAACGAAACATTATTGTTTCCTAATGATAGTACTTACCTACACCAAATGCTTTTACGTCTTATTTCCAGACTAGTCTGACAGGTTTGTTTCTACTCAGTGCCTAGCACAAATGCTTTAGATACACTGTTTACTTTCTCTTGTATTTTTAAAGAGTTTGCATTTTTAATGACTAATTTATTGGAGGATAATTCTCAGTGGTGCAGTCGGCATTTATTATTAATGTTTTCTATTCTAAGGCAGATGGAGTTGTGTAAATCTAAATATATGATGAGCACAATCTATCTGCTCTTTTGATAAGTAATGTACCAACGACCTTACTCACCTATCACAAAGAAAATCACCTTCCACGATTCTCTGAAACCTCAGGAGTAAGAATTTTCCTTAAGGAGACACCTTGTGGTCTTTGGGTGAAATAAAGCTGTTCTGCTCATGGGAATTGACACCTGAATTTTTTCAAGCACCTTCCTCTAATTTTGAGAAAGATGGGCAGATGGGTGCCCATCTTGAGATAACTGGCCTTCTGGCCACTTTAAATTCTATCTCTTAAAGAGTTTTACAGGGAAGTCACATGGTCAGGTGTGCGCCTACAGCTGACCTCTTTAAGGCTCCTCCTACTTCACAGGTGACCAAAGCCCCCCAAAAGCAGCCTCAACGGCCAACAGCATAGGACTCCCCAGAATTGATCCACGCCCACGTCCTTCTCAATTTGTTCAGTGACCCAGTCCAAAACCTATTTCCTCCTCTGTTTCCTGTTGCTTTGGGCCTGGCACCTTACTTCACTTGATCTTTGCCTGGTAATCCATCCTCCCAGGAAGAGATTATGTCATCTTCCTTGTCCTGCATTGTTTGCACCATCTGCATAACCATTTTGACAACTCTGCAGGCCTGGTGAGCTATGAGCTGTATTCTGGGAGCCAAGAATAGTCTCCCTCTTTTTCTGAGAGGGTCCAGTGCAGGGCAATGAAGGAAGAAGCCCATAACAAAGGGGTCCTATGCCCACAGTAGAGTTCCAGGGGGCATTTACTCCAAAAGAAATGGCAACACACAATGCAAATAACTTATTTTACATATGGATGGTGGTGAATATACAATTTACCCAGTAAGGCGTTTATACCTCTCAAGCTTCAAGGATTTTTACATAGGCACACATTCAAGTAGCCACAGATTTATAGGACGTTCTTTTATGTCTCTTTTCAGCCACCCCCCACCCAACCACCACCACCGAAGCTGACCATGTTTTGGCTTCTGTCATCCAAAATCTGTCCTTAAATTCTGAGTTCTTATAACGCATTTCACAAGTCATTTCTGTGTTTACAGTACCAAGTAAAATGTCATAATAAATGTTTCTCATTCGCAGTAAGTTTAGCTTTTTAAGGATTAAAATAAGCAGTATCTTAAGTCATAAATTATCATCTTATTCCCAGCAGAAAGTGAAATTAACATATGTAACCATTCCCTAATTTCTTGTACTATAAGAAGGATTGCACTTTTGTATCAGACAGACGGATGAAGCCTTTGGGAACAGTGGGCTTCAGAATTTAAAAACTTTTGGACTTGGGAAAACATTGTAAGGAGCTATACTGTATGTTATAGAATACTACCCTCAGCAGATCTCGGGCAGATCTGAGGCCCCATGAAAACACTCAGAGAATTAAAAAGAAATACATGCATATTTACATTCTGTTGGGGGAAATAAAGACCATAGATTGCCTTGTGACAAATTCTTATTTGTTACCAAATAAATTTGGAACCACCCAAATTGCAAAATTATGGTGGGGGAAAAGTTTTTGGATTTGGGAGTTTGGGGTATGGATTTATGGACCTGCAGATCATATGTCATTTATGAAACTTTGCTACTTAAATCAAGTCTTGCTCTCATGTCATACCCTTCACAAAGCTTCCTGTGTAATCCAAATTTCAGACATGATTGCTTCTTTTGAACTACTATTCACTTTGAGTTTATTCTTCACATATTGCCTTTAAATTTTTCTATAATAAAACGTTCAATTATACACAAAAACCAGAGAATATATTATAATAACAATACCCTTAATGACATCACCCTGTCTTAACACATAGTGATGTTTTGCCAATCTTGTTCCCTCTATCCCCATTTTCCCCTAGACTAATGTAAACTCAAGACATCAAGATAATGTCACTCACCTGTAAATACTTAATAACATACTAGTTTTAAAATTACACCTATATGAGTGAATGCTTTGTCTCCATATTATGATGTAGACTCCTCGAAGGCAATTATTTTTCAATTATCTCTTCTCGGTTGGAAAATTTACATACACACATGTACACAAATTATACTCTTAAAATTACTTGATCAGTGCATGGTGTCAGCCAGTGGTTCTTAAACTTGAACACACCCGAGTCACCTGGAGGGTTTGTCAGAACACAGACTGAGAATCCCCACACACAGAGTTTCTGACTCTGGTTCTGGGGTGGGGTCAGAGAAATTGCTTTCTAAAGTTCCCAGATGCTGCTGTTGCCTATGATTCAGAACACACTTTGCGAATTCCACCAATGGAATGAGGAAGATGTCAACATTTCTATACCTGCCAAATAGACCAGATGCTTATCAACATCTGGCTTATAAACATTAATTAACCAAACATTAATCATATGTGAGGACTTAGGAGGAATAAAGGGAGAAATAATTCTTGTAAATCTCTTTATCATGGTATTTATACTATATGAGAAATACATCAAAATAAATACATGATACTATTAAGAAACACAGGTGCTTGAGTCCCACATCAGAAGATTTCTATTTAATTAAAACAGGGTAGACATACATTTTTTATTAAAGTTCCTAGGTATTTCCAGTGTGTATTTCCATCCTATTACACTGAAGACTTCACTGAAGAGGTGAGATTTGAATGTGCCCTTGAGCTATGAAGAGGATTTAGATGGACTGTTTACATGATGTGGGCCTTCCCACTTCCTAGGTTGGGCCCTGGAGTTGACATAATGACAAATGTCCTTTCTGGTCTTTCTAAGACATTATATTATTCATAATATTTTTAAATATTCAGATTTTGTACAGCATAGTTTTTAGTTCTTTCCACTAATTAGTGGACAAATAAATCTCTGTGTTCTCAGTGTTTCCATATGCAACATAAGGAAAATCATTCTACCTACAGTACAATTATGTGATGCTGATACATGTGGCACCTTAGAAAAATGACTAGTAAATAAGTGTCAATGAATGTTAATTATTATTTATTGATCATATCTACATGCCAAACAAGGAACCTGAATGAGAATATTTTCATTTGTATCCTTTTGATCTTGTATATTTTTCATCACATTTCCTTCACTCAATGACATTTGAAATAAGTAAGGAAAGTTTAATTGTGCTCACCTGCCAGGTGAAATAAGTCCTGCAACTTTTCATGAGCATTGGAGACATAGCACTAAGAATTCAAGATTCCAAATTCTCAAAGTGTGTGCCTTTCCTTCAACATAAATAAGCAAGAAATCAAAACATAAGAACAAAAGCAAAAAACAAAAAAAACCCTGTACAACTGAGTCATTTGTCCACATAATTTGCAAAAACAATTCTACACATGGACTCATGCCCATAAGACTCTCAATGATATTCCTTCTGTCATTCCCAGATTACCCATAAATGGGATGTCTAATTAGTGGATAATCTATGCTTCAAGGGGTATTTCTTGTTCAGTTATATTTCCAGTCAACAGTTGAACAACAAAGTCCTCTCCTCTAAGATACACACACATGTACACACATACCTGGAAATACTAATAGGGCAGTTATCATGTTCAGGTAATTGTAATAAGTAATTGGCAACGTATTACATATATTATCATATACTGGATTTAAACAACGAGAGGGCAGAAAACAGATTTAATTGAGAAGATGAGTAATCATTATTAGAGACATAAACTAAAATACCCTAAAGTTTCCCTCTGCTGATTTCTACAGGCAAGAACTATGGTGAAAGACACAACTCCCAAGCTAAATAAAGTTGTTGTTATTCCACAAGCAGTGGTGTGTATTCTCTCTGACTGAATATAGACTATGGAAATTCATTTGTATATGTTAAACATAATAATTATCTTAAGCTTCAAAAAATAGCACTCTTTTGAATTTACCTTTTAATCTCTACCTGTCCAAAAGTCTTGCTTGAAATGAGCTATTTCATTTCTAAGTGATGCTCTTTTGATTCAGTAATAGTTATAGTGAGACACTAAGAGGTCTCACTAATCTTTGAAAGTTCACAGGGAATCACATAATCCTGCTCCAGAAATGATGTAAGTGTATAGACAAAATTCAAATTTTGAATATTTTTTAAACCAATTTAAGTTCTGATACTAAATTGGGGCAGCACGCAATAACAAGGTAATATTGTCATTATCATTACAACTACTACTACATCTTTAGATCTGATACCCTCAATTCGACATAATAGGAGTTATGAGCTATTCTAAAGAAAGAGGTATAAATTAAAACATTATGGCCGGGAATAAGGTATTTGTGTATTTTAATGATCAGTGCTAAATCATTTCTAGCCTCTAACAACAGAAAACCTATTTGAGTTGATTGGTACAGAGACTTATTTCACAACACAATAATTAAAGGGGTGGAAACTCAGGTTGAACGTGGTTCAATAATACTATCACAGACTGAGGTTCTTCTACCCGGGAAATACCCTTGGAATGCAGGCCCTCATCCTCCTGCATGTTGTCATCTTCTGCCCAAGGATGGCTGTCACGCCTCCAGACATTTCTAGCAAAAAGTAGCGTGAAGCAAAAAATGTCAAAGGCACATGTCAGTTATGGCTGTTCTTTTAAGCCTTTCCATTAGAGCCACCTAACAGTGTCCCTGTATGTGACTCCAAAGTGTCCTCTCAAACTAGCACTGGCCAACTGAAATAAATGCAAGTCACAGTGGGAGTACATAGGTAATCTTAAACTTTCTAGTAGCCGTGCTAAGAAAATTAAATATAAAGATGAAATTAATACTTAAAATATTTCAACATGTGATTACTTTTTTTTATTTTATTTTAAAAATTGATATGTTTTCCCATTTTCTTTTAGCACTGTTTTCAAACTCAGTGTGCACCTCAACTTAGACTAGCCATAGTTCAAGGGCTCAGTAGTCACACATCACTCAGTGGGAGACGAATCCTCAAACCAATCACCAAAGTGACTAAAGAGAAGTGAGTTGGGGTGCACCAAACAACAGTGCCTGCTTCTTAGACATGAACAGGTATTTCATTTAGTAGGAAATAAATTGACCTCAACTTAACCAAAACAAATTCCATCTATGAGACCTCTCTACAACCCTTGTATTTGGGATTATTCTAAAGTAGGACAAACTTTTTGAAAGGCAAGAATCACCTCTACTAATGAAGCATTTATATAGCGACACTTATACTTTTAAGTTTCTCACATTTAGCTTGCATCTTGATAATTTCCAGAGAGCAGGGTTATTTTAGATCATGCTTATGGTCCCTCTTCTAGTGTGGTGATTACTAAAGCAATACCTATCATTTATTCCCAAACATGCCCCACCCTTTACTGCTCAGAAAGGCCTAGTTGCTCCAGATTTTGCATAATTGTCAATGAGTTAAGAAAGGACAATTCGCTTCACTCTACTACTGCTCAATTTTCCATATCTTACAATTCGATCACTTTAAAATTTCTTATTCCGTGTGCCTTGCCTTTTTTTTTTTTTTTTTTTTTTTAATGCTTTGCACCTTTATTGCAAAATGATCATTGCCAAACTTGGCTTTAAGAGTACACAAACTCGATTATATTAAAGAACGTGTTGGTATATGTTTTAAAAACAAAGTGAAGAAATAGTCCCCAATATCATAAGCCTGGGGGAGTACTGAGGTATTATGTTATGGCATCTACGGCTTTCAAGATGACAATTTAGTGTTGTATTACTTTTCTGAGAGAACAGAGACTATTTATGGCGCTTGTGACAGTAGGGATAATTAGTAAATTCCCTGAGGGCCAATAACTGTACCGCAAGAGTGGGGAGTGGCAACGAATTTTGAAGAGTGCCGGACACATAAAAAGAAGCCAGAAACATAAAAGCGTCCTTAGCGGAGGGTCGCATTTTATGGGTCCTCCCTCTTCTGTTTTTTCCTTTCTACCACCCTGTACCCACTTCTTGATGCTTTTCTCCATCTTCTCCCAGCCTCCATTGCCTGCCCAAGGGAGAGCCCAGCTCGCAGCTTCCTCTCCCTCCTCCGCCTGGGAGACCAGTACCCACCCCACCAAGCCCACGCCTGCGCAGAACCTCTTCTCGCGCGAATGCGCAGCTATCACCCCGACAACCCCGCCAGCTCCGAGGATGCCAGGTCCGCGGTAAAGCAGCCTCGGCTCTTTCCGTGAAGTGCCTGGCGTCGCCTTTATTTCCGGACTCCGTCTGCTTTACACGACTCCACTTATAGCCCTCGGGATCGCGTCTGCACGGGCGGCCAACCGGCTTAAAACTGTAACCTCAAGAAAGCGGACTCGGGAAAGTCCCGCGGGCAGGAACCCAAGTGCGCGCGCCTCGGAGCCCCGCCCTTCGGGGCGGCTTCCTGCCTCCTCATTGGCCCACTCTCCCGTCAGTCTCCGCCCTTGGAGACTCTTCCCCGGCTGCCCTCCCCTCACTACGCCGCTTTCTGGCTGCAGGAGCTGGTGTCCGGCTCCCCACGCTGCCGCGAGCTGGAGCGAGCGCTGGCTCCGCCGACCTCTCTGAAGGGGAGCGCCGGGCCTGGCCGGAGCTGAGCATCTCCTGGGCGGGCGGCAGCGCCGCGGCCTCTCCGCCGGGCGGCACCACCTGTCGCGGGCCGAGACGTCGGGTAAGGCTCCGCGCGGCGCGCAGCTGCGGGCGGCCTGGCGTGGAGGGACCGGCGGGACCCGGGCGGGAGCTGCGGTAGCGGGGCGGGCGCGGGCCGGGGAAGCCCGGCGTGGCGCCGCCGCCGGCTCCGCGAGTGCGGCCGACAAGGTCCCCGCTTGGCGGACGAGGGTGCGGGGCGAGGGGAAGTGGCTTGCTGAGGGGAACAGGGCAGCGGTCAGCTCGCGGCCGTCTCCAGACCGGCCGTCCTCCACTCTTATCCCGCAAACGGTTTGGGGGCGCGACTTCCCGGTCTTTCGACTCGCTGGTCCTAGGGCGCCCCCTTTCCCGCCCCAGAGTGAGGCCCTGTGGCCGCCCCAGCTCGAGCATCTCTCCTACCCTCTCCTCCCTCGCCCCTTAACGACCAGTTTTGTGGCTCGAAACCCTTTCATCAAATGACTCTGCAGGCATGACTCAGTGACGGTAGTTAGGCTGTGTGTGTTCGTTTTGTTAGTTCTTCACTTTAAAGGAAGTTTGTTGCAGGCTGGAAAGTTATAAGATTGAAACGGTTCTGCCCAGTCGTATGAAATGGCATTTGTGGACCAGCATGGGCAGGTGTTTTCTCTGACGCTGTTGACAATAGTCTCTGCTTGTGCGGCGGTGTATTCGTGGTCCCGAATTTGCCTTTTTTTCTTCTTGGTTCTGAAGAGCATCCTGGAAAGTTACGTTGCCTTTTGGTGAGAAGTGTGATCAAAATAAAACTCAACAGGAAGGCTTCCTTATGAAAGCGATCTCACCTCTGTTTGCTATACCTTCTTGATGCTTGTAGCAATCACTTTAAGCAAAGCAATAACATCGTTATTTCCTTTAGCGTCATTTGAAGCGTTTATTTTTAGTTATGTACTGGGCACTGTTCTCTTGAGGTTGGTCCTATTATCTCCAATTTACAAATGAAGAAACTAAATCTAATAGGTAAGAAGTAAGATTAGGAAGATTAAGTAACTTGCCCAATATTTTAAATGACAGAGCCTGCATTCAAACTAAAGGAATCTAACTTAAACACTCCAGTCTCTTCTTAACCTTGAATGCTCCTTAAGTATTGCTGATATTTTACGCTAATTGTAATTTTGCATTCCTGAATTTTGATGGTTAGTTTCCAAACATTCCGGAAGTTAGAAAATAATTTCCTTCTTATAAACATATGCATACATGCATATACAATGCTTATAGTAGTTACACAAAAAGGTAATATGTAATGTACCCCTTGTTTAATTACTATTACTGCTTGAGTTATGTGTTGCTGTGTTACACGGTTTGCGGAAACACGGAAAAAAGTTTTATTCTATCTTTTTTATTAAGGAAAGATGCAGGCAGGAATGAAGGCTAGAGGACAGGTAGGCAGAAAGAAAGAGTAGAAAGAAGTATCTTTATTTTTTATTTGATTGTTCACACTGGTTACTTCTCCCAGGGCGGGGACTGGAACCTAGAAGTATGTGGCTTGCTCCTTTGGAGGTGATTGACCTGCTGCTCCACCAGGGTGCGCCTAATTCTGTCTTCTGATATTGGACCTTTAAACAGTCAGCTTTGAGCACCGATTTGTAACCTGACTATTTTATGGAAAACATAAAAACTTAGGGGTAGAGGCCAGAAATACTGATATAATAAAAATAACACCACTTGCCAAATCTAACTCATAGATAATTGTGATGATCAAATGAGGGAATAGTGTAGTACATCACTCAAAGTATTACTTTATTACTAAATGATAAGAAAGTAAAAAATACTTTAATAATGTCTTTAAAACAAGGTATAAATAAAAAGCCAAACAAACAATTTAAGGAAAAATAGCAGTCTATCAGATTATAGTCAAGGACTAAGAGAGAAGCAGATAGGGAGGCTTAATACTTGTTGGAGGCAACAAGATAAAATGGGGAAAAAAAATCACACCCAACTCCATTTATATAGATGCGATGGAAGGAGAACTAAAAGAAATGTTGGACTACGTTTTTGTTGAGGTTCTTGATTCTCTAAAGTAAAACTTTCTTGCTCAATAGCTATTCCTTACAAGAAACTGCTTACTGGTTTCACCTTTCCAAGGCATTTATGTAGTAAGATGTTTTTGCTTTTAATGTTTATTATGAAAGCATATTTAAAATTCATTAAAAAATACTCAATTACCATTCGAGAATTTAATTTGTAAATCAGTTTATCTATGTATTCATGTATAACTTTAATTCATTTAAAATAAGCCATTCTAAAATATATTAACTTTTATATAAAGTTAAACTAAATCTAAAAGCCATACTTTTAAATAAAGCAGAAACACTAAAATCTACAATTGTTTCCTGAGCCTTAGTGTTAAAGGATAAAATTCATACTAAAAATAAATATTACCCTACATTTGATTTTTAAAAGGTAATACTTTATTGAAAGTTAACTTTTATTTAAAAAACATCATTTTGATTATATAGCTACATACTATACTTCATTCAATATGTACAAATTTCAAAATAAATGTGAAATATTACATTGAGTCTGTAGATATTGCTTAGGATGACATTTACTGTTCCTTGCATCTTTAATATCATCCAAATTCTCATTCTTGATCTAGAGATTTAGTTTGAAATAATTTAAATGTTAATCATTATTACCTCATAGCCTCCATTTGGATTTCACATTAAAAGATGTTTATGCAGAATCTAATGAATATAGAAGGAACCTTTTGACTACCTGATTTACTAGTACTATTCACCATAATGATTCCATAGCATTTATAGAGCACTTAGAGGGCACTGTGATAGGCATCTGACGTGGATTATCTAAATCCTAAAACAGACCTATTAGTGTAGGTTGTGTTCGTCATTCCCATTTGAGTGAGAAAACTGCAACTCAGAGACACTGTGATTTACTCTGACTTACTCAAGATTACAGAAGTAGCAATGACAAAGCCAGGATTTAAATCCTGCAGTTTGATTCCAGAGCTGACTTTGATTACTCTGCCAAACTGCTTGGATATGGATTTTGTTGAAAAAACCTTTAATTAAAATAGTCAAGCTCTTTATGATAATGATAAAGCTCTTAAGGCTTGATTATCTACTGTGGTTCCTGGACTTTTGGTTTTCAGAGACAAGTGAAAACAATGTGTGAGTAGGGGCAATCGGAACTAGACATGGTATCATCGATTTTTTTTTTTGTGTGTGTGTGTGTGAAAGGAAGGCAGGCAAGCAGAAATGGAAGCAGGCAGGCAAACAGGAAGAAGAGGAAGATACATTTTTCATTTATATTTTCATTTTGGCTTGTTTCCCCACCCCTACCCCAGCCCTGGGTCTCTAACCCCAGTCTTTGGATTCTATAAGGTCTTTGCCCCAGTTATCAGCTTAATACCTGAACATCTAGGAACACCAGCATCACCGACTGTTCATTCTGTTCACATTAAGGACCTTTTAAAAAACTACTACAGTCAGCCATCCCTATCCTTTTAGGAAATAAAGAACCTTTCTACCTCAAAAGAGGCAGAAGATCATAATTACATCGTAACAACAAAGACTAATAAATTTAGTATTATGAGCAGCAATTATTCTCGTCTTTGTTCATTGAAAATGTGTCCCGGACATCACCAATTCAGAGACCATTTGATGATGCTTGAGTGACACAACTGATTTCAAACTGGTAACGAGCCGCATCCAGATTCAGACTCAAGTCTGCCTCACTTCCTTTGCACCAAGACCTTTTTCTAATTTTGTCTCAGCCTTCGTCTCCTATTAGAGCCCCCAGGTAGGGAGTCAAGGAGAATAGTCTCCAGCAGCCAGTGACCTAGCAGTTTTAGTCCAAGTCCAGTTTATAATACCACCCAGAGAGTAAGTTCCACTGTCTCCTAGCCTAGACAGTGGCAATGACACACCAGGGGAGAGACCACCTCCACAGATGAATACCCCAGCAGCTCTCTAGGAAGCAACTTGATTTTATGTATTTATTCAAAATTAGAAGCCTGACCTTCTAAGTTTCCTGTTTTTACTTCTCTCATTCTTGTAATTCTTCTGTCAGATCTGTGTAACTTGGAGTTAGCTATAGTTCTTTCCTCCCATTTTATCTTGTTCCCTTCAACTAGTATTACTATGAAAATATTTTTTATTTTACTCTCTTACCACTTAGTAATAAAGTAATACTTTGAGTGCTATATATATATATGTTACCCTTAAGGTCTTTCATTATGGCACTAGTTTGCGTATATTCCCTCATTTGATTATCACAATTATGAGTTAGATTTGACAGGTGGTGGTGTTTTTATTATATAGACTAAATTCAGTATTTGCTTAAAGCAAAATTTTAACCAGAACATGAAAATAGAAGATTTCATATATCAAAATGCTAATCTTAAGTTAAACTACTATAAGGAAAAAGTGTTTTCTCCCTTTTCACAGACTCAGTTTTCTGACCATCAAATGTGGGTTTTTTCCCACACAACCTGCAATTGTCAGCAGACATCAACTGGTATCCTACAATTTAACTTACTCTGATTCTGTCTCTCCAGAAATAATGTTAGATCCCGCGGGTTTCAAGTTCAGTCCCATAAGACTTTTTCTACAAGTGTGTCAGGCACACTGTAAGGCTGAGGGTAGGAAAAGAACCATACTCTTTGTAAATATGTATCTGTCCCCCAGTAATCCCAGGTTGTGACCTGTACTTCTGACCAATTGACAGTTAAGTAGCCTTCCCACAGCTCCCTCCTTGGGTTCCAAAATTTGTTGTAGTCACTCACAACACTGGGAAATACTTGATTTACCTTTATCAATCTACTGTAAAAGGATATAACTTAGGAACTGACAGATAGAAGAGATATATAGGACTAGGTTTAGGGTGAGGTGGACACGTAGCTCCCTTACCCTGTTTGGGGCTGCCACCCCTCCCCCAGACCTAGATATGTTCAAGAGTTTTTATGAAGCTTAATTTCCAGGCTAATCTCCCACCCCCTTCCCAGAAGTCTTTGAGGGAGACTGAAAAATTTCCACTCTAATCCTTGATGGCTCTGGTGACCATGCCCAAGTCACCTCATTAGCTTAAACTCAGGTATGGTCAAAAGGCGCTCCTTATGAAGAATGAAAGATTCTTATATCTGAGAATTGCAAAGATTTTAGGAGCACTGTGCCAGAGGTTGAGGACAAGGACTAAAGATATAATTGAACCACAAGTACTGATTATAGAATATGTATTTTTCAAATACAAGGTATTCCACACCATTCTAGAGTTGCCTGCCTTAATTACCAATATACTGTAATACCACTCCAGTATTTCAGCACCAGAGTTTTAAGATAGATAATCCTATCTATCCTGGAGGAGCCATTTAAACCTATGAGCAGTTCTTCTTTAAAACTTTTTTTAAAATGATACAGTCCAAGTTAAGTAGGTCCTTTTTTCCATTCACTTGAATGTTAGTTATCCTGTTGCATTACTATTTTGTTACTAAAATATTACCGAATACCTGTATTTGATACATGTTCTTTCTACCATGTGTTACTAAAATTAATTTTATTAATAATTAGGCACACTTTTCCTAATTATAAAAAAAACTGTACAAACTTGGTGTTTACAAAATCCCTTCTTGGAGCCTAATGCTCATGCTGAGTAGCATGGGTTTTTTTATGCAACATAGCCATTAAAAGATCTGAAAAAGTCAAGTTTGTATAACCTGAAAAATAAGTTAATTGAAAGAGCTTGTTATTTATTTAAAATAATTCAGTGAGGAATTCTCATGTAAAGCAAATTAATTCTTTCAAAAATAAAATTGAATCTTCTTAAAATGTGCTCTACCTTTGTTCTAGATTGTACGTGTTTAGTAGATATCTAATTATGATTAAGCTAGTGAAGGTAAATTCACAGGTACATGGAAGAGTTGTTTAAAAAAACTTGAAGTCACTACACTTGTTTATCTAGTTTTGAATTTTAAAACTATTCATTACCCGTGATTATCATAAACAACTCACAAATGGAAACTTTAGGTGAAACCGTCTAACTCATTGCTAGACTATAAAGAGAGTATCATAGACAGGGATTTAATATATCTTGTCAGTATTTTTGAAGCCTGACTGAGACCAAATATAATAGTTAATTTTATAGAGAAAAATATTGATGATGTGGATTGCTGTGGGTGTAAGTAGGAATCTGAAGGCAATACTAACTTTCGGCCTCATGCTGACCCTGGCACCTGCTAGGGTGTTTGGAAGGTGTTTGGAAGATGACTAAATTAGTTGACTCTAATGTAGATTCACAGTGAAGAGTGAATCAGCTTCCAGTTTAAGATGTTCAATTGCATACATATTGGAATCTCCCTTTCCTGCTCTAAAATGCAGAAATGATAAATACAGTGGAGGCAAACGTAGAATGAAGCCTGACAGCAGGAACGGGAAGCCTGCTCATTCCGGCATGAAAAAAGAACCTACAGTAGGTAAGCAGGAGCTGAAATGGCTGGCCCATGGATAGACAGTCAGCAAGCTAATATTACTTGGGGTCCTCAGGTATGCTTGCCAGGAGGTGGGAACTGTGTTTCAGATCCTGTTCAAGATTAGGAAAGAAAATTAGGCACACCATGTAACACTGAGGCCTAGGAAATCTCTGTCCTCTCCATAATGGAGACTGGGAAGTCTGCGTCTTGGCTGGATTTGAGGCTGAAGCCGAGCCACCTTCCTCTTGCACACCGTAGGTAGAATTCTAAACCTATAACTCAGTTGATTTGGGGTATGAATTCTATCCCTGAGGTATGTAACCGTCTAGCACGGACACTAATATAGGCACTTTTTAGACTGTAAACTCTGTAAATGTAATAGAGAGGCAAACTTAAAACTTCCTCCAAGGGTCGAATTCTACAACATGCGACAGGGTGACTACCAAATGTAGCTTTTTGTTTTTCCTGAGAGAAAGAGAGAGGAGGAAGGCGCACTTTATTTTTACTTCGTTGTTACTCTTCGCTGTTCTCCCCGATCCCAGTACGTGAACCTGGGTCCTTGGGATGTACATGACTGTGCTCATTTGAGAATGGCAGACCTAACTGCTCCCCACCAGGGTATGCCAGGTAGCTCCTATTATGCTAAAAAATCTAAAATTTATATCCAGGCACTAACGACTTCAGAGTAATCTGAAAAGATGCAGAAATGGTCTTCAATATAAGTAACGAAGCAAGCATATGAAGCTCTGAAACTGAACAGCAGATGAATATAAAAAAGAATCAAGTAGAAATGTAGACATAAAATAAAGTGAAGAAATGGTATGCCAGAAATGTAGAAAGAACTATGAGAATTTAGGTAGTGGAGGAATTGTTCAATTAGGGAAACCAGATTTTCCCATGAAAGGTGGAATTGATGTGGGAAAAAGAAGCAAGGAGCAACAGAACCAAAGACTCAGGGACTGAAAAATTGAAATATGAGGGGGAAGCAAGATTAGAACACTGGTCTACCACCAAGTGATGTTTTCTATAACAGTCTCTGAACTTTCGTTTTCTCATTTAAATTAGGAAGTTTTAAATTGGGTGATGTCTAAGACTCACCTAAGTGTCCCAACAATAGTTGTGATTCAGGAAAATC
This sequence comes from Solenodon paradoxus, assembly GCA_004363575.1. Classification (NCBI taxonomy): domain Eukaryota; kingdom Metazoa; phylum Chordata; class Mammalia; order Eulipotyphla; family Solenodontidae; genus Solenodon; species Solenodon paradoxus. Next base: position 124,085 of record RJWH01001757.1, read on the forward strand.
TGAGTGTGCAAATACCTATTAGAATAAAGCACAATTCACTTTGAGGTTTATATACTTGGTAATGTTTATATACTCTTCTCTATTAGAGTTAAATTCCATAAAGGATATTAAGATTTTAATTATGTAATACATAAGAAAAATTCCTCCACTAATGTTTCTTTTATCAGTAGCTCCATTAACTCATTTTTTTCATGTTTCCTTAACATTATAAAGAAGCCTAGAGCAAGAAACTGATTGTATTTAATTATTTCCAAACAAAGGAAATGGGTAGCTGGAGGGAATTTGAAAGGAAACGTCACTCTTCACTTTTTTTTTTTTTAATTTTTAATTTGTGAAAGTGAAATGATAAAACTCTTCATACGTGTTGTATGCATAATTTCAATAATTTGTATTTTTGGAATTCGTTAAAACTTGATGCTTCCCCAAGAGATGCTTGGTAACCTTGGATAATAGAGATTGGGGAAAGGGGAAGTAATTTGCTTGTGTTTGACTTAAAAAGTTCTTTGAGTGAGCTCATCTACTGTTTTCAATTCTTCCATCTTTTGAATAGCTCAGTTAATCTTTAGAAGCATCTCTGATCCTGCATGGGATTTTGAGGTTTCATTCTATTGATTGAGCCTACTCGGAAATTAAATCATTCTGGAACTCTTCAGTAAATTTATGAAGATTTCTAACTGCTGGCTTTTCTTCTTAGTCATCTTTTTTGTTGTTCTTCCTGTTTTCTACATTCTTTGCCAGTGTTCTTTGAAGCACACGATTTCTTCCATGAAGATGTGAACAAAACCGTCACTACTGTCTTGGACTGACTGCCTTGTATAATGCTGTTCTCTTTCATTGTCAAAGATCAGAAAACCTTTCAAGTCATTCACACATTCTTCTCATTTATCCCCCTACATGCTTTGTCTTTAAAGTTTAATTGCATTCTTGACTTTAATTTGAATGAACCAATTTTGAACAGTGTTCATGGGCTTCTAACACAGCATCACATTTAATGGCAGGATCACCATCCATGCCTTTATGTATTGGTGAGACCCTAAGGCTCATACAAGTGATCTGGAGACATAGGACACATCTTACATCAGAGGTTGGTGGATAAAAGTGATTTGGGAGGCAGAAAAGGACTTAGGTAGAGTTATCTGTAAACCAGTGTTTCGGAGTCCAGGAATAAGTCATCTGCAACACTTAATGTGGTTTTAAAATAGATACAACTTAAATAAAATGTAAAAGTTATTTACCACTTGCCAACTGTTTCAGCTAAAGTAGAAAGGTCTTGAAAATGTGGGGTATGTTTTAGAAAGCATACCTGTTTCCTGTTGAATTATGTAGTTGAAACTTTCCAGCTTCTTAGCTCAGAAATCTTAGCAAAAGGACCAAAGTTAGAAGGGAACTTAACAGGATTTAGAAAATACTGTAAGTGATACTTCCAGTCCAGGAAGGTGACTGAGAAATACACCCACATTTGAATTCTTCCTTGACTTCTGGATTGAAATCTCTGTAGAACTTAAATGGGAAATAATACTGCCACCACTCAGACTTGTGTGTGTGTTTGTGTCTGTGCGTGTGTGTGCACAAGCTGCTTTATTTTGTTTCCTTTTTAAAGGAAAGTTGCAGGCAGGAATGAAGTTTTGCAGAGGCAAGTAAGCAGGAAGAGATAGGAGGAAGCCCTTTATTTTATTTCATTGTTCATCTTCGTTGTTTCCCCTGCCTTTGGGTCATAAACCCGGGCCCTTGGGATGTATATGTCCGTGCTGGCTGGAGACTGTGGACTTAACCTCTAAACCACCTAGATAGCAAATGTTTTAGACTTTGTGAGCCGCATGCTTCTTTGTCACATGCTGGTTTTTTAACAACCTTATAAAAATGTAAAAGCCATTCTTAGCTTAAGCACATTCCAAAACCAGGTCACAGTCTTTTAGAAAAGTAAGCCCCGTTTGGGGTGAGAACTGCACTCCATAAAACATTCCTGACACTCTTTTAAGCGAGTGGCTTATCTAATGATCAAACTTAAAAGTGAGGTGAACATTTTTCTCCCTGGAAAAAGCCTTGTTGGTTCAACATTTAAAAAACTTATTCCATGAAGTAGGAAAACAAACTGGTAGGAATATATGGGAACTCTTCTCTTGGAACTTTTTCATAATTCTAAAAGTATTGGAAAATAAAAGCTTATTTTAAAAATCTTATCTTAAAAGAGAAAGGCAAATATTGGATGATCTCATTCATATGTGGAATATAAAGAAAAAGGAATGAACAGACAAAACGAAAACTAACCCTCGGACTCTTAACAATAGAACTGAGGTTACCAGAGAGGAAGGATGTAGGGGTGGGTGGGCACAAAGAGTTTGGTGGTGGGGCCAGGGGTCCAGTGGACAGTGGAGGAGGGCTGTTAGCAATTTGGTGATGGCTGTGGTGTGTCATATATTTGAAGAAGAGTGAATCTACAAATCTGAAAACTGTGTTGTAAATCAAAGTCACCTTAAAAAGAGAATCCTAAAAGATAACTCTGTGGGATTTTTTTCAGTTGGTCAGGATTTTTGTTTTGTTTTTATGAACAAATACAGCCTTGTAACCATCTACACATTTTTGAGATTGATGTTAAACTTCTAAGATCTCTTTTGATGGCTTTGAATTTTCTCTCATCAGAGAAGGCACTTCCTCTTTGGTAAATAAAAGAAAAGTGAATTCAAGAGCTTTTTCTTAGACGGTCTGTAGATAACAGTTGAAAGTCGTATCTTCCAGCCCTGAATTTAATGCCATTTCAGTTTTCTCTGGGGTGTTATCATGCAATTAGAATGCTGCTCTGATGTGTATTAGCATACCTGATGCTGCTTTTTCAGTTTCTGTCTTTTTAAATTTTATTTAGAAATAATTTCAAAAGACTTGGTTGTATACATCATACCTCTTGACCCTTTAGTATTTCACTGTGTATTTGCAGAACAAAGACATCTCTTACATATGTTTATCAAATTAGAAAAACTTTAAATTATATATTTATGTGAGCTACAGTAAGTCTTCCGATTTTGCAGTTGACCCCAAAAATGTCCTTATAGCAATTTTTTAACATGTAATCTCGACCTCAGCAGGTTTTACATTTTAGTTGTCATATCTGCCTCATCATCTTTGTATTGCAGTAGTCTTTGTCTTTCATGACATTAACATTTTTGATGAAAACCAGCTATTTTGTCTCTCATGATTCTTTTTGGTGCTTATGATTATCAGGATTTCTTATTTTGTGACCACATTGAGTCACCATATTTATATGAAATATCCAGACTAGGTAAATACACAAAGCCAAAAAGCTACAGGAGAAGGAGGAATGGGGATTAACCGCTTAATGGGTATTTCATGGGATGATGAGAATGTTTTGGAAATAGGTAGAAGTGGTGGTTACACACATTTTGAATTTTCCAAATCCCTTTGAATTTTCCACTTTAAAATGGTTAGTTTTATGTTTTGTGAATTTCACCTCTATAAAAAGCAGTCTTTAGAAATAGCAATGTAAATGATTTTTCTGCATGCCCATGGGTTTCTTAGCAAATAGAAATTCCATTCACAAATTTACTGTGGCACACCCTGGTAGAGTCACAATTTGGTCAGCTGCCTTGCATGGCCCAGTTCACAAAAATCCCAAGGACCAGGTTCCCATCCTGGGGCTGAGGGGAATAACCAAGATGAACAACTAAATAAGAGAAAAAATAAAGTGCTTCTTCCTCCTCCTCTCTCTTCCTGACTACCTCTTTCCTTTAAAATAAATAAATGAATATGGTATGCCCTGATGGCCTAGTGGTTTAGTACACCACTGGGTATAGTCCATATACATCCCAAGGTCCCTAGTTCAAGACCCAGGACCTGGGGAAGCAACCAAGAAGAACAAAAAGATAAAATAAATGAAGTGCTTCTTCCTCTGCTCTTCCTGCCTGCCTGCCTGCACCTTTCCTTGAAAACAAAGCAAAAGAACCCAAAAAGAAATAAAAATGTATTGCAGTGTAATTGCAGTGATTAAAGAAATGGTCATTGCAAATTCACTTTTGGTAGGAGAATTTATTTATGTATTTCCGTCAGTAAATATTTAAGATTTAATGTCTTTTGAGCGTCTCCATTTTGAAAATTTCCCATGTTTGTAATGGATACGAATGGGCAAAAACATGTTTTTCTAGTAAATTTGTAATGATTCTCATATTAAATAACAGGTTTTCTAAAAACAAGAAAATTTGGCACATTAAATTTGAGCATTGAAGATGGTATATAGAAATGTACCATGAATCTAAATTAAAAATCTGGATAGCTTCTCATCCCCTGACCTGTGTATGCTCCAGGCCATCCTATTATTTATTTGTTTTCTTCTTTAACCCCAAATCCTACGCTTATTTACTTGGAATTCCTTCCCTGTTTACTAGGTGTACTTTGTTTCTTAATCTCTTAACTTCTTCCTTCTATATCTGGGAAATACTTACAGTTGTCACAATTAGTGAGTTGGAAGTAGAGGAGGTGTTTACTACATGGTAGTAGGTAAGGCATAAGGACTGGCAGTGATGATTATCCGAGGACTTAGAGTGTTGTCAGGAAGAGTGAATCTTCTCCCTTTACCTCATCGTTTCCCTTTGACAACCTGTAGAAATAACATGTATGTAAAAAACTGTTACCTGCTGGTCATGCAGTTCACATCAGTGATTAATTTGCTTTTTTTCTCCCCAGAGGAAAAGGAAAATGTTGTCCCGGTTGAGAATAGTTGCCTCTCCTTGTACTCGGGCATGTCGCCATTTACACACGAGAGAGAAAGGCAAGCCTCTTATGTTGAACCCAAGAACAAATAAGGTCAGTAACGTTAATATTAACATGCGTTTTACTCTCTTCCTGATAAAAGTTTGATAAGTTCTGGAGTGATAAAGTGTGATAAACTATCTTTGCATTTTGTAGATTTGTACTAAAGCTATTTAGAGGTATTTGCTTTTTCTGAGTGAACTTTTCACTTTTCTATGCATGACTCAAGGAGCATGGCTGCTTTATACCTAGATTTCAACTTTCAGAACTTCCACCTCTAGAAAAGAATTGACTTTATTTCCTAGTTCTAGCTCAAAACAAAAACAGAAACAAAACCCAGAACAGCAGTTTGACCAGATAAGGGATATTTAGATTTACCCAGCTCAAATTAGGGACTCCTCCTGGACAAGGGCCCAATCAGCTGGACCCTTGTAAGCTAGGATAGAAGTTGTGAAATGAAATTTTGTCTAACGTCTACCCCTGCCTCACCTCTGTCCAGCTTTTTTAAACACAAATTATAGCGCAAAAGTAATTTTTCCCATTAATCATGCTAGCTGTTTCAAAGGAGAAAGACCTCTAACCCTTTTTATGCTTTGGAAGCAGAAGTAATGGGCAGTGTTGAGTTCTAGTTATGTCTATTCCTTACCCAAGCGGGGATTAGTGAGCAAGTCCTTGTTTTTCAGTGGCAATCATAAGTAAATATAACTCTGGAAAGAGATTTCTTACAGGAAGTTTGCAAGAGGTTACATTGAGTTTATTGTGTATGACATTTACCTTTTGGGAATGCTACATCCAGATTAAAGTGTAACTTATTTTAAAGCAATAGTAATAAAAAATGTTGCCAATCCCATTTGTTTGCCATTGTCAGGGAAGGATGATTAATTATATATTATGATATATTTTTGAAGGGTTTCAGTTCTACAAAAGGGAACTTGACTAAGGGTCATACAGAACTCATCTTTATATTTTTGGTACATGAAAAGGAGAGAATTCAGGAAGCTGTTAGTGGATTAAATTCAGCTTAATGAGGGATATTCTAATCTTCTCTATTATTTTTACCTCTGCTCCTCAAATCTTGCTTGCTTTTCAAGATGCATCATATTAAATTTAACTTCCCTTGACTAGTTCTTTAATCAGTAAACTAATTCAAAGTTTTCTGGTGATTCTTACTATTTACACAAATTATATCATGAGTGTTAGGAGAAAGAAAAAACACATTCCTACCACCCCAATATTTCTCTGTTTTATTTTTCCATGATTCTCTTAAATGTGTATTAGTTTTGAGGTTGTAGTATGTGGTTTTACCTGCCATTTTATCACTAGGAAATATGTAAGTAATCGCCATGATGCTTCATAAGCCTTATGATACATGACTGCACAGTGGCTTCATAGATACATTTGCAGTCACAAAGACTGATGAGGCGCCCAGCTTGACTCTTTACTGACTCTGTAATCTCCAGTGTAGATATCCCTGTGACTGAACCTCTAGTTCTGGTGCAGTTGTGCCGAATGAAAACCGAGCACAAGACTTGGGAGAAGGGAAAGGATTCATTTATTTTCTGCAGAAAATGGAGACAGAGGAGATCTAAGCCACAAATCCTCAGTCTCTGAGTGAAAGCAAGCAGGGGCTTTTAAGGGGAGCCCTAGCTTGGGAGCTGCATGATAAGGGAGCGTCCTCCTGAAAGGACCATCTGGTCACCTCCAGTTTCAGTGTTAGCAGCATAACTCAGGATGGAGAACAAGGAGATGCTGACATGCAGTGTGTGAGGGTTGCTGGTCAGTCCTTGGTTTCTCAAGACACCCCTGCGCAAACCTGGGTCAATCTGACCGATAAGCTGTTTTTGAGACTCTGCAAGACTCGAACAGAAAACAGTAGAATATTAACCCATAACAGGAGGGAGCAGAACTCAAAAAAAGCCCATTAGTCATACTCTTAGTGGGCTACAAAAACTTTTTATTAGGGCCTGTGGTGTTATAACCACTTCGAATCCCAATTTCTTCATCTAGTCTGTTGTAGAGAGAAAAAATATTATAAAGCGGCTTTAGGCACCTTTGAATACTATGTAAATGTGCCTTTACTCCTTTCAGGTGATATTTTGTACTTTAGTTAACATTGACCCTATTGTTGAGTATTGTTTCCAGTTTTGACATAAAGCCTCACTAGACATGTTATCAATTTTATAAATAAATATTTGGTAATTTCCTAATCCCTAGCAGATTATTCTAAGTGCACTGGAGGGAAAAATATAGAAGAAACCTTTTATTTCATCATGCATATCCATGAGTATATAAGGGATGCTTAAAGTATTGACTTATGTAGAGAAAAAGGATGAGTGCAAAGGAAAGTAACTGGGGATCTTTCCAGGTCAACCATTGGAGGCCAACTTCTCCTGTGTTATTGGGAGAGAATAGCTGTTGACAGAGATGAGAAAAGGCAGATATGGTGGTACCAACGCCAGCGGGAGGCAGAGAGCATAGGGGAAGGGCAGGTGAGAGGAAGATCATTTTTGCTGACTATAAAAGAACTGATCAAAGCATTGATTTCAAACTAATATCTTTGCATGCTTGCTTCACTTACTACTTTTCAAATAAAATTGTTATTGAGGTAATGGCTGTTACACCAGGCTAGCAAATTTATGAATCTGAATAAATATTAATACAGATACTTAATACAAGTTATTTCTTTAATACTCATTTTAATCTGCCTTGCATTGTAAATAAAATCCTTGAGGTCCACCCTAGTGGAGTAGCATTTGGTCCGCTACCTCCAGCCAAGAGTGCAGTTCATATCCATCCCAAGGACCTGAGTTTGTGTCCCAGAGCTGAGGGGAATAGCCAAGATCAGCAGCTAAATAAAAGTGGAGTGGAGTGCCTCTTCTTTCTCCCTCTTCCTGCCTGCCTGCCTGTCTACTCACCTTCATTCCTACCTGCACCTTTCCTAAAAAAAATTTGAGTGTCCCCTTAACCTAAATAGGAGATAAAGCAGTGAACCCTATGTTGTCTACTTGTTTATTTTTGGCAGTAAGATAGAGAAAGCACTGTTAAAAAGAACACATAGTTCATTTAAATGTAAAAATTTTAGCTTTTTCAGTTAGCATTTTACTAGAGTTGGAAAAATGAAGTGACAGTCTTTATTCTTGTTGTTTATGTCCACTGAGGTCTCTACTTTGTTAGCTTAGTGGTCAGCTGGTGAGAAGATGGAGACTTAAATGTCTAGTACCAGTAAGCCTCTCATTTTTTGCCAAGGGTCTCGGTCTATGCGTGCAGGCATGCCTTCAGCACTCAGGCGTGCATAACCTTCGCTTCCTGCTTGCTCAGAACCACCCGCTTAACCAGAGGCGGGAGCGTAAGACCACTCAGGTCTTCACTGGGTTCCTTACAGCCCATGCACACACCCTCCAGAGTCTCAGGAATAGATACAAGATTTTCAGCAGCCCCCCCACCCCCTGCAATTTAATGTCTCATTCTTCAGCTCTTTCTGCTTTTTGTTGGCTTCTTTGTCTCAGCTGTTATCCACAGCTTTTGTGAGCTCACAGTGTTAAATAATTGACTGTTTTCAACCAGCAATTCTGGAGGAAGCTCACGTGGATGAACTCCAAGTCAGGTCAAATAATGACAATTCCCTGGACATGGGGCCTTAGAAGAATCCCTTCTGGGTAGACTTTGACTGTTAATGATGAATTTGAATAATATATACAGATGTTGATCTACAATATGTTACACCTTAAACCCATAGAATGTTTTAAGCAGCGTTACTTCAACAAAATTAAACAAAGGATTCTTTTTGTCCTCTCACTGTTTTCCAGGCTTAGATTTTCACGATGGTTGTCATGTCTTCAAGGCTGCTGCGGGGCTGGCGAGGAGAGGATAGGAGTAAGGGCTTGAGGAGTCATGAAGCTTACTGATCCTACTGAAAGGCGGCTGTTTTCTTTTGAATAAACTCTCTCTGATTATCGAAGCTTTGGGTTCCTTCCCAGAACTCTAAGAAATTTCATTATGACTCTTCGACCAGTGTTCTTTTTTTTATGGAGAAAAAGATTTTTGGTATTCTGACTTTTTCACCAGCATCTCTTTGATACAGAGAATTTAATCCACAACTAAATACCAGAAATTGAAAAAATTTACTTAAGACATAAATTAATTTTTCAAATTTGGAAAAATTTGTCTTACCCTCTAATGTTTGGGCATTTAGATTTTTTTCATGATTTTTTAAAAATAAAATTGTATTGAGATACATTGGTTTCTGACATTAAGCGTCAAGTAGCCAGTATTATAATTTGTCATCTGTGTACACAACCCCCATCACAGTCCAGTTTCCACGCGTCGCCAGACAGCTGACCCATTTTACACACCCCCTCTACTGTGTTCTCTGTATAAGGGTTTGTTTTTGTTTTGTTTGTTCACCTGCTTTGTCTCTTTATTTTCTACATATGAGTACTTAGCTGTCCCCATCTGACTGACTTAGGTTAATTTATTCTGAGGTGTCTTCTTCCTTCCACCTCCCTCTGCTCAGCCTCCCTTCTTTCTGGCAGGTGTAGCCTCTGTTACCAGTTTGGTTTGTGTTCTTTCAAACTCTATTCTGTTGATTTCATTTCAAGTGCATGCATGTATTTGTATAAAAATGAGCTCTGTGGGGTTTTGTAAACCTAACAGCTGACAGCATTTATGCTTTGATTTACAGCTTCCTTTTTTTTTTTTTTAACTCTGGGCGCTCTTTCCAGTGCACACTTACTTAACTGCATTGTGTTTCATAGTGTGAAATGCCAGGTTTGTAAACTGTTCCATACCTGATGGACTTTTTTAGTTTGTGATAATGAAGAGAATAGGAACAATGCTACAACTAATCTCTCTGTATATGTTCTTTACTCTGTATATGAATATTTCTCTAGGATGAGGGTCTAGAAGTAAAATTGCTTTATTAAAGAGTGTGTGCATTAAAAAATTTAAGAATACTTTGAAATTATCTTTTAAAAGCCTGAACCAGTTTTCGTTCCTGACAATGATGTGTTCCCAACTTTTGCCACATCCTCAGCTGTGCTAGATGTGATAAATCTTAGAAAAATTTTTACAGTGAGCAAAAATGATGCCTGGCGAGGGTTTTTAATTTGACATTTAAATTAGCTCTTGCAGGACAACACCATTACTACCCCCAGTAAAGAATAATTTCTAATCTTTCTCTTTCTCCTTTTTATAGGGAATGGCATTTACATTACAAGAACGACAGATGCTTGGTCTTCAAGGACTCCTCCCTCCCAAAATAGAGACACAAGATATTCAAGCTTTACGATTCCATAAAAATGTGAAAAAATTGAATGGCCCTTTGGAAAAGTAAGAGTTATTTAAATGTTTAGTTATTTTATTAATGTTCTCAATAGAAAAACTGGGATTATTATGGTTATTATGGCATGAGAAATACACACTCTCGCAATAAAATTTGTGCGTTAGTCAGTTAACTTTATTTTTGTGATTATGTTTTCTTCGCTTCAGGGAATACTTCACTGCTGTAAAATTTAGCAGGAAGTCATTTTTTATGCTTAAAATGACAGAATTTTTCAGGTTCAAATGGGATGTTAGAAGCTAAGGCTCTTACCCAGTTTGCACCCATTCTAGGTAATAGCGCTCAGTGATCACCTACTTTGTGTGGGCCGCTATTCTAAACGTTAAGGATAAAAAGTGACCACATCATCCAATCCAGGATACTGGGGAGTGAAAAAGAGGAGAAACTGACACTGTCAGGCAAATTGGCATGTGTGGCTGCTCCAATAGCATACAGGTCTGCCTTCTGGGAGCTTCAACAGGTATTTGTGCTCTGACTGTCAGTGTGCTCTGCACTCTATTGTGCAGGACAGTGAGGAAAAGATACATCAGGGTATATTCCGAAAGCATGAAGATAGCACCTAGCCCTACTTGGGGAATAAGATAAACTTCCTGGAGGAAATGATGCCTGAGCTGAATTTTAAATAATAAGTTATAGGTTACAAGCAAAATGGGAGAGAAGGTATTCTGGGTAGAGGGAGCAGTCTGAATGGAGGATTAAACATTATCAGTTGGAGCTGTTAAATATAGGAGATGATGTTTACTAGGGAGTAGTGAGACAGGTGTCTGTGATGTGATGGGGCGAAGGGGAGCTGCAGTTCATTGAGAAGGGATTGGGAAGAGGGGATGTGTAGTCTTCCAGAAATTTAGGTAGGAGGGGGAAAGACACTGAACAGTAAATATAGCAGGACATGGTTTTAAGGGATAAATTTGGGGCTGGAAGGAAGTCGAACACATTCATTGTTTTGAAAAATGATCCTAGAAGAAGGATAATTGTTAGAACAAGATCCTAGAGAAAGATTAAGTGTCCAGGTGGAAAGGCTGGTTTTGAATAAGAAAAAAAGAACTCATTCCTGAGGCAAGCAAATATAAATACAGGCATACCTGAAGCTAAACTACATAAGTACCAGAGCAAAGGTTGTGAGATCTCATCATACCTGGTGAGTTGATTTTCTTTAGAAACAAATATGAAAGTCATGGCTAAGATCTAGAAAGGCCAGGGTTGAATAGAATTGGTGAGGAGAGTGATTAATATTTGGAAGAGCCATTTATCCATGGGGCAAAGATGAACAAAGACAGGTTAAAAGAATGAGAATAGACCCTGAAGGCCTGGTTGCATGATCCTGTTTGTATGACGCCATTCTGCCCAGTGGTGATATTTTTCTAGAGAAAAGGTGAAATGTAACAGTGACTCAGACTTGGGATTTTCTGGACTGACAGAGGTGCTGCAGGAAGCCATTCAACTAATATTCATTCAGGACAGTTATGTGCCAGGTATTGTCTAAGATACTAAGCTTGGAAGCCACAAAAATGAAAAATTTGAACCCTGACCTTTGGAAGTTCGCGAATGAAAAGGGCAGACACGGTGGAAGGGTAGTGCTGTGATAAAGGTATGTGGCTCTTCCTAAATGGTAATAATGGTGAGAGATTTGTTCAGTGCGAGACTTGATCATGAGATCCAGACCGGAAAAAGAAGAGGAACTAGAAGGGAGTTAGTAGCATGGGGGCAAAGAAGTCATTAAGGATCTGGAGACCCCTCAAAGGACTATGAAGTGAAGGCATTGTTTAGTTCACCAGAGGGTGGAAGGTTGTGATCAGAAAGTGAAATAATGGCATTCGAGACTTGTAAGCTGTAACAGTCCTAGTGAGGACAGTGAAAACCAGTGGGGCAGTGACCCAAGTGCAGTGAAGGTGAAAGTGAAAACATTAAGGAGATGCAGGAATTATACAACTTCCTGCTCAATAGGTCATCTCTTCTTAACATTTCTGCTGTTTGACTGAGCTGTTCTGTCTGATAGTCCAGTTGCTAGTCTTCTTCCCTTGACTGAGGAGAAATCTCCTTCCGTTTAAGTTCTGCCTGTTGGTGTTATATCTGCCCATAGTTGCTATGTAGAAAATATTTTAAGTGATTTCACTTCTCCTTATTTACTCACAAAATACTGGCCTACCAGTTGTAGTCGATGTACTTTCTAGTTCCCATAAATACAGAATTATGTAAGATGGTGCACCCTGGTTGAGTAGTGGTTGAGTCCGCTGCCCCAGCTGAGAGTGAAGTCCATGTACATCCCAGGAACCCAGGTTTGCATCCCAGGACAGTGGGATGGGGACAGTCAAGATGAGCAACTAAATGGAAATGAATGGAATGCACCTTCCTGCCTGCCTACCTACTCACTTTTATTCCTGCCTGCACCTTTCCTTAAAAAAAAAAAAAGGAAGCAGCAGCAGCAGCAGCAGCAGCAGCAGCAGCATATAAGGCGATAGTCCCAGACTTGTGATATCATCGGCCTGGAGGGAAGACAAAGTCAAGAATTGGAGTGAGACTTAGAGATGAGATCTAATGTGTGTGTGTATGTGTGGTAGCGGAGGGGAGTAGGCAGAAAAGGTTCCCCAGAGTATCTGCTACCTGAACTGCCCTCAGAGAGCATGAACATGGCCAGGTAGAGGGTGTTTAGGTCAAGGATTCATTGTAAGAGCCATTCCAGGGTAAGAGTTGGGGTGCATCTAAGGAACTCAAATAAGTTCAATATAAAAGAGACGAGACTGGAAAGCAGGATGAGGTCTTGTTAACTATTTTAAGAGCTTAAACTTACTTTACTGGCATTTTTAAGCCATTTAGGCAGAATGGAAGTGATTTGAGTTAATGTTTTTAAGAGAATGGACTAGAGCAGGGGAACAGCAGCATGTATAAAGGCGAGTTAGAAAGTTCTTTAGGTAGCGTTGCTGTGAAATGATGATGGCTTGAATGGAGTGTGACTGGAGGTCGGAAATAGATATATTTGAAAGATATTTAACATGTAGACTGTGTAGGAGTTGGTGATTTATTAGATTGGGGTGGGGTAGGTAGGAGAGGAAGAAATGAAGAATGAACTATGCTTAGATGCTAGATCAGATGGTAACAGGAGGAAAAACAAGTTTTGGGGAAAGATTGTGCATCAGTTTTAGACCTTTTTAATTCAAGATGATTCCTGTGTTTTTTAAGCCAACGTTTCTGTCTTTTCTAAACCTTTTTCTTTAAAAGTCATTATATATTTATATGAATTTAATATTGCCTCCTTTGTGCGACCTCTGTGTCCCATGTAGACTTTATAATGCCTGCAAGCCCACTGAATTATCAGTTCCTTGAGGGCAGGCGTTGCTTCTTACATCCCTTGAGTTCACAGCAGTGCCTGCCCTTAGTAGTTGGGAAATATTTGAATGATGCCACCTAACTTGGCTTCACTGTTTGTGTGTCAGTCTCCTTGACTGTTAGTCCTTAAGGTGGGGGGCCTTGTGGTGATGCCTGCAGTTCCGGTGTCTGGGACGGAGCCTGGCTCACAGGAAAGGCTCAGTAAATGTTGGCTGCTGTTCTGCTAGCTCATCACCATCATCCTTTATCACTTAAGTGCTTTTTTGTTTTTTGTGAATTTTTAAGTCCTCAGTGTTAAATAGTGATAATTTTGAATTTTGTTTTCTGGGAGAGGAGGGTCCTCAGTCTTAGACATTTGTATGTATTATTCAGAAGGCAAAACTTTGAATATAATACTCGCTGATGTAAAGTGTTTACTGTGCTTAATTTCAGATATATCTATATAATGGGAATACAAGAGAGAAATGAGAAATTGTTTTATAGAATTCTACAAGATGATATCGAAAGTCTGATGCCAATTGTTTATACACCAACAGTTGGTCTTGCCTGCTCCCAGTATGGACACATCTTTAGAAGACCTAGGTAAGGCTTATTCTTAAAAGATGTATTTGTAAATTATTATTGTATAGGAAAAATGTCACTGCATGACACCTGCTACTTTTCTACTTTATGTGTTGTAGTCTTTTTATAACCACATCCACCTCTGGAAAGCTTAATTTAAACAGAAAGGATTAATACAACCCCAACATGTTCATATCTTTTACTTTTGTGAGAATAACGTCATTCATTTCTAACCTTTAAATTGTTATGATTGTTAGAGGCATTATACATTTTATTAAAAGGAAAAAAAAATCCTCTTACTTCTGATGTTAGATTCTCCAGAATTATTATTAAAATTTTTTTTGCAATCTGGCCAGGCCAAGAGATTGAGTCTTTTCATTTTTTTCCAGCTTTGATTTCTGTTATTTGTTCTTTTTTATGAATTTCAACTTCCAACAATTCTAGTCCCTCCAAATAGTTTACGTGGAATGAATACTGGAATGGACGTAGACTCAAGTCCTTGCATCTAAGTCGCCTTATTCCTCTGAATCTCTTTTGTCTTTTTAGCGTAGAGATACCAGGACCTATCAAAGAGCTGCTAAGAAGGTCAATAGGAAACTGATATGACAGTTCTTTGTCAATTTATTAGCTTTATATAAATACTGTTTTTAGTTTGAATAGTTTTGTCTTGTTCCTCTAACGTATTATCATTTTCCTCAGTCCTTACTGCTTTGCCCATGTCCTGCTTACATATTGCCACAAATATAGAAATTCAAACAATGTATGATAGCATTTATATTCTGTCTCTCACCTAGTTTTAGTGGCTTTCAAGCTTTTAATGTGCACATGTGAAACACCTGTGGGGCTTATTTAAAACGTTGGTCTCTGCCTGCTTTCCTCTTCTTCTTATTCCCAAGCTTCTAATCAAAAAGAGAATAGTCTGAGGTCTGGATTTTGATGAACACCATTGATAATGGTGTTGGTCATCCTGGGAAGGCACTTTGAGACCACTTTTCTGAGTTATGTGCTATCGTCATTTAATTTGTCTAAAACATTTCTATGATACAATCTAGCTGCTAGGTCATGTGTAGTTTCTTTTTCACTTGGAGTACTGGTTCTCAATCCAGATTAAAGGGCAGAGGGAAATTTAAAATAGTGATGCCTGGGGTCTCCCCATAGATTCTGATTCAGTTAGTCTAGAGTTGAGCTAGGTGTTTCATCAAAGCTCCTGGTGTCATTCTGATTTGCACCCAGAGCTGAGAACTGACCAGAAACATAAAGAACATGGCTTTCGGGTGAGCATAGATAACTGTGTATCATTTATACAGTGCTCTCTGCAGTGGACTTTGGTTTGTTTTATTTTTTTGCATAAAAGATTGGTCAGTAAATCTTGGGTCGGTGAATTGATGTAAATTCTAGACCTGTTAAATCAGAGTCTCTGGGGATGGGACCCTGGCATTTTTTAAAGTGCATCAGCTGATTGATTCAGTTATGCAGCTGCAGTTGAGAAACTTTTAAACTGATTTAAGCTGAATAGTAATATCGGAGTTAAGATACTTATGATAAAAAAAATGTAAGAAGCAGTTTGAAGGCTCTGGGGACCTGTTGGCTCTCATCTTTGCCTGACCTGTTGTCTAGAACCTATATGTCTCTTTCCCCCTCTCTGCTTCCCACCTTTCCTCTCTTCCTCGTTTGAAATCTGGATTAATTATCTCAATAGTTAGCAGTATACTGTGTGTTTAAAATTTCACTTTTTCCTAATGCTACAAAGATGACATCTTTATATGAAATTATTATAGTTTTCTTTTTTCCTTGCTCATTCCAATTTCTTCAGTTTCAGTGAATTTTAATAGTAGTTTACTTGAACTATGCTCTCCTACATTGATGGTTTATCTTTATATTTATTTTTACTGGAAACGTATTGAGCTTATTGGAAATGTGAAGTATGGATATATTAATCTTGGGTAAAATAATCCTATTATTTAATAATCTTTGTTGCAGTTACTATATGAGCAATGCAATCATAGTGTGAAGTAGTTAGAATGTTTGAAAATAAGCCAGGATGATTTAGCTAAATCTACTTGGAAATTATACTATGTCTTAATGTTTTATTAAAATGGATAAATATTCCAATTATGAAGAAAAACTTAGAAAAAAATTGTTGTGAAATGCAAAGGTGTTTTTGTTCTGTTGCAGGGGATTGTTTATTTCAATCTCAGACAGAGGTCATGTTAGATCAATTGTGGATAACTGGCCCGAAAATCATGTTAAGGTACTAACAGTGCAACTTCCTTTTCACGATGCTTTTCTCTCCTTGTAAGTTTCCTCTAAATTTCCAGGAACAGAGTTTTGTGGTTGCTCTGATTAGCCTTTCAGTTGCATACATGAAGATTTAGTGCTCTGAGATCATGGCATAATCACATGGGGGGTGGATGGTATAGTTTGACACTGAGAAAGACACTGGGGCTAGCACACTCGGTGAACCTGCTCACTGGCACTGCCACTGGTGATGCCTGGCTTTGCTGGATTCCTTTAGTGTTGTGATTAGTACTGTTTAGGTAGACAGCATACATTAAAGCCATCACTTTTATTCTTTTGGGTGGGAAAGATTTGCATGACTTTTTTCTTCTGAATCTAAGATTTAGAGCATTAGGCAAATATAAAACTTAAAGAGTTTCCAGTTTAGCAAATATAAACTTTGGTCAATCTGTCTCTCATAAAATAAAACCTAGTGACTTATTTAAGATCTGTGGTAGGCTGTGGTGTTTACTGTAGGCAGTAATCTTATTTGCATGTTTACATGTCTCCCTCAGCAAAATAATCTTGGATGAATAATCATTTCTCATCCTCTAAAAGAATTTGGTTAGATAATTAACTCATAGTATCACCTTAAAACCTGTAGGTAGGTATGTTTTTCACTTTAGATCTTTTTCTCTTTTACCATTGCTAAGGTTTTCTTATTTGGCCTAGGTTATTATGATGGAGCAGTGTATTGTTTATTTTTAAACTTTTATTCTTCTCTTAATCAGAAGTTTGTTCACCTCTACTTAGTATTTCTGAGGATATTTAAGTTGATTCTCCAGTCAGAAGCCTTCTATCCCTAAACTAAAGACAGAGAGGAATCAAATCTAGTTAATTCTCATTTTAACATCTTGATTCTAGAAATTCTAGACTTTTTTAAGTTTGCTTATTTACTTTTGAAGTTAGAAAAGAAGCTATTTTGTTTTTAAAAGCAAAGGTGAAAATGTAAGATGAGAATCTTA
The DNA here is from genome assembly GCA_004363575.1 of Solenodon paradoxus. Classification (NCBI taxonomy): domain Eukaryota; kingdom Metazoa; phylum Chordata; class Mammalia; order Eulipotyphla; family Solenodontidae; genus Solenodon; species Solenodon paradoxus. The sequence goes on from RJWH01001757.1 coordinate 141,308, forward strand.
AAATAATATTTTTTAGGGCCGCATTTTTTACAACTTTTGATTCATCCTTTTTTTATGACTAAGGCTGTTGTGGTGACTGACGGAGAGAGAATTCTGGGTCTTGGTGATCTGGGTGTCTACGGAATGGGAATTCCAGTAGGAAAGCTTTGTTTATATACAGCTTGTGCAGGAATTCGGCCTGACAGGTGCCTGCCTGTGTGTATTGATGTGGGAACTGATAATCCGGTAAGTAAAATCAGTGTTACCTTTTGATCCTTCTGCCATAATTTAAAAAGTGTTTTATTGGATGCTCTGGTGGCTCGGGTGTTAAGCCCATGCCTGAGTCCACTTATGCCCCAGGGACTTGAGTTCAGGGATGGGGGCGGTGGGGAGGGGTGGGGCTAGGGGGAAACTAAGTAAATAAAACACTCCTTCCTCCTCTCTCTTCCTGCCAGCTGCCTCCCTGTTTGCCTGCCTGCCTGCCTTCCTCTTTAAAAATAAAAAAAATTTTTTACTACATTCCTCTTCTGAAGATAACATAAAAAGGAATAATTTTGTGATTTAGATGTTAATCTTTGTCTTAAATTCTACTTGTAATATTTATACAAACAGTAGTAAATTAAAGTTACCAAAAATTTCATGAAGCAGGGCAATAAGCCTTAACAATTACATTGGTAATGTTTTAATTTTGTGATTTTTGCTTTGTGGGATGTGTTTAAATGAACTATGTAACAAAATAATTTTATTTTTGCTATTGGTTATTTTTTAGGCACTCTTAAAAGATCCATTTTACATGGGCTTATATCAGAAAAGAGATCGCTCGCAACTTTATGATGATCTGATAGATGAGTTTATGAAAGCCATTACTGACAGGTAATACAACAAAAGTTTGAGTATATGAAAGTATCTCTTTAAAAAAAGGAACCAGTTTTCCTTTCTCTCTTGTGAAAATAGAAGGAGGTTAACTTTTTGAGAACTTCGTTCTTTAATGCTGGTTAGCTGTGCTTACCTGTGGCGACACATGCTCTGCTGTGCAGTTAGAAGGAAGCCTGCGGCTCCTTCCATGCCCTCACTGCTCAGGCTTCAACACTCGGCGCCCAGGCTCACTGCCGCCATTCCGCCGCAGCGCTCATGCAGTGTGGAGGCTCCAGACTCTGGCCACCTGCTTGTCCTCTTCATCTCTGCAGTTCCCCGCTGGAGTTTCCACTCTTACGTCCTTGAAAGTCTCTTCTGGACAATTCCTGTATTGATGTTTCTCCACCCTTTTCTTTTGTTTTCTCTAGTGGTTCTTCTTTATTTTATGAAGCGTGGATGAGTAGTTCTGAGTCCTGTGGGCTGTGACTTTATACACAGCACTCCTGAGGGCATGCAGTCCCTGTGTTCTGCCTCTCTGGGGTCTGCACTTCTCACATTAGAGTCTTCTATCTGGACATTCTGTTGCTATTTCATATTCCTGTCCAGACCAACTCCTTCCCTTGCCAGACTACTTGCCTTCAGTATACTCATCCTTTATTAATGACAGTAGCATTCTCTCTGCTACCAAACCGCTGCTGGCGGTGTGGCCATTGACTCTTTCTCCCTTTCAGCCTCCCCGGCCCGGGCAGTCCTCAGGTCACTGGGTACTGCCATGACAATGCTCTTAGCCGTGGCCTCAGCCTTTTAAATACATGCCCATCTCTTCTGGAGTCTTTTAAACCTCCTTCCAATTTTTTCCCTTTCCAGTTCACCTCTACCAGAGTAGTCTTTTAAAAATGTGTACTCTCTTAATGTCATTCTTTTGCTTAAAATCTCTCAGTGGTTTCCTGTTACAGTAGGGTAAAGTCTAAACTCTTTACCTGTATGATCTAGCCCTTCCCTGCCTTTTAAATTTCTAGCACTTAGAAGATACCAAAATTTAATCCCTTTTCAGAGTCAAAGTTAACATTTCTAAAATTAGACTTTTTGTCTTCCCAGGAATTGCCATTTCCACTGTCCACTTATTTCTCCACCGTGGACAATCAGGTAGTATCTCTTAGTATCACCCAGGTTACCTTGGCATTTTGACAACTTCTTTCTTATTTCCCAGTTGCTTCTCATCATCAAGTTCTGTTTGTTCATTCTAATATCTGACAGTAACTTCTTTCACTTTCTGTGACTTCTGTTCAGGTCTTGTCCTCATATCACAGTAGTGTTCTTGCTGCTGTTTTCTTTCTCACCATCCCGACACAAACATGTGGTACACATCACTGGTAGGTGTATCCTTCCTAAAGTGAGTGTCACATGAATTCTTCACTTCTCTGAAGCCTTCAGACATTCTACAAAAGCTGTACTGAGTGTCCCTATTCCATAATTTGGCATTCAAGATCTCCCTCAGTTGATCCCAACCTATCTTAATCAACTTTTCCCTTATTCATTCCTATAAACCCTGAAATATATAATCATATACTGTTGAGAATTCAGGGTTTCCAAAACACATCTTCCTTTTCTGCCCACCTCTTTCCTCTTTGTTACTTCTTTCTGAGCCCTGGTAACGTCCCATCTCCTTTTCAAACCATCCCTTGTTATCTCAGCTCTCCAAGACCTTTGGCGCAGTTACTTTTAGCCTCTCATTTAATAAATACTTTATTTGTTGCTATTTTCATTGCTAATGTAATGAGATTATGCATACCTAGTACGTACTTCTTGAGACTCAGACTAAATTGCTTCTTTTTAAAGAAATTATTTAGTGGTTACATGTGCCAGATACCCACCAAGGCATGTGGAAATGGATTATATAAATTGATATTCCATAGGTTCATCATGGTGCCACAGTTATTTTAAGCATGCATGCGTTGTTTTGAATGAGTAATAATAGATTGCTGCATTTGAGTCTAGTCTTTCACTGACTGAAAACTGCAAGATGACCTTAAGTGAACTAACAACATACATTATTTTTAAATGCCGTGATGAAAAATTAGACAGAATGACTGTTTAATAGTGATATTTGTAACAATCATTATGGACTTTACTATTTTTAGATATGGACGGAATACACTGATTCAGTTTGAAGACTTTGGAAATCATAATGCATTCAGGTTCTTGAGAAAATACCGTGAAAAATATTGTACCTTCAATGATGATATTCAAGGTAAAGCAAAAAGAAAACTAGTTTTTTTTTATTCCTACTTTTAAATTGCCCATTTTGTTATTTTTAAAAACCTTCATTTTTCTTATAGGGACAGCTTCAGTAGCTCTAGCAGGTCTTCTGGCTGCACAGAAAGTTACTGGCAGACCCATCTCAGAACACAAAATATTGTTTCTTGGAGCAGGAGAGGTAAGTTTTTGTAAGCTTTTTAGAACCTAAGACCAATACCATTTCCTTAAGAATTGGAAAATGGTGTGGGAAGTTGTTACACAAAAGAGCATTATGAGCTTATCGTGTGCAGTAGAAGGTGTGAATTCAGTCTCTACTGTAAAGTAGGGAGTTCAAGTTATATTCAGAGAACATCACAAAGGAGCAACTTCGGTAACATTTGTGAGACAAGAACAAACCAAATATTCCTCTAACACATAATCTTCGTGTATAATAAGGTAATTCAAGAATTACATCATACGATCATCTTTAAATTTATGTTTTGTTGGACAGGCTGCTCTTGGAATTGCAAATCTTATAGTTATGTCTATGGTAGAAAATGGCCTAACAGAAGAAGACGCACGAAAGAAAATCTGGATGGTTGACAAATTTGGTTTATTATATAAGGTAAGGAGAACTTGGGAGAAACAAAAGAACGTTATATTTTTAGTATGATTTTAAAAACATGTTATCAGTCCTTAAACATTTTATCTTATTGGAAACTAAAATTGTTCCTGTTGGGGACCTTCTAGTATATTCTCAACAAAAATCTCCAGTTTCAAAGTTTTGTCTTTTAGAAAGACATTTGCTGCTTCATATTCAAACCATAATCTCTGTTGGCATGAGACCTATCTTTTTTGCTTTGTTCTGTAACTGCTGGAGATCAATCTTATCAGTAAGATTGTAGTTGACCCTCTAAAGCTAGATTTTTAATGGGAGCTCAAAAGTTTGTAATTAAATTGTTAGGACACCTATTTGAGCAGAAATTCTTTAACCCTTTGGAGATCATAATACACCTTGTAGCAACTGAATAGAAATCTGTGAACATTTTCCCAGAAAAAAGCACATGTTCCTGATGCCATTGCAATGATTCTGCATTCACGGGTAATAAAGCTTCTATCCTAGATTAATTCAGTGCCCTTTAAACTGCTTGTCTTCTTAACATCGGTTGCTATAGATAAACTGTTTCATAGTTGAATTGATCCAGGACACAGTGCTGTCGCATTTCTGCCGTGTGAAATGATGAAGCAGCTGCTTGTCATTTGCATCTTTGGAGCAAGCTTTTCTCAATATGCATTGCTCTAGTTCTGAATTTTTTTCTTCTTAACACCAGTATTCTATTAGTATAAAAAATAAAATAAAAAATTAAAGTGTGTGAATGAAAATCTTGAGTGCTTAAATTATACATGATTTAAAAATAATAGTTTAAAATGTGCCAGACATCATAATTAGACTTCACAAGTATTATCTTACTTAATCATCTCAAAAATCCTATGAAATTTTACAAATAAGGAAACTGAAATTTAAAAAGGTCAGGTGACTTTTCCAAGATTATCAGCTTATAAGGTAAGATTCATACCCAAGGAGGCTAACTGTGATCCTGTGCTCTTAACCATTCACCTGCCTCCCAAGTGAGCTGTAATGATGTTGTTTGCTTTTATATAAGATGCAAAGATTATAAGACATCATACTTTCAGAAGGCTGTTAGGGGTTGTATATATTCTTACTAATACACAATTAGTTTAGTACTTCTTTTTGTATTGTTGAATTTTAGAAATATCTTACGATTCTTTTATCATATTTGTAACAAGTCAGGTCTAGAATGAATATGTTTTGGGTTAGCACAACTGAGAAACCTGTTTATTTGCAGATTTGGAGTAGATTTTTCTTTTAGGATGTATAAGTGGCTTGACCTATGAATTTTTTAGTCTTCCAGTTTTTCCTGGTGATCCAAACACTGCCCTCTTTTCTGAGACTTTGAGAGCTGAACCGCATGTTAGACAGCTGTGGTCCTCCTGGGGACAAGTATAAGAAGCCACTCTTTTGAGAACCTGGTTCTGTTGGGCTGTATTTCATTAACTCCTAGCCAACTGATGATGCTGTGCTACTTTTCCCGACCTCTGACGGTTCTTTCTGGGCTTATTCTGGAGATCTGATGGAAAAAATCCTTTTTGCATTGGAGGTCTTTAGCTCAAATAAGGATATGGGTTTCGTAGCCTGTTTTTTTGCATTCAGTAATTTTTGTTTACTTTTGTTGAGAATTTCTTCTTTATCGTAGTTTGTCATTGTTGTCTCTCCTGGCTTTGTAACACTACTGAGGACTTAGTGTCCGAGCTAGGATTGGCAGGGAACCTGTATCTTCACTCAGCCATCTTCAGCCAGAATTCCCTATTCTTGTATTTGAGGTCTTGTGTAGTACAAGTCCATGGTATCTATCTGTAGTCCTCAAATCCTGAAAATTATGAAATTCTCACGTGTTTTTTAACTGGAATTCATTTGGTAAAAAAAATCTTAACTGACCTGAACTTACCTGGCAGCAAAGCCGGAGAAGATATTTGTAGATTTAACATATTGTACTTGGTATGACTATTTAAAAGTTGGTTCAGTTGTAGTGTTTAGTTGGAAGATTATTTGTAATATTTGCTATATGGCCATAATACATTTCTAGAACATGAACAATTCTAAATTCCAGTACATCTGGCTCAGAAAGGGAATGTTGACCTTTGTGCCATATTGCATTAAGGAAGACTGACCAGAATAAATGAGTTTTTAAGAGGGATTTGAAAGTTTCTGGTTATAATGGTATTGATTTATGTTTTATATTTAGGTTTATGGACACTATGAAGATAGAATTGGAAGATATGGGTTGAAAAAAAAATAAATGAAGATAGAATAGAAACAATAGGTAGACATTGAGGAAACAATAGGTAACCATAGTGATGACTTTTCAGTTATTCCTCAGTAAGCATTTTCTAAATATACTATATTTTATCTAAAAATTCAGGGGCGGAAAGCTAACATAGAAAGCCATCAGGAACCATTTGCTCACTCAGCCCCAGGGTACATACCTGATACTTTTGAAGATGCGGTAAATATACTTAAGCCCTCAGCTATAATTGGTAAGTAAAGTTGTTGACAGATCATTCTATTACTTAACTGATGTGGCCATTCATAACCACTTGGTAGAGTTACTTGGTAAAATGACAGATTTCACCTAGCTTTCAGCATGTATGATACTTTCTGCCTAGCTTTTTGTTACCTTGTGTAAAGTTAATGGATGCTGCTAATACTGTTGAGGTGCTCCAAGTTCTGTGATTGATCAAGCGTTGCCTCTAAAGTTGAAGCGACTGTTGGGCTGGAAACCTGAAAAAGACCAAGGTCACTTAACAGACTGTACCAAGAAAATCCTTTGCAGAATCAAAGGTTCTCATTGGCAACAAAACAGAAAGGTTTTATATATTTTGAGAGTCAGACTTAGCATAGTGAATGTCAGACTATGCCAGCATGGCATTAAATTCACAGCAGAAAAATGAAAGTCTTTTTAAAAGGAGCTATTTCATCTCCTATTTAACCGTGAGATTTGAATCTACAATTTTTCTTATAATTTTATCAATTTCATATAGGAGCCCTATTGAATGTTAATTAGTAAACATTATTTTTTTGTTCAGGAAGACTTTGTATTTGCTTCTTCATTGATTAGAACTCATTATTTTCTAGAGCGGGAAGAAATCTTAAAAATCATCTTGTCCTGGTGCACCCTTGTGGTATAGCGGTTGGGTCAGTCACCTCTGAAGGAGCAAACCACATGCCCCTAGATTCAAGTCCTGGGTCTGGGGGCAATCAACTAGTGTGAACAACTAAATAAAAAATTAAAATAAAATGCTTCTTCCTCCTTTCTCTTCATGCCTGCCTGCTACTCGCCTTCATTCCTAATACCTTTCCTTTCAAAAAAAAAAAAAAAAAAAAATCTGAAAATCATCTAGTCCTTTATCTCAAAACTCAGTATTGAAGCCAGAGAGTCTCTTCATTGACTCCCTCCTTGGAGGGTCAAGCAAACAAAAAGAGAGGGGGAGAGAGGAGGAAGAATTATTTTATTTAGTTGTGCATCTTGGCTGCCCCTGCCACCTGGGGCCCTGGGATATACATGGACTGTACCTAACCATTACTCCATTATCCTTTCAAAATTCAAAGATTCCTAAGACTGTGTTCCCATACCTCCACATAGAGAAACACTTAGTATATACTCTATGTTTTTTAAACTTTGTTCTCTAATTGTGTTGTATTGAGATAACTTTGATTTACAAAGTAATATAAACAACTATACAGACTCATTTTTCATTAAATCTATGATAACAAGCCATACCCACCACCATATTTCTAACCGCCCTCCACGACTATCCATTGGACCTCATGAAGCTTGCTTCCACCCTCTACCCTGTTCTGCCTCTTGTAACCTCAGTGCGCTTGTCAATGTCCAAGGGTTAGTTTTTGTTCTGTCTGTTCCTTTGCTTTCTTTTTTTATACTCCATATGTAAGTGAGATCATCTGGTGTTTTTCTTTCTCCTTCTGACTTACTTTGCTTAGCATAATCCCCTCTAGTTCCATCCATGTAGTTACAAATAGCAGAATCTCATCTTTTTAAGGGCTTTGTAGTATTCCATATTATATACATATATACATATACACCACATCTTCTTTATCCATTCATCTGTTAATTGGGCACTTAGGTGGTTTCCATTTCTTGACTGTTGTAAATAATTCTGCAATAAACATGAGAGTGCATATCCCTCTTCAAATTTGTCTTTTTGTGACTTCCACCCAGACATCGAATAATGGAATCGTGTGGAATGTCTGTTCTCAGTTTTTTGAGGAATTGCCATATACTGCTTTCCATAATGGTATAAGCCTACCAACAGTGCAAAAGAATTCCCTTTTCTCCACATCCTCACCAATACTAGTTTCTAGTCTTTCAGGAAACAGCCATTCTTACAGCTGTGAGGTGAGATCTCACTGTTGTTTCATTTGCATTTCCCTAGTAACAAGATAGGAAGAACATTTTTTCACCTTCCTATTGACCATCAGTCTGTGTCTTTGGAGAAATGTCTATTCATAACTTGTGCCCATTTTTTTATTTGATTGTTTTTCTAGTGTGATATATATATATATATATATTTATTTTGGATATTAACCTTTTGTTAGATGTTTGATGTGCAAATATCTTCTCCCATTTAGTAGGATGTCTTTTCATTTTGTTGATGGTTTCTTTTTGCTGTGAGCTAGTTGAGCTAGTCCCATTTATTTATTTTTGTATTTGTTTCCCTTGCCACTGAACAAGTCCCCAGAGACCTCTCCAGGGCCGATGTTATGGGACAGATTGCCTGTGTTTTCCTCTATGTACTTTCGGTTCCTGACATCACATCCAAGTCCCTAATCCATTTTGAATCAATTTTTATGTTAGAGAGTGATACAGTTTCATTCTTTTGCATATGGCTGTCTGATTTTTACACCACCATTTGTTCATTGTGTCTTCTTGGCTCCTTTCTCATAAATTAACTGACCATATATGTGTGACTTTTGGGGACTCTAGTCCACTGTTATGTTTATTCTGTATTTACTCTAGTACCGTACTGTTTTGATTATTATTTCTTTTTAAGATAGTTTGACATCTGAAAGTGTGATGCTCCACTTTTGTTCTTTTATTCTCATGATTGCTTTAGCTATTTGGAATCTTTTGTGATTCCATACGAATTTTTTAAATTTTTGTTCTGTTTCCTTGAAAAATGCCAGTGGTGTTTGGTTAGGGATTGTGTTGAATCTGCATATTGCTTTAGATAAGATGGCCATTTTAACAAAGTTAATTCTTCCCAACCATGTGCATAGAATGTCTTTCCATCTCTTTGTATCTTCCATTTCTTTTAATAATGTCTTATAGTTTTCATTGTACCAGTCTTTCATCTCCTTTGTTAAGCTTATTCCAAAGTGTTTCATTATTTCGTTTTGATTGTAAATGGGATTTTTTTAAAATTTCTTTTTTTCTCCTCTTTCATTGTTTACATATCAAAATACAAACAATTTTGTAGATTAATATTAATCTGCCACTTTTACTCTATGCATTCATTCATTCAGATAGCTTTTTGGTGAAATCTTTATAGAGCTTTCTGCATATATTAACCATGCCATCTGCAAATAGTGATGGTTTTGCTTCTTTTCCAACTTGGATTTCTTTTATTTCTTGCCTAATTACTGTGGCAGAGGACTTCCAACATGATGTTTGAATACCATTGGTGCAAGTGGACACACACTTGCTAAAATCTTTTTTCTTTTTAATGTAAGAAAAACAATATTAAGATACTAAGCAACTTGCCTAAGATTTGTGAATATTTTATATAGCCAGGCATGATAGAGCAAACACTAAAACTGTGATCTGTAGATCAGTATTTTTCTTATTTACGGGTCAGTTTAGAAAGCAATTAAAAATTAATATTGAAAGCCCCCGCCCTGTGATTCAGGTGGTTAAAGCATAGACTGTGAAAGTTGTGGACCTGAGCTTGAGACTTGTGGCCAGAGGACGGGGGAAGAAGGCAAAAAATACTGACTATTGAGTGTAAGTCATCTTACTAGATGAACTGGATAAGTACTCACCCTAGGCACCACTTGATCTTCCCCAAATTCCCACCATGGCCTAAATATTCTTCCGTCATGTTGTGCTTCCATAACACTACATTCTTGGCACTCGTTACAGATTTTCTGTTTATTTTGTTGTTTTTCTCTTAACTGTAAACTACTCATTTTTATATACTAATAGCCTAATAACATAATATAGTGGCTGAGACATTGCAGGGGCTTAATTAATTGAACTATATCAAGAAAGTTGATTTTTCAGTCAAGATGATTTTATCCTTTCTGAAATTCTATTATTTTATAAATAATAGGACCACAGAGTTTGTCTATTTAACATTTGAGATGTAAGTTTATATCTTTTTAAACATTTTAAAATTGTGGTAAAATACACATAACTTAGAATTTGCCTTCATAATCATTTTATGTGTTTTGTTACATAGTGTTAGGTACATTAATACTGTTTTGCAGCCTAACTCAAGAACTCTTTCATCTTGCAAACTGAATCTCTGTACCCATTAAACAGCCCACCTGTGACAGCCACCATTCTACTTCTGTATCTGTGACAATAGGTGCCTTTAAAAGTGGAGTCAAACAGTACTTGTCCCTTTTCGTGAGTGAATTATTTCACTTAGCATAATCTCGTGTTTCATTCATGTTGTAGAAAGTTTTGTCTTCTTATTTAGACAGAGTGACGGCAATAGCCTTATGCTGGTTTTTTTTTTTTTTTAATTTCCAATACTTTGGGGGCCACACCTTGCCCCCTCATCTTGAACCCTTTCATAGTCTGCACCTTAGCCACCTGAGCCACAGAGTGGGGCTTAATTTCCTTTGCTTTAGTATGTATGGGGTAGACAGTAAATGTTTCAGTGAAAACTTCTAGCATTTTCTTTTCATATTTGAGATTGTATTCCCATAGCATTAGCTCAGCAGTGCAAAATCTGTCTTTGTATTGGGAGTTTACTTGTGCCTTTATTATGTTAAACTTCTTGTAGAAATGCTGTTGATGAGAATTAGTCTATTTTACCTGTAATGACTTTGGTGTTTTGTTTTTTTTCTCATTACAGGAGTTGCAGGAGCTGGCCCACTTTTTACTCCTGGTGTAATCAAAGCTATGGCTGACATCAATGAAAGACCTGTAATATTTGCACTGAGTAATCCTACAGCAAAGGCAGAGTGCACGGCTGAAGAAGCATATAGTCTTACAGAGGTATTAATTAATAATAATAACTAATAATGGTTATGTATATTCTTTTTCCTCTGTTAGCCTGTTAGTTATGTCTTCTTGCATCATTATTTCATGGTTACTCTAGCAATTACAATGAGTATCCATGGACCATCACATTCCGATAAAATTGTGAAAAGCTGTTATCCTATAACTCCATTTTAACACCCAGTTTTTGTGCTTTTGAGATACATTTTAATTATTTATTTGAATCTCTCAAAAGACACTATTGTTCTTTCAAAATAAAAATGACTCATTTAGACTTTACATTTTAATTTTTCTAGCTCCATCCCGTCCTTCCTGCATGTCTGGGTTTCTATCTAGGATTATTTTTCTCCTACCAGAACTTTCCTGAACAATTCTGATGAATTCTCTTGATAATTTCTTTCTTTTGCCTAATTTTAAAGGATATTTTCACTGTTCATAGAAGTAAAAGTTGATAGTTTATTTCAAATCCCTGAAGATACCATTGTTTTGTTTTCTGACTTTTTTTTTTTTAAGGAAAGGTACAGGCAGGAATGAAGACAAGCAGAGACAGGCAAGCAAGAAGAGATGGGCGAAAGAAACTATTACATTTAGTTGTTTATTCTAGTTGCTCCCGCTGGCCCTGGGACTCAGCCCCATGACTTTGGGATGTATGTAGAATGCACCCAGCCGCTACTCCACTCGGGCATGCCTGTTTTCTGACTTCGGTTTTCTGTTTGATACATCATTTTGTCTTGGGTTTTAAGCAGTTTCATTATTGTAGACCCGGGTGTGATTTTCTTTTTATTTATTCCGCCTTGGGATTATAGAGTTCCTGCGTGTCATTTGAATCCTCTTTGGGGGGATGGGGGTATCTGTTCTTTAAGAAATATACCTGATTTGACTATTTTCTTTTCTCTTACGAGGTTCCAGTTTTGTGAATTTCAGACTTTATCACCATATCTCCTATGTCTCTTAAACTATTTTCTATATATACCATCCTGTTTAGTCTCTGGGGTTTTAGTAAGGTGATTTTCTTTGGATTTGCCTTCCAGTTTGCATATTCTCTTTTTAGCTGTGTTAATCTATTGTGATGGTTTTAATTTTATTGTATTTTTAATTTGTAGAATTTCTGTTCAGTTCTTTTTGTAATAACAACAGACATGAAATCACATACATAAGATCCATTTATAAATACTGCTTTTTTTTTTTTCTCTCTTTTAAGGAAGGGTACAAGCAGAAATGAAGGTGAGTAGGCAAGCAGGCAGGAAGAGAAGGAAGAAACATTTTCATTTATTTTTATTTTAGTTGTATATCTTGGTTGTTCCCTCCTGACCCCAGGATGTGACCCCAGGTCTTTGAGATGCATGTGAACTGTGCTCAGACAAAGGCAGTGGACCTAACCACTACCACCAGGCATGCTGAAATACTGCTTTTTTGTTCTCACACTTCATGAGATGAGATCATTCTTTTTACCTGCTTTATCAGTTTGTCTTTATGACAGATTTTTTTTTTTTTTTTAATCATCTGGCAGCTTTCTGGAGCAAATTTTTACTTTCATCCAAATTGTTTAAGATCTAATTCTTCTGAATTTTTTGACCCTGCCATTGGCTTACATCACAGTTACCAGTATTCGCTTATATTCCATTAGAACAGTTGGTATTTTTCCCTATTGTTCTATAGGGGATAGATTTGTAATCACTTTCTATCCTAGATTCTTGTAAGTTATCTTTAAGTGACTATAGGAAGTGATTTATAAAGGTTTATCATGACATTTATCAGCAGTAATTGTTAAGTCATGCCTTTGAGAATAGTTAATAAATGTTTTTGTGTGTACCTAACTTTAAAAAGTGTTTTATTATGGAAAGTTTCAAGCATATGTAAAAGTAGAGAGAATAGTACTATCAACTCCCATGTGCTATAACACCTAGTTTCAAATAATCAAATCATTGCCAATCTTGTTTCTTCTATATTCTACCATCCTCAAATTATTTAGAAAGATCTCAAACATATCATTTCATTATAAATACTCATTTGATCTTTTGTATAGCTTGCAGTTCTATGCTAAAATTTATCTTGTCATCGGATTTCTTGAATATTTGAGCCACAATTACAATTAATGTTTGATAGCAACAATTTTCTCACTTTGTATGAATCTTTCTACTCGCCCCCTGATTGTCCAATTTTTATTTTTTAAGCCTAGTTTCCTTTTTGTTTTTATTTCCTTATTGAGTGCTAGAGAGTGCTAGATACTGAGTGCTAAATAGCAACAATTTGGGACTGCATGATGTTCTCTTCCTCCATGGGGTCTTAACCTTTTTTTTTGGGCTACAGCACCATAATCTAATCAGGATGAAATCCATGTGCCATCTAGTCAATTGATTTACTCTTTCTTTTAATGTGATTCATATCCAAAGTTATGAATCAAAAGTTATGGGCTGTTTGTCTGCTCCCCTCATTCTAGGGATCCCTGAACTTTAATTTTCCTCTCTCTCTGTTATCGTGAGACTCCCACTAACTTCGCTGCCCTGGCTCTCAGCCAGATCTTATTTTTAAAATCAGCAGTCTCCTTTGAGGGGGAACAATTTAAGTTCTGGGCATTTAAGTCTTGCTCTCTTCTTCTCTGGGATCTTGAATATCTCCTGCCTCCAAACTGACTATTTTCTCAGCGCTCCTACTTCCTTAAAAAGTATTTTTAGGCAGATCTTGGTGGCCCAGGCATGAAGCCTGCAGTCTCCAGCATAGTCCACATAAAGCCCAAAGACCTGGATTCACAACCTGGAGCCAGGGAAACCAAAATGAACAACAACTAAATGAATAAAATGTTTTTTTCTCATCTCTTCCTGCCTGCATACTTAGCTTCATTTCTGCCTGCTTCTCCCCTTAAAAAAATATTTTAAATATCCAGTTTTTCTCCTTGTTATCAGAGGGAGAATTGATATGAAACAACCTCAAAGACCATTGCCAAAGCAGAACTCACTCAGAAGTTTCTAAACATAATATTTGTGTTCTTGATATAGTGTTCTTTTCTTTTTTTCATTAAAAAAATGTTTTTGAGGAATCTCCATACTGTTTTCCATAGAAGTTGTACTGATTTACACTTCCAGTAGCAGTGTGCTATTTCTTTTCTCTTTATACCCTTGTCAACTGGTCAACAGTTGTGTCCAGTCTTTTTGGTCTAAGTCATTCTTACAGATGTGAGGTGATACCTCGTGACTTTGATTTGCATTTCTCTGATGATAAGTGATATAGAACATTTTTCCATATGTCTGTAAGGGGTATGTGTGTCTTCTCTGGAAAAGTGTCTATTCAGATCTTCTGCCCATTTTTTGAGTGGGTTGTTTGCTTTTCTGTAGTTGAAGCATATGAGCTCTTTACCTATTTTGGAGATTATTATGTGATACACTAGAACTCTGGGGGTGAGTGGTGTGATACACACTTTGAGATATGAATCCTTTCTCTTGAAAATCGTGTATAGTAAATAAATGAAACAAGAAAAAATTTGTTTTGACATGTGTTCTCTCAAAATTCCTTTTGCTTCTGTATTGCCTATCAGTCAGGATTAATTCTCTTGACTATTGGTTTCTAACAGTCATAATAGTTATTGAAATGTCTCATTACTATTGAAAATATATTTGATATAAAGTATCATGGTGTTTGACATTTCCAAAATATAAAAACATTAAATGTTTTGGGTGGTAATAGTATATCACTAGAAACTGTTCAAACATTTATTTAACAGTTTTATTTCTTGAATTTATATTATTATGATGGCTGTACATTAGATAAATACTTCCAAGGTGACTAATTTAGTTTGCTGTATTTCATCAGTTTTAAGATGCAAATTGTTTCACAATTTGTATGACTTTAAAGTTTTTATACCTTAAACCATTGCATTATAGTTTGAGTTTTACATAAATTCCTAGTGTTACATAAATTGGCATACATTTTTTATAGTCACCTCTTAAACTTTGAATCTCCTTTGTTTTCAGTGGAGAGATGTAGAGTCTAATACCCTCTGCTTCTTAGTAAGAAAGTACTTTCTCTTCCATGGTTTTATATTTTAATTGCCAATTGCTCTTAGAACAAAGAATCGCCCAACTTCAGCTCAGAATGTGAATATCCTTAAGATCTGGCCACATTTAAGTCAAAAGTTGATAATGGGAGGGTGGGTTGGGAATAGCCTGGAGAGGATGAACTGCTGTAAAATCTTGCATTCTAGAGGAGAGTTCCAAGATCTTCTAAGTCTCCAAATTTTCTGATATCATGAGGATATAAAGCATTTTCCCATAAAGATCTATGTTGTATAGTCTATAAAGCTGTTAAAAGTAATATCACAAAAATGATTGTTATAGGTAATCATTATATAGTAATATGGCATTAACTGTGAATTAGCCTTAATCTTCAAAGGAATAAAATCTTTGTCAGAAGTAGAGCTATACTTAGAACACAGAGAGAATGATAATAGTTATTGTAGAAAATGATAAAACTGTATGGAGTTGCAGGGTAAGGATAGTTCCTGGCCCTAGGACTAGAATAGCTAACTTGCTATTATAGCTATAAAGCTATTATAGTTATACACTTAAACCTTGATCATTTTGAAATTGTAAGTGTATCTTGTGAAAGTAATCATTACCATACATAGAGGACCTTTAGATTTTCCAAAGGGTTCATTTTACTTCAAAGAATTATCACTCTTGTATAAAATGCATTTTTAGATCTGAGGAAAACAAGGCTTTGAAAGTGTATCACTATCAGATATTTAGGTATTATGTCAGTTTGTCTATTCTGTATGGGAATTATGCTCAGTTTTTTGTAAGTCACCTTTTAACTTCCTCAGGTATTCCAAGTTACCCTGCTTAAGAACTATTGCTTTCTTCTTCTTCCTCCTCCTCTCCTTCCCTGTCTCCTCCCCTTTCCTTCCCCTCTTCCCCTTCCTTCCCCTCCTCCCCTTCCTTCCCCTCCTCCTTCCCCTTCCCCTCCTCCTTCCCCTTCCCCTCCTCCTCCCTGTCTTCTTCCTCCTCCTTTTACTGTGGGTGGAGTGGAGTGGAATTGTGGGGGATGGGAATTTGATATATAACCATTTTGTTTTATAAATTAACTTTCAGGTACTTTTCACCTCCACAGGCTTCTAATTCTCTTAGAAATGCTGAATGCGCCAGTAACATTTGTTATATGCAGTCATCGAGCCCATTCTAAAACGGATGGACACATCAAGTGTGGAAACTCAATTTTCTTTAGCAAGGCAACGTGCCACTTTTTCTCTGGGGTGAAAGCTGCTTATACCATATGCTCTTTATAAACTCTCTGAGGGTCACTACAGCATAATAGAGAGATCAAGAACTGTGGGGTCATGAAAAATCTGGATTCAAATGTAACTACTGCTGTTGTAATTTGTGACTTTTTACACAAAGCACTTGGAAACGTGGAAGCCCCAGTTTTCTGGTTTATTTTTTATAAGTGAAATGAGTTGATGATTACCTCATAAGGTTTTTGTGTGGGCTGTATTACCCATTTCAACCCAGATAAAGCACCAGGATCAGAGATCGGAACAGCAGACATGGTAGCAATTTAATTTTTGATGTTTCCCCTTCATTCACAGATGTTTGCATCCATCTTTACTTGAGATGGTGTTTATTGGCCATCTACACTTAAGAATTTTTAAAGGAAATAGAAGGGTTTTTTTTTTAAGTATTAATAGACATTTTCAACTACTTTGAATGAATGCTAACATAAAAAAAATCTTCATTCTACTAAGGATTTTAATGAAAGGATTATATGGTAAATTATATCTGTTTGCAAGTAATGCATTGGTCTCCTTACTGTAGGATTTAATTTCGTTTGCGTTCACCTCAGCTTTCTGACCCTCTAACAGAACTGAGTTGCTCCTTTCTTCACAGGGCAGATGCTTGTTTGCTAGTGGCAGTCCATTCGGGCCCGTGAAGCTCAGCGACGGGCAGTTCTTTACACCTGGTCAAGGAAACAACGTATACATCTTTCCAGGTAAATGCCATCACTTTTATGTTATAGAATAGTAGTGAATTTCATAAAATATAAACAATTTTTTAAAGAATTTAAGATTAAAATAAACATGTGTGTTTATAAGATATAGGTATTTCATACTGAGAAATGCAATTCAAGTCCATCTGGCACTATTTCCCCATAATATTTGTTTATTCATATTGTAATTAAATGTTTTGGTTATAGAAATAATGTAGTGCATGGTTCATAAAATGCAAAAGTGGTTGAATATTGTAAAATTATTTAGCCCTCTGTGTCTCCCTAGGTACCTCCTCATCAATCATACTTCTCAGATAAAACCACTGTCAGTGGTCTGCAAGTATGTCTGATGCTTACAGACTTACTACTTATTGCCTCTTACCTTGATTCTTCTACTTCTAGACTGTACATATGAACTTCCCACAGTAAAATAAAATAGTACGCACATACCTCTAATACCTTTTTTCCTCTCTCTGCCTTTCAATTTGTTACTACTTTGAGTTTTTCTAGTAGTTACCTTCATCTTTATATAATACACGTAAACTTTTGTTAGCCACTTAGAGGCTGCTTTTATTAGCTTGACACAGTGAAACTCTTGGAGCACATCGTGCAGCGCAGGCAGCTGAGATGCTAGCGTGTGGACCGCTTGAAGCCCAAGGTCCTGGGTTCAGGATCCGCGTTCTAGACCTGGGACCAGGGTGAAAAACCAAAAACGAATGAGCTGTTTCTTTCTCCTCTTCCTTCCTCTCAAAAAAAATAATGTTTTATTTGGCTTTCTTAACTCTTCTTATTTCATCTTTCAATTATGGTTAGTTACTATTTCTGTATGGTAGAGAGCTTTTATTGTCATTTATATTATGTTCTGTTGTCTTGCATGCTTTGTCTACGAATTGATTCTGAAATTGATGGTTATGTAAATACTTTCATTGACTAAACAAGAAATTTGATAAATATAATAGAATATGCAATTCTGTATCACAAAATTTTTGACACTCAGAACCTTTCAAGTGTAAAGTATAATGTATCTTCCTTTGAATTTCTTTTTGATCCTATTCCACAGTAAATATTTCTCGTGTCCCATGCTGTTCTTATTTTTCTGTCTTGTACCTATGTGCTGTTCCACTCTTAATTTTGCTTTTCTGGACTATGTCTTTGAATAAGTTTTTTTATAAAGCATGAATGAATGCTTATATATCTAAAAATGTATTTTGCCCTCTGATTTGATAGTTAGGTGGAGAATTAATAGGTGGAGAATTAATAAACTGGAAGATAGGGCAGAAGGAATAATCTAGAATGAAGCACAAAAACAAAAAATAGAGGAAAATATTGAAAAACAGATGAGATATACTTTGAATTGGAGTTCCAGGAGAAAATAAGAGGCAGTATTCACAGTTTCATGACTGAGAATTTCTGATATTAACGTACAATATTTAGGGAGCTCAGCAGAGAATTATACTAGAAGATAAAATTAGAGAATAACTGAGATAGCTGAAATATTAGAAGATTTAGACAACAGATTTAGGGTAAAATAATTTCTAAGTACTGAAAAATGAAAGTAAACTTCATAGAAAAAAGTTATGCAAAAAAGGAAAAGTAATCATGATATAATGTTAATATTCACCTCAGCTGTGACTGTCATTTATGAATCATAGAAATATAAACATTGAATATTAATTCAACCAAAATTACACTTTAACTATGTTGGGAAAAGAGGGAGAAGGCTGGAAATGTGAAAGAAACCTAAATACTTATTTCCCACAGAAAAGAGTCAATGAGCTATAAAACTCAAAAATTAGTTGGAGGAAATATGAACAAGTTGTCATTTTTTTTTATTGTTGTTTTGTTTTTACTGGGGGGTATTTTATTTTATTTATATATTTTAAAAATAATTTCTTCATTTGAATTTTAATCCCTTTTTTATAACATCTAAATGAAACTTTAATTATAAGAATTAATTTACAATATATAAAAGAAAATTTTGAATGATAAAATCATTCACCTGTGGGCACTTCTGTAATTCAATTTGATTAAATTTAATTCCACACCTTCTGTAATTATAATTTTTTTTTTGTTATTTTGGCTTTTAGTATTTTATTGCAGTAACTTTGTTTTACAAATTAAACTCATCTAAGTTCTTCACATGTGCAGTTTCCCCATTCCTCAGATATATGTCAACACATCCTGCCCTCCACCAAATCACCAAGTGTTCTTCATCATTGTCCAGTGGGCTCCACCACCACTTGACCCCACGCTGTCCCTTTCCTTATTGGTAACCTCAGTTCTATTGCAAGTGTCCAAGGGTTGGTTTTATTCCATCTGTTCCTTTGTTTTGTCTGTTCACTTTCCACCTATGAGTGAGGTCATGTGGTATCTATCTTTCTTCTTGTGACTTATTTCACTTAGCATAATCCCCCCTAGATCCATCCATGTTGATTCAAATGATAAGATTTCATCTCTTCTAAGGACTGTGTGGTATTCCATTATATATATGTACCACATCTTTATCCATTCATCTGACACTGGGCACTTAGGTGGTTTCCAGTTCTTTTAACTATTGTGAATAGGGCAATGATGAACATGGGGGTACTACATAAATCTCTGTGAATTGATGTTTTTGTATCTTTTGGATAAACATCCAGAAGTAGGATGGTGAGATCATATGGGATTTCTATATTCAACTTTTTAAGGAATCGCTATACAGTTTTCCATAGGGAATGCACCAGTTTGCACTCCCACCAGCAATGTAAGAGTGTTCCCTCTTCTCCACAAACTCACTAGCATTTTTGTTTCCAGACTTTTGGATAATAGCCAGTCTCAGGTCTAAGATGATATCTCATTGTTGTTTTGGTTTGCATTTCCCTAATAGCTAGTGAGTTAGAAACATCTTTTCATATGCTTATTGACCATTTGTATATCCTCTTTAGAAAAATGGCTCTCCAATTCCTCTTCCCAGTTTTTGATTGGATAGCCTGTTTTTCATTATTGATTTGTATGAGTTCTTTGTATATTTTAGATATCAAGCCTTTGTTAGAAATATGAAATGCAAGTATCTTCTCTGTTAGTAGATTGTCTTTTTGTTTTGGCAATGTTTTCTCTTGCTGTGAAGAAGCTTTTAAGTTTGATTTAGTCCCAGTTGTTTTTCTTTTTATTTCCCATGATGCTGGAGTTGAGTTCCCAAACGCCTCCCTGAAGCTGATATCATGGAATGTCTTTCCTGTGCTGTTGTCCAAGAATTTTATGGTTTCCGGTCTTATGTGCAAGTTTCTAGTCCATTTTGAGTTACTTTTAGTGAATGGGTGTAGAGTTATCTAGTTTTTTGTTATTTTTTTCTTGCATGTGGCTGTCCGGTTACCCCAACACCATTTATTAAAGAGACATTTTCTATCTTATGCTTTTGGCTCCTTAGTCGTAGATTAACTGTGAGTGAGTCAGTTTCTGGTGATTCAGTTCTATTCCACTGATCTGTGCTTCTGTGATTATTCCAGTACTGTATCATTTTGATCACTATCACTTTATACAACAAGTTGTTTTTAAGAGTGAAAGAAATAAATATGCAAATAATTAGCTAAAAGAATCAAAAGCAGTTACCTCTGTAGAGTAAGAAATGGAAGGTTAGAGAAGGGCTGGAAGCTGACGTTTTTTTATCACAACTGTTGATGAATTATATGTATCATATGCAAATGTAAAGATGTAAAATGTAAAAATGTAAATTGAGAAAAACTATTTGGTATTTATAAAATTATTTCTTTTAGTAAATAAGCATTGTAACACTTAACAAAGATCATCTGATTTTTAACAGATTTTCGTTATTTTGGCTGCTTTCCAAGGTTATTGGAAAAGTGTACTGTTGTTGGGGTGTGTTGCCATTAATTTGCTCTAAGTCTAGGAACCTTTATCTATTTATTTGATATCTTTCATAATTTATAAAGTAAACTTACTAAATAAGTGGTTTTAAATGTATTCTAGGCGTGGCTTTAGCTGTTATTCTCTGTAATGCCCGGCATATTAGTGACCAGGTTTTCCTAGAAGCTGCAAAGGTAAATATTTTAAATGTTCTTTGACCATTTTGTAAAGAATGGATTACAAAGATTAGTGGATCTTACTTAAAAGCAGAGATAAAGAGAATGGGTTATATCAGCCTTATGAGGGGAAAGAATTTATAAATCCATTGTTTTTTTGATTTGCACATTTACTTTTGCATAAAATTTTGATCATGATTTTTCAAATGTTGATTGTCAGCTGAGAATCCCTTCATATTTATAATACATATAGGATACCTGTACTATGAATTTCCAGAGGTAACATATTGGCCCAGCATAGGTAAAATATAACTGCATTTTCCTAAAGGACAAGAACTGGTTTATATGGAGTGCTGGCCTATTGGAGCTCACTCCAGAATTTGTAAGAGAAGAGTTTTGAAGAACTCATATTAATACAGACATTAACGTCTACTTTCATAGCAGTGGCTGTAGTTATGCCAAACCCTGTATATGTTAAATAGAATCTGTTAATAAGTCTTTACATCTATTTCTTTATTGTTTAGTGATGAACAGTTTTAATTTCTGCAGTAGTTTAACTATATTCCTGTTAGAAATAAGGAGAATTAT
This sequence comes from Solenodon paradoxus, assembly GCA_004363575.1. Lineage (NCBI taxonomy): Eukaryota > Metazoa > Chordata > Mammalia > Eulipotyphla > Solenodontidae > Solenodon > Solenodon paradoxus. Next base: position 162,792 of record RJWH01001757.1, read on the forward strand.
GTTATCTATATTATTCTCTGCTCTCCAACCCTTGTTTAATTTTATTAGCTTTTCCTTATTCTGTATTAGCATTTAAATGTAAGTAAAAAGCTGTTTTTCTCTTTAGGCACTCACAAGTCAATTGACAGAAAAAGAGCTAGCTCAAGGGAGACTTTACCCACCACTTGCTAACATTCAGGAAGTCTCAGTTAACATTGCTGTTAAGGTAAGTAATAATTTCTACCTCTCCATATAAATGTTCATGGTGTTTTCTTATACAAGTAACGTAAGTTTGTTAAGAGATAAACCTGAAACATTTAGAAGATGCAAAGAAGAAATTTTAGGTCACCCATATTCTTACTACCAAAATATAACTCACTATTATTTGAAGTTTGTTGACTAGTTTTAGTCTTTTTTTCTTCCCAAATACGTATACATATTTGTTTGCATAGTCTCCTGTGCCTGTTCTTATAATTGGTTTCTCACTGCATTTTTCCTACTGAATTTATTGTAGACCTTTTCCCATGTAAATCAATAATACTACTTACGTGCGATGGTTAATGCTGCGTGGTATTCTTTTCGTTATATCATAGTTTGTTTAACCATTTCTGTTCTGTACTTTTTTTGACATTCAAGTGCTTTTCATTTGTTAGAAATAATATTGTAGTGAACATCCTTAGATAAATATTTGTGTACATTTGTGATTGTTTTTCCTTAAGATAAAATCCTTATAAGGACAAAAGGTGCTCTTGTAAAGCTTCTGATACATATTGCCAAATACCTCTTCAGGAAAAAAGTTGTTATTTCACACCTGTGAGAGATGAGTGTATTTGTTTTCACATACCTTTTCCAACATCTACCAATACTATTTTCTCATATCTTTACTAAAACTTTTAAATTATTATTTTTCATCTTAAATATTGAATAGGTGAAAACTACCTAATTTTTATTTAGATCATTTATTTTATTAATGATATTAAAGATGATTGTTATGTTTATTGAATAATCATTAGGCCTTTATATAACCTTTACTTGTTTTTACATATGTCTTTCTACATTTTAGTACTGGCTTATAAGGGCTCTTTATATGGTAAGGGTAATGCTCCTTCTGTTTCTTATGGTACAAGTGTTTTCTCATTTGTCATTTATTTTAACTGGTAGAATTGTTTGATATACCATTTCAAACATTTTTTAATGGAATTATGTTTATTTTATGGATTGTTTCCTTACCTTTTGTGAAAGTTAATGCCTTCTCCCACTCCAAAATCATATAAATACGTTCATTTTTTAGTAATAAAACTTCTTAGTCCTTCTGAGTTTATTTTTGTGTATGATGTGGGACAGATTTTTTTTTCAAGTGGGTAGCCTGTTGCCCCAGCACCAACTGATTGAGAATGTTCCTTTTATAACCACATCCTTGAACCTGTTAACAGTAATCTGCTCCTGCTCATATTTGTCTGTTATTAGTCATCATTTTTACTTACTTATAGCATGTATAATGTTTATTAATCTTTGGCATTACCAATTTCTGATCATATGGCTTTTCAGTATTTATATACTTTATAATAAAGATTATTCTCTCCATTTATTTTTCTCACTAGTTATTTCTTACATATTGAGTTGGTATTAAATTTTGATGAGTCTGCTTGATAAATTTCTTTGTTGAACAAACTTTTAATAGTTTCTCAGTTATTTCTTGGAAATATTGAGTTATGAATCATCTGCAAATAATGTTTTCTTCTTTTTACTATATATAGCTCTTTTACCCCCTATCTTACTAAATTAGTTGTAAATTAAGAGCAATTTTAAACAATGGAGCTGAAAAGAACATCCTTGTATTTTAATTAAATATGATATTGGCTTTTGATTGAAATAAGTACACGTCTTTAAAAAGAAGTTGTCTTCTATTTCTAGTTAATATTTTCTTCAACATCAGGAGTGGATATAGAATTTTTTTTTTTTTTTTAAGAGGAAAGGTGCAGGCAGCAATGAAGGTGAGTAGGCAGGCAGGCAGGAAGAGAAAAGAGGAAGAAGCATTTTATTTTATTTTTATTTAGTTGTTCACAATGGTTGTTTCCCCCTGGACCTGGGACTCAACCCAGGGGTTTGTGATCTGCTCACATACCAGGCTATTGACCCAACTGCTGCTCCACCAGGCCATGCCATAGATGTGGAATTTATCAACCACAATTTCATCTTGTATATTGATGATCATACGATTTTATCCCTTTGACAATTGTTATTGTTACATCAGTTACAAACTTAGCAAAGATTAGGGATTAGTAAATAATGATATGCTTAGAAAATAGTTACCATTCTAGTTGAACTGAATTCTAAGGTTTAGGTGGAAAATGGGATAAGACAAGATTTAAAAGTTATACAACTTATACAGATACACAATTGCCAGCCTCAAGGAGTAGGAATACTACAAGGAGTAGGAATACAGTTGAAAAGCAACTGAAATTCTAGAGCCCAGAACTAGAATGAATAGGGTTCAGCTTTAAAATTTATGGAATATTATACCGGTAAGGCAGATTTTGGAAGATGTTAGTTAAAAGATTACTGGTGTGTTGAAATGGAAGGTAACACCAAGGAAATAGATTACCGCTGAGTGTTGAAATAGGCACATGGTCCAGATCCTGTCTCTTCCCCCTGCCCCTGGAATAGTTTATTTCTATTCTGCTGGTGTAAGTCTTTCCTTTTCATGAGCTAAGAATCTGGAGAGTACGCAGTGCTTTGTGTGTGTGTTGCATCCCAATCCACAGCCACTGATCATCCACTTAGAGTCACCAGTCATCTCCTGCCTGCCCTCATGACCAAGGAAGACTCTGATCGCATGCCCCATACCCAGTCATTTCCGTGGATTCCACTGGAGGCCGGTTGGAATGAGATTGCAAGGGAGTATAAGCCACCCTTTTGTCTGAGGCCTGCAGCTGCTCCAGAGTAAAACCCTAGCTCACATCCTCCTTTGGCACACCTCCCCAGGAGGCTGGCTCCGGAGATTATGAGTAGCAGTCCATATTCCCCAGGTGGCCTCTGTTAACCGTGTCTGGGCAGGTGAAGATGGAAGTCCTAGCTCTCTATCTGACATTTTCTGACACCACACTAGTGGTGAGGTGTTAGGGGGCCTCGTTATAGCCTTAACGGAAGTCTAGACTCATCACTTAGCCTGTGCTACAATGGGTGGGGTTAAACATAGTCTTTTCCTGTGTAATTTGCTAGAGTAGAGTGGTTAGTCTCAAAGTTTTCCGTCTTGCTAAACTGCTGTTTTTCGGGTTCTTTGGCTGGAGAGCACAGGCTTTTTTGTCAGGTGTTCTTTTGTCTGTACCAAATGATGTGGTCTGTACCTAATGGTGTCTTGGGTTTGCTGGCTTCTTCAACTTCAAATCTATGATCTAGGAAGCAAAAGAAAACCCAAATAATTCACCACTATGTTTGTTCCTTGGGTCTCAAGATTCGTTGTTATTATGCATTAACTCCACCTTTTAAAATCTTGTTTTGGTGCATTCTATGGCTCAAATAGGTGCAGGCCGTGTAAAAAGCTTAAGACTCGGGGGTGGGGGAGATAGAGAGACAGAGATAGATAGATAGATAGATAGAATCGTATATATCTATTTTTGGCAGGATTTTAAATTATACTTAGTTGAAAGAATAGGGGGAAAGTATGTTCATTCCATCTTTCTGGAAGCAGAAATCTGCCTATCTTCTACTACCACTTTTTCTTACTAGCGCAAAACTTGAGAATAGCAATTTGGTCAACAGACTGTACTAATAACATGTATATTATATCTATTTGTACTTGGGTTCTTACATTTTCTCACATACTTACTGCTGTTGTCGCCTCTAAGGATCTAGTGCTTCCTGCTTTTTCCTAGTCAGTTATACTGACATATTTTCAAAATATTTTCTATGACCGGCTAGAAAATAATTGAAACATGTTTACTACCACAAAATATGCTGAGATTGAGCTCCTGGGTCCAAGGATTTTTAATGATCATCATTTAATTTTTTTTCTTTTAGAAGGCTGAACTAAGAAACTTTACTAGTGGTCTCCATTTGGAATGGGAATTGGAGGAGGAGGAGAGACAGCATTGTTTTGATTTTTTTTTTTTTTCCATGTCATTACATTTAAGTTAAACTTATAACTTGAGCACTTACTCTGACAGCCACTGTGCCTTCCTGAGAGGAAACATACCACCTCCGTTTACATCAAAATCGAGGCTCAGAAGGTTTAGTCTCACCGCTATTCATGGTGTGTGATTTGATTACAAAGGTCAGAAATCCACTCAGGGCTATTTATGTGGTAAATAATAATCTAGCTTAACTGTTTAGGTCTGAGATCTAGAATCTGACTGCTTTTGGGTCTGAAACATGGTTCTCACCTAACTCTTGGGAAGAGCTACTTAAACTCATGCTCTGGTGTTCTCATCAGAAAATGAGACTTGGTGTGCCTTTGTGACTCAGCTGCTGAAACATTGGCGTGTGGCCCATATAAAGCCCAGGGATGTGGATTTGGGACATGGGATGGGGTGAAAAGCCAAAATAACCAATTAAATAAATAAAGATGCTTCTTCCTCTTTTCCCTTTCTTCCTCTCTTAAAAAAAAATGAGACTAATTACAATCCAGCAAACTTATTTGAACTCAATGAAGATGGTGGTGCGTTGCCATGTATAAGTTCTAGCCCTAACTTTACTTGACTTTATACAGTAGTTCTAGTGTCCAACACCTGATTTGTATGTTTAATCCTCTTAGGTAAAATTCCAAGCAGAACCATCTGGCTCGGCTTAGGTTAGGTTTTCACCCCTATCCAGTCAGTCAGCCTTGACGGCAAAGTGAGTCTCCTATGCACCGTCTCAACAGGGCTGTTGGCAGGAGGGACATTGACTGGCACATAGTAGAGCTTAAAATTGTTGGGACAAAACCAAGCAAAAACGAACCCTTAGATATTGACGATAGAACTGAGGTTACCAAAGGGGAGGAGATAGTAGGAGGTGAGAGCAAAGGGGAGGAGATAGTAGGAGGTGAGAGCAAAGGGGAGGAGATAGTAGGAGGTGAGAGCAAAGGGGAGGAGATAGGAGGAGGTGAGAGCAAAGGGGAGGAGATAGGAGGAGGTGAGAGCAAAGGGGAGGAGGAGTCCAGTGAACAGTGGTGGAGAACTACTAGAAACTTGGTGGGGCCGTGGTGTGATTCATGTTTGATGAAGAGCGAGCCTGCACATCTAAACTTACATTGTTTCGTAAATCAGTTACCTCAAAAATTTTTTATTAGATTGAAGTATTAAGAAAATGCTAATAATTCTTTGGGGAGGGATTGACTTTAAAACATATCAAATTTATATTGAGATTGTAGAGGATTGTTTTCAACTTTTATACTTTCCATAGTTTCCAAGTATTTCAAAAGTTGCCAAAGTAATCCTTTATCTTATTTTAGTAAAAAAAAAATTGTCATTCTTTTTCTGTATGTTAATAGTAATTTTTCCGTAAAGAGATTAATAGAGCTTACACAGCAACTTATTTTATTTTTCAGGTTGCAGAATACCTTTATGCTAATAAGATGGCTTTCCGATACCCAGAACCCGAGGACAAGGACAAATTTGTCAGAGAAAGAATATGGCAAAGTGAATACGATTCTATGCTGCCAGATGTATATGAATGGCCAGAATCTGCATCAAACCCTCCCCAGATAATGGAATAGACGCAGTCCCACTGGAAAGGACTTCCCATGCTTCAGGGACTAATCCCCACCTCCATGTTGTTGCAGACAAAAAGAGATAATGTTGTCAAATTTATTTATAATTTTTTTCTGTTTTATTCTCACCCAACACTTTGCTTGACTTATTTTTTCCTATGAATCTACATTTCCGTCGGGCTTAAATGTGCTAACTATATTGTTAATGCCCGCCAGAACCCTGCACTCAAACCTGTTGCTTTCATTCTGATTTGTGGTTCATACCAATTCAAAGTGATGTTAAAAATGTATTTGCGAAAGTATTTATTTGCGCTTTTGTTCATGTTTGCCAAATTACTATAGGTAATAATCTCTCAACCCACCTTTTTTAGGACTACTAAAATAGAAATTTACTTCTGTGGATATGAGTACTGAATTTTGAGGAGCCAAATTTTAATTCTAAGGACAAATTGTCAGTATTTAAAAATGCTTTTTTTAAAAAATTTGATTCATTTTACCTTCATGCTATGAAATTCCTTTAGAATAGTTAGTTCAGAAAAATATGAAAAGTATACCATATTTATTTTCAGGGTCTAAATTGAGGCTTATTGACATAGCATTTTGAGAGAAATTGTAATTACTACAATCTTTAGACAAAATAATCATTGTTTCCAGTGGTATATAAAAACCGTAGTGTAACTTTATTTAATAAAGGTAATATCTTAAACTTAATTGCTTCAATTATGCTATTTTATTGCCCAGCTAGAAACTTAGGTTTGCTTATTATGAAAAACACATATTTCATTTACTTACAGATGATTGGGAGGAGTTTCAGGATGCCTAGTGCATAAACTATGACTGACATCGTGTAAGTTTTAACAAATCAGTCATATTTCACAACTAAATGAGTCGTATTTGACTGAAGCCTATACCCCGATTCCAGTAGTCATGTTCTTACCTAATTTTGGAATGTTCCTTTGATACATTCCTTTGAGTTTTCTTACTAGTGACAACTTTCTCCACTGAAGATGAATTTAATTTTTTAAGCCACCAAAATTAACTTAGAGCTAAACAGAGATAGGTAAGTGTTCAAGAAATGGCATTTTTAATCCCAATAAAATGGATAATAATTGGCAAGTGAGACCACTTTTCTTGTGCAGCTCACATATTAAAGTTCTAAAGGAAAATACAAAAGCATTTTGAGAAATAGTATTGCTATGTATTTGTCTAACATGGTTCCTTTGTTGGAACAAAACTTTTTTTTACATGCTCATTCTAGAATATTAACTACAAGAAATTATTCGTAGTTACATATCAGCATATACATTATTTGATATTTGTCTCCATAGTCCTTAATATGTTAGATGTGACTTTCTGTAGGGGAAAAAAGGGCTTTGTTTTTATGTTGTTTATCTTTACTTGTATCTATAGGTAGAGATTGACTCATAATAATTTTGAATATAATTCAATGTTTTAACAATGCTTGAAATGGCATTGCCATTTGGAGTATGAGAAAATGCAGTTGGTTAATCTATCAAATAGATAACTGAAGTCAGAAATGTACTGTGTAAATCTTTTATAAAATAAACAACTATGGTAGATCAAAATTTGTTTCAATTAAAGATGAAAAGTTTGTTTTTCATTTTACCTTTGTCAAAACAAAATCATGTTCCCAAATATTTGAGTTTTACATATAAGAATTATAAACCTGCTTTTTGCTTCATGCTCATTGAAAGCAGGAACAGATGCTGAATTAGCATAATTTGATGAAGATGTTTTGCTTGTTAACTGTGTCTAGTGCCCTCTGGAATTTATAAATGTTTGAAGGAAAAAACAAGGCCAAATGACATGTAACCTGTTTAAATAAGACAAATCTTACGTGTTTTTTAAAAAGCATCTTTTCTCATTATGTATTATATAGCAGTGAATATTTTTAACCAGTAATTATTGGATGTAAATGAAAGAGAAGATACTATTTAAACTAAGAACACAGGCAGGCGCTAACAGCATGGTGGGAGGCATGGTGGCTTCATGGTGTCAAATGGAAAAGAAACTAAAGCATTTGGGCCGTCAGTTGGAAACCTAGCAAGAAGATAACTTATTTTGAAAAACAGCCTTGGAGAATAATTTTCATTCTTTTAAATAACAAAGGGCTGTAGGTTAGTCTGAAATTCAGTAGGAATACATGTTTTTCTAACCTGGCACACCGCCTTGTAGAGTGAAACAAATTGGTGAACTAGTGAGGGTAAGTTAAGGTTCATTGACTGTGATGGGAAATATTTTCATTAGAATTTTTGATTAAAATGTTGTTAAAGGAAGGATTCAGAACCAGGAAATGACCTCAGACTTACTATGAAACTGCTTTAAAATATAATTGCCTCTGCTCCTCACCGGCTTCCAGACCCCTGGAAGGTGAAGGCCACCAGGTGATGGTGACAGCAGACACTCCCCAGCCCTTCCAACCACTGCCTGAGAGCAGACGTGGGCCTGCTCTGGAGAGCTACCTGGTTCAGCCTGCCTGGGGCCTGAGGTGCTGGCATGGAAAATGTGCCGAGGGGCACTGTGCCCGTGTGTGGAGTCAGCTCTGCCGTTTATAGGTAGTGCTCACAGAGCACGTGCTTTCTACGAAGAAAGTGTGCTAATGCGGAATTGGCTTCATCTTTTTTGATTTGACAGTAATTGACAGATAACACTGCTTTCAGGTGTGCAGCATGATTTGCTGTTTGTATAGATTGCAGTCTGATCACCACAGTCATTCTAGTTCATGCCATCACCGTACTTAGTCCCCAAATTTCATTGCTTTTTGTTAGTTTTTTTTTAAATTGATGTTTATATGAACAAAAAAGAATACAGAACTTTTTTTAACAGATTTTTCTGAAACCACATAATGAGGAGACTGTTTAATTCTAAATGTATAACTTTTAACATACTTGTTATGTAAAATCTACCAACAGGTTTTAAAGATTAGCTACCAAATGGGTATTTCTTCCCGATTATTGTTGTCTTATGATGTGATTTTTCCTATCCATTGTCCTGTCTCTAAATTAGCAGGCTTTGGAGAAAAAAGATTCTCCTCTACGAAGGAGCTGCTGACAATGAGTTAAGAGCAAAGCATAATAACTATTCATGGGTGTGGGGCATCACTAACCGCTGGTATATAACAGAGAACCCAAAAGGGATTTGGGGGAAGAAGGAAAAAGTCTTGCCTTAGAAAAACTGCTTCATCCAAATGCTCTTGTAACTTTTTCCCAAGTCCATTCAGTGTCCCTCAAAGGTAACTTGATAGTGCGTCCTGGTGGAGGAGGAGTTGGTTGCACAGTCCATGCACATCCCAAGGGCCCGGGTTTGTGATCTAGGACCCTGGCGAACAACCAAGATTGAACAGCTAAATAAAATAAACGCCTCTTCCTCCTCTCTTTTCCTGCCTGCCTACTCACCTTCATTTCTGCCTGTGCATTTCCTTTAGGAAAAAAAAAAAAAGGTATCTTCAAACTCTTGACCAACTCCAGGATCCTGTTGAATTCCCTATAAAGGAATCAGCTCTGTTAAGCATACACAAGACTTGAAAACATTAAATCTCAAAGATCTCTACAGTGATTCCATTTAAAGGAATGGTTCTAAAGGATGAAGTAGGATCAATATCCTATTTCCATCCAAAATAGGACCACAGTGGGTTCCGGTGCAGGCACATGGCTTTATAGAAAATGGCACAGATTCATGATCTACTTTGGCACTCAACCAATTTATGATTTGTACTTTGAAATGCATCTAAATGTTAAAGTGAAATAAATCCTCTACAGACAAGCTAAATAAAGTAACACTTAATGTTTAAAATATTTATGATAATTCAACTACAGAAAACTTCCCTCTCGCGAAATCAGGATAAGATGTTTTAATGTAAGCAGAGAAAAGGCTCAGTGCTGTGTTTCAAATTGTAATAAATTCAGTGGGACCTAATTAGGACCTGACTCTAATTGCATAATTTCCTTAATCCTTGCCAGGAGTTCCTCAGATAAACTAGTGATTAGATTTTAAAACAATAATTATTTTTCTTTCTTTGACAAGGAAAATTGTGCTGCTCAAAGAGAAAAGGGTATGATATGGTAATGTGTTCGTAGTTCAGCTGCATAAAAAAGTACAAATTAAATCAAATGATTGGATGCTTCATATCTCTAATAGTTTTTTTGCCAATGAATTGACAATTACATGACTCTTAATCCTGATACTTTTCCAGGTAAAAACCTAACTTGCCACTTTACTGTTTGGGAAGTTATCTCTACATTCAATACATTTTTAAAAAAACTTTTGACACGGGAAATTTGTGCGTATAGTTTCATTGTCCTTTTATGTTCTGGGAAATGATTGTCCCTTTCCTAATTTTAAGTGTATATTTTAGCAAATTGTTGATTCTCACAGTCATTTGATTATCACCAACACATTATGTATGACTTAGCAAATGACAATTTATGGATATTAGCTAGCGCCCAGCATTGTTCTAAGCATTTTGCCTGCATCAGCGTATTTAATCACCACAATCACACTGTCACTGCACTTGTCCTACTGAGGGGTAAAGAGGCACAGCTAGAGGTTAAGTGATTTACCCAAGGTCTCAGCTAGTGTTTGACAGAGATGAGACTCAGTCTCAGACTCTTGGTGCAAGTGGGACCTCTGTGGTAAACTATTTTATCTGGATTTTTTTTTTTTTTAAGGAAAGGGGCAGGCAGGAAGAGAGAGGAGGAAAACGCTTTTTATTTTATTTAGTTCATACTGGTTTTTCCCCACAGCCCCAGGTCTGTGGGGTCTGTGTTGACTGAGTCAGCCAGAGGCGGTGGATTTAGAACTAGATAACCAGGATGCACCTTATCAAGATTTTAAACACCTTGTCTTCGATTGTAACATTCACCTATTGTTATAAAATTAATCTTAGGTCCTCTTAACTTCATTTTACCAGCTCCTTTGTTACACTTTATAATTCAAATACAATACAAAGCTACTTTATTCTTTAGTCTTCAACATTTTAAATAATGGATGTCACCATAAAAGATGTAGTTTTGGATTTGATACATTTCACCAAAGATTCTTAGTAGCCGGCTGCTCACTGACTTGGTCATTTTCATAGAGCCACCAGTGGCTGTCGCTTCTATGCAAATCAGCTTCAATAGCACTTACGTGTTTTGTGACCCTGCCAATGTCAATGTGAATTTTAGTGGTAAAACAGTTTTAATGCCTATTGCGTTATATTCATATACAACTTCATTAAAAGGTGAGGACAGGTAGAAAGTAAATAAATGTGTGGAATAAGGAATTTCTATAATATTTGACACAGTTAAATTTTTGCCCACTTTTATTTTATTCTGCCTAATGACCTTAAAAATTAAACTAAAACCATATTCTTGCAATTGATATATTTCGTGTTGCCTTTGATAACATCCCAAATAAGAATTACTGACTTCAAGGAAGACACATGTTGCAAGTCATTTTCAGTCTCTCTCATCTTCGTATTTAAGATAAAGCATGGAAATGAATAGTCTTGTAGCAATTGCTTAATGGGAATACTAATTTAAGGTGAATGCCTTGTGTAGTTTCTAATACCAGACTGAATTACTGCAGATGGTCCAAGTCAGTCTAAAAACTTCAAAATGATGTGAATTTTTTTCTCTTTTGTGATAAATGAATTGTAAAGACATGTATTTTCTTAGTAAAGTTTTTCTATGCATAAAAAATGTGTTATGATTTTGTTTTTAAAGCCTTCTGTATATGGGGCACTTAAAACTCAGTAACACACACTCACACACTCCAGCATAACTGATCCTTGGGAATGTATCCTTAGACTTCAGTTCACATGTGCAGCAAAATCATGCTCCTCATCTTTTTATCATTTTGTTCAGCTTTCTACTCTATTTCTTTCTCTATGTAATCAGAGCAGTAAAGGAGTTATTTCTCACCTGTTCTGCTAACCTCCACATACACACTCCAAGACCCTAGGATTAGAATACTGCAGGCCCTCGAATAACATCATTGCATTCAACGTTGTTTCCTTATAAGGTCAATGAGGGGGAAAAAAAAATCCTCTGGAAATTTATATGTTATAGACCAATGTTACCTCAATAAAAATTTAAAAAAATTAAAAACAGTCCTGGTCTACACTGAACAAAACATTATATATTCAAGGACCTGCTTTCATTATACTTTTTTTTTTTAAAGTCATGGTTTCCAAAAACAAAAGTTTGGGTTTACGGTGCCACAATCAGGAAACATTCCATGTTGATTTTGTGATAAAGGCGGGTAAATGATATTACAGCTAATACCTGCTGAGTGCTCATTTCAAGCCAGGCACTGTTCTAAATAATGGCTAATCAATTCATTTAAACTTCATGACAACCTTATGAGTCGTAGATACTAATATTTGCCCTCCTTATGTCCACTGACATTTCCTCTAACACATCACCTGCCTGTTTAATCCAGTTTTGGTGCCTGCTTCTTCAAGGATCAAGACGAATGCAGCAGGTGATTCAGGATTATGTTGGCAGGCTGGAGACATGGAAATTAAGAAAGCCATTGGGAAGGTAATTAGACATTCTGGACTTTCTAGAACATTCTTTTCTAGCTATACTGTCAACTACAGACCACATTGTGAACTAATATTCCAATTTGGATACTTTAGGTCAGTAACAGTATCAAAGGAATTTGAGGCAGGGGAAGAGTTAGCTATCCCTGTAGCCTGACTACCAAGTTTGAATGAAAACAAGTCTCTAACCAAATGCTGCCATGTACGCAGGCATGTGATGGACAGACATTCATTAATGAGCAGACACAAAACAATTCATGCTGGTGTGGTGTCCATTTGAGGACGCCTTACGCTCTCCTTTCAGAGGCACTGCCACACCATGTGTAGGAAAGATTCACTCAAATGAACATTCCAGAGGTAAGTGTCCTTGACTTCTCATTAATATCATGAAGTCAGAAACGGCTTCACCTAGGACAGAGACCTCAGGTGCCATCCCAAGGGAATAGATGATAGTTTCACTGGCTTCAGTTATCTAGACATCCAGGGGCAGAGAGATCTCGGAATTGTTTGAGTCAATCCACCTAGATTGAATACATTGCTTTTTAAGAATGAGAGCTGAACAACCAAGATGAACAACTACATTTAAGATAAAATAAAACATTTCTTCCTTTTCCTGCCTGTCTGCTCCTGCTTGCCTGAATTCCTGCTTGCACCTTTCCTTAAGAAAAAGAATTAGAAAATGAAAGACCATTTCTAGCATTCACTATGTTAATAGGTTACTAAAGCCACCAACTAAATCTATCAAATCACTCAATATTCTCGTAAGCAAAGCATTGATTTTTCTTATCAATAAAAGCAGAAAGTCTTGTGGTAGCTACTTTTGTAATGCAGCCCTTTCTGATAAAAAAAAAGATGGTCAGTCCAAGCCTCTTGACACCTTGGATGACCACCGCTAAAATGAAAACTTAAGTGACAAGCACCTACTAGTATATGATTATGCTAAAATACGTAAAGCAACTATACTGAAATATTTTAAAGCCACTGGAACAGATCATCTGTCCCAGTTTGATGTAGAAAATCGTTACTGCAGATCTGAGAAGAGAACAGTGTTTTAAAATGCTCTCAGGTAGGTAAGGAAATAGTTGATTTGAGTGAGAGCCAAGTGATGCTATTTCAAAAGGAAACAATGTAGAATGAACTGAGGAAGAGCCACGTCTGGAGGAAGAAAACCTCTGTAGGTCAGTTAAGTGTGTGTTGCCTATTTTGGGTGACACATTCACCCCCATTATTCTGGAGCAATTCCCCACTAGGTAATGTTGTGGGGAATAAAAAGTGCTGCCTTCCTCTCTGGAAGCCAACCCCGGTAAGGGGAGATCTCCTTCCTGCCGCACAGCAGCCAACAGTGGCAGTGTCTCTGGTGGGCTGGCAGTGGCAGTGCCCTCAGAAGATTAAGGCAAGACCCTGACAGTGGCTCCTGCTACCTCTCTTTGTTCTTGCTTTTTAGCCAGTTCCCTGGACTCTAATCTCCTTTCAACCTGCTTAAATTAGCCGGGTTGGTTTCTGTGCTTTTGCCCAATAATTCTGATCCAGTTAAGATGTCAGCTCTTTATCAGGGTGCATGTATTAGCCCACCCAAGTAGACTTCAAGCACATCGAGGGCTGGGGTATGTCTTCCACGTATTCTGTAGAGTCTCTAAATCTCTTTTCCACTGAGTTCTGGGATCTTTCTCTATATAAATCTCAGAGGTTTTTAGCAGGGTTTGATTTCACATAATCGAATGGTTGACAAAAATTTTTCTGAATATAATTTGAATGAGGAAAATAAAGTCATGAATTCTGCCACGTTAGCATTTCTTTGGCTCTGAAACTTGCCCACTGCTTTTTCCTGCTTGGTAATTGAGGATTATCTTTTCCCCTTAATTGTAGGTGACGTAATTCGTTCACTTACTCTAACTTCAGAAGACCACTAATATTACAGGTAGGTTACTTCTAAGCAGAGAGTGAGAAAGGAAAGAAAAGGCAACTGTATGTTATATTATTAAAGGTGCTAGGTATCATTCAAATGACTCACATTTGAATAGCACTTTAGAAAGCATTTCAACAAGCACCATTTAATCCTTACAACAAAAGTTAGGGTCAAGAATTATTATCCTAATTTTATCAATGGAAAAAAAAAAAAGTTCAGGAAAGTTAAATGATCTGACCACGGTCATCCAAATATAAAGGGGCAAAATCAAGACTCAAACTGTCTTTTGACTCGAGAGTTCATGCTGGTAAACAATAGAAAGAGACAAATGACAGATTGGGAAAAGAAGCACCTAAACATCAAGAAGAAAAAGACTATCAGCACAATAAAAAACTGAGCAAAAGATATGCCAAAAAGTTCACAGAAGAAATGCAAATAAACCTTTATTTATGTAAATTAAAATATCAACCAACATTCATACTGAGACTACACTTGTTTGTCATTTTGTCAGTCCAGTCATGGGATGAGTAGAGATATAAGACTTCCAGCACGCCCTGGTGGCTCAGGTGCTAAGCCCTTGGCTGGCAGATGGACCATGCAAAGCCCAAGGATCTGGGTTCACCACCCCAGGTGAACCAAAGTAAATAAACAAATAAAGAAAGGTGCTTCCTCCTTTCCTCCCTCCCTGTCTTCCTTCCTTCTTCCTACTCTCCCTGCCTTCCTTTCTTTAAAAAAAAAAAAAAATTTTATTCCATAAAAATCAAAAGAAGTCTGTGAAAATCAATTGTTTATATGGAATTTATAATAAAAATATGCAGTATTTTCCTAGTATTTGTAAATTATATGCTATATCTCCTTTTTACCATTCAAATGTATAACAAACGTATATATATATATGGATACTTTTTTTCCCAGAGAGCTGATTGTTCAACATTTATCAGCATTCCCATTGAATATATAGTAAGTACAAAAGAAATTACAATTAAACCTATAACTACATTTAGTAGTCTTAGTAGCAGTATAGTATCAATATTGTTATTTTGAAATTATTACTGATCTATTAAAGGATAAATCAAATAAATTGTTAATGTCATTAAGAGAGATGAAATAAGAGCCAGAAGCAGGAAGACCCCTCCTGCTTTGTTAGGACCCAAGGCTTTAAAGAAGTATTAATCACCTTACTAACAGTGCCTCGAGTCTAATCACTTTACTCTCCTGTCTCCCCTAGAATTGGGTAACCATCACTTCCTTTCCATAATTAGTTAAGAAAATAAAGTAAGTTCCCAAGGGAAAACCAGATTGCTGAGATAGAGGGGCTGCAGGGAATTAAAAAGACTAACTGCAGGCTGTCTCTAGCTAGTCCTTCCCAGCCACACATCTACGTTAAAGAGACACCAGGGCCCTCCTAAGGGGATCTGTAGATGTCTGTAGCTCAGGGCCGGAATCTTCCCAGTCACAACCCTTGAACACCTCTCTCTAAGAGCCCTTTTGCAGTTTGAAATCTCTACTCTGCCAACACAGGCAAAAGGGATGTTAATGGGGGGGGAGGGATAATAAGTAAGCTGTATCTTCAGCTTTTCCCCCCAGGCATTTTGGGAACAAAAACAGTCTCAGAAAATAAGTGCAGCTCCTGAGACTCCAGGTCATAGTATCAATCACTGTCTATAGTAGGTGTTGAAATATAAGTAATTATTTTATTCTTACATATATGACATTGACACTGTGGAAAGATTTTTTTTAAATACCCTTCATCTAATGACTAAAAATGATGTGTTCATAATGCAAAAAAAATAAAATAAATTATCGGTTATCCTTGCAGTTTTGTCGAACACAACGTGTTTCTCCCTGCTGGTTGGTCCCCACCACGTGGTTTCTGCACTCAGCCGGCGGGGCTTTTTATTCCCGTCCAGCAGGCTATGCTGTGCGCCTCTGAGAACTCGTCTGCAAAGCTTGGTCCGCTGCTCAGACGGCTTCGGATTTTAGGCAAAGATCCTTCCAACCCGAAAGTGGGAAAAGGACGGAGATGCGTGATCTCCAGCAATGCACACCTTAACTGATTCAAAGGTACACTAGTTTTCCCTCTTAAGCACAAGTTTAAACTTTCAGGTGTAGTGGCTGACGGACTCGTCCCAACAGAAGCCTAGAAATGACACAAACTTATGTATGAGCAATGCATCAGGGAGAACATTAGTTTGAAATCATCACGCGGAGGACAAAAATCGGCCCCGTAAACGGTTCGCGTTGGCGATTCGGTCCTCACGGCTTACGGTCCCCACCGTCCCCAGCGAACTGGAGCAGACGAGGAGGGCGCGGGGCCTCCCTGCGCGGCCGGGCCGGGTGGGCACCACCGAGGCGGACCTCCGGCGCGTCCTAGAGCGGCCACAGCGGCACAGGCCGCGGCGCACTTCCGCCCGCGCCGCTCGCGCCCGGAGGACGGCTGGGGCTCCGTATGGGCCTGCGCCTCCGTCGGCTTGTGCCGCGGGCCTCAGGGAGTGGGTGAGTGGGCCGGGCGTGCGGAGGGGGGCGGCCCAGGGTCTGCGCCGCCGCCGCTGCCCCGGCATTCACCGCTGGCGCTTCTCGCGGATGCCCGGACGGGCGCGGAGGACCCACCCGGGCCCGGGAGCGTCCCGGAGCAGGAGCCGCCGCGTTTATAGCCCCGGCGGGAGCCTCCGCTGCCGCGCTTCGGCCGCCCCAGCCCCTTCGCTGGGGAGACGGACCCGACTTGCAGGAGAGCCTGGCGCGCTGGCGGCCGGACCCCGGGTGTCGGCGGTGGCTGCCCGGGCCGCTCTCCCGACCACGTTCTTTCATCTGCCAGCCCGCCGCGTGATTGAGGGGCGGCACTGCCCTCCTGGAAACTGGTTCTCCGCCTGGCGGCCATTCGGTTCTTTCGAGCTGCCAGGCGGTCGATCCGCAGCCAGGACTGAGAACCGCTGGCCCCAGTGTCAAGTGACAGTACTGGCATCGCCTGCTGTGTCCTCGACCGGAATGCGCACTTGTCCCAGGTGGAGCGTAGGCTTCAGAAAGCACACCTTTGCTTTTTTTTTTGATTCGATACATGAGACCAGATCTGCTTTGGTCACTTTTAATTCTTAGTGCTTAGAATGATGCATGTCACCAGGCATGCATCATTGATCACGTTAACTTCTGATTACTTCCTGACCTAGTGGATCGATTTTGAGTATTTGGCTTGTTTTTAAGCTTTTTATTATTAAGCTATTTTTTATTCCAACATAAAATAGGATAGTGAACAGAATTCCCAACTCATGACCAGTCTTGTTTCATCTGTTACCCTCACCCCACTGGATTACTGAAATGCACCATTTCACCCATTAATTGCTTGTTGATAGGTTTATAAAATCAGTGACTTTTCTTAAACATAAAACTATTATCAACTTAAGTATTTTATGTTCTCACCTATCCAGTCAGCCTTTGCATTTCCCCAGTCGCCACTTTTTTTCCCTCCATCAGCTTGATCAAATCAGGATCCAAACAACGTGACTACACGGCTTGCGTTTGGTTGATGTCTCTTAAATCTCATTTAATCTCTTTATCCCTTTTCTCTTTATTATTTTTCCTTGTATTTTACTCGTTGAAGAATCCCCGTCATTTGTCCTGTAAAGTTGCCTACCTTACTGGAGTTTCCTTTTTTCCCTCCAGGTGGTGTCCTTTAACAAACTGGTATTTAGATTCCAGGATTTTTCAAATTCTCATTCCACTTTTTGGCAAGAAAATCTCATAGAGTTACTGTGTGTTTAATATTGCATCCCATCAGGAGTTAGATATGGTCTTGTTTCTCTTTGTGGTGTTAAGATTGATGTGAGCCTTTTATGTACAAATTGCACTGCAGGATAACTAAATTGACCAGGGAATTACAGAAGGATGCCAGCTAATAATTGCAAACTGAATGAAAGACTCTCACCTTTTGGCAACCCTAATGAAATAATGGATCCTGGCAATGGTCATTAGGGGCTGTTAACATCAGAAAAAGAGAGACAGCCAGACAGTGCATTCTCCCTGATGGAAGTACCCAGTACCACTTATCAAGTATTCTTGGATGATGGGTAGGGGACTTAGCTGAAGCCAGATTGGCTGCGAGTTGATCATTGCTGAAGTTCAGTGATGGAATGTAGTAATGCATTTTACTAATCTACCTTTGAAATACTTGTATACGTTTGAAATTTTTCATAATAAAAAGTCAGGGACTTTTTTTGGTAAAGGTTGACTAGTTGAATAGTGAGTTCAGATCAGCCTGAGCCATCCATTATTGTTCTCCATTAGCCTTTCACGCAGCGATTCTCAAACTTGACTGCATCATAGAACCACAGGGGAAGGCTTTTTTTTTTTTAATACTAAAACACATGACCCCTTTGCAGAATTTCATGTTTAATTGTTCTGGGATGGAACCCAATCGTTGATATATTTTAAAAGCTCTCTAGTTGATTCTACTATGTTCCAGGGATGTGTTCCACTGACCTAGATCCCTTATTCATTAGGGATTGTAAGGTGAGTCTATTCTATTACTCTTTCTGTGTTTATTAGCTTAAGATTTTTTTTTTTTTAACTTTTTACTTGCTGTTTATTTTCACCTCTCTTGTAAACTGCAGCCCAGTAAGAAAGCCTCTGTAAATTAAACTAATTATCAGTGGCAGGTTTGATGGGAGAAGTGAAAATGTAAAGTAACACTTGAAAGGACACTAGCAATAATCTCAAGGCTTGTGTGTGGGGTGGAGAGATGTACTAGCTTTTGTGCATGTGTGTGTGTGGTGGGGGCAAGGAGCAGTGTGAGAGCTGACTGTATCCCCAAATGGAAAAGAAGATTAGGTCATGTACACTTAGAAAAGCATGTTCAGCCTTGATACATTTTTTTGTTGCTTCTTGCAGTCAAAAACAAAAAGATTTGAGTTAATAATTCCCTCTCCCACTAACTACCATTTTAATCACCCCTGAGATAACCAATATTAACATTAGGTGTGTATCCTTTTAACCAGACTTTCTCTGTCTTATATAATTGTACGAGCTTGGGCATTTTTTGAAGAATTTGTTATAAAAATCCGGCACACGCTTGTGGCTCAGGCAAATGAGGTGGCAAAGGTGCAGACCACATAAAAGCCCAAGGACCGGGCTAGACCTGGGGTCAGTGGTAAAAATAAATAAGTAAGAATTAGATGATGCTATAGCCATCTGTACCTTTTCTTGTGATCACCCCTCCAGTACTAGAATCACAGACTGAGCTGCAGCATCTGGTCCATGGGATGAATGTACAACAAGCATTCAGTGGTTTTCCTATTGACTTATATTGATTGCATCTGCAGTTTGCCACCTTGAAAGCACCACAGTGCACACATTGTACATAAATTCTTCCGAGGATGGTACACTGGATTAAAGGTGTTGCTAGTCATTGTCAGAACACTCCCCCAAAGCATGATTGCAATTCACACCACCACTAGCAACCTTTGAGACTTCTGTCTCCTTTGCCCTTAGCATGTTGACCGGCAGATGTATGCAAAATTACCTTTCTTTAATTTGTATTTTCTCTATCTAGACATTGAACACTTTTATACTTACTGACTTTAGATTTCCTTTGTGAATTTCCTGAATATATCGTTTCTTATTTTTCTATATGTTATCATTGCTTGTTTGTCTATTTTAATGCATTTGTATGAACTTTTTCTCAAGAGCATTGACCATTTATCATATAGTATCGTTTTTTCCAGGTTTTGGTTTCGGGGTGTTTTGGTCCTTTGACCTTGAATCTTTGGATATCTAAAAGGTTCTGTGTCATGAAATTTCTTTTTTTAAAAAATTTTTTTGGATGTTCTGTCTTGCCAGTAGGACTTTCCCATTCCCCATGCTGTATACATGTTCTAATTTTTTGAACATTTTATTGGACCATTTAAATTTCTAGCACATGTAGAACATACTGGTATATGTAAAGCAAAATTTAAATTTTGCTTTTTTCTGCAAAAGTAGCCAATTATATCACTGTTGTTCACTAAATAAACCACCCTTTTCACACTTTTGTGATATGAGTCCTGTATATACCTGGCTTGTGTCTGGACTATCCTTTCTCCCACATCTCTATTTTTGTGCCAGTATTATATCCTTTTAATTATACCTGTTTAGTGTAGCATTAATATTAGAAATATAAATGACTACTTGCTACTTTATACAGTTTTCTTACAGATTCTTAGACATTTATTTTTTCTTCTGTATTATCTTTAGATTGTCATTTTGTTCCAAAATGAATCCCACTGGAAATCTGACAGAATTCGGAATATATTCTCTCTCTCTCTCTCTCTCTCTCTCTCTCTCTCTCTCTCTCTCTCTCTCTCTCTCCCCCTCTCTCTAATTATGAAAAGAGTAACATTTCTCTGCTATTTAATTTTTCTTGGCAGTGTTGACTGTCAGAGTACAACAGTCCCTATTAAGGAACATAAATGTATCTCCATTTGTTTGGATCCTTTAAGGTTTGTTCCTTTCCTGTCCACTTTCTTTCTAGTGATTTTATAAGATGAGTTTTTTTTTCCTTTCATGAATGAGATTTTCCCCCATTTCTATTTTTATCTGGTTATTATTAGGACTGAGAAAAAGTCTTGATAATTTTGTATATTTTTCTAGCTCTCTGTCAAATTTTCTTATTTTAGTAATGTAAAAAATGTTTATTTCCCTGTCTGCCATCAGTGAGAATAATTTGTGACTGATTATGTGTAAGTTTGAGTTTATCGTCATTTATTTGATGCTCCTCTCCCATCAGAGAAGTGTATCACAGATAGCATGTGCTCAGAAGCTGTGAAAGGAAAAAGATGCAAGGAGCTGGCAGAAATCTATACATTCAACAGACTTATAATAGCAGAAACCCAAGTCCTAACGAGCGATGGGCCCTTTCACCTGAGAGGGAGATGTTCATGCAGCTTTACTGTAGAGTGTTATAGAGTAGTTACTGTTGTATATTGGTCACAGGAAGGGCTGATCACCATGGACCCCAGAGATACCATTTAGTGATCATAGTTAAATTCCATCTCTTGCCCAGTTTCAGTGTTTTTAGGACTTTTTTTGTTTTAATGAATGAGCAAAGAGTACAGAGTTCCTCACACCCCTCTCCCCCGGTTTCCCCTATTACTAGCCTCTTACACTGGTGTAGTATAATTGTTACAGTTGATGAGCAAATATTGATACATCTTTATTAAGGTTTATATTAAGGTTCTTTCACTCTTTGTGTAGTACAGTCTATGTGTTTTGGCCAATGCAGTATGCTATGTGTCTTCTCTTTACTGATACATACAGAAAGATTTCACTGCCCTAAAAATCCTCAGTCTACCTGTCATACTCATTCTTTGCCTGCTCCCCTAAACCACAGTCAACTGCTGGTCTTTTTCACTGTCTCCAAAGTTTTACCCTTTCCACAATGTCATATAGTTGGAATTAACTATAGTTTTTAATTCACTGTTGTTGTTTTTAATTGTTTACTTGTGTATTTGCGTGTGAAAGAGAGACAGCGAGCATATGGTATTTGGTCACTTGTGGGTTTAAGTGATTGAGAGTTATTAAAATCATACTTTGGATTTCTGTGACAAACAGAGAACAGGCATCCAGATTATTCTGAATAACCAAAAAGTAACAGTGAATCTCACAGGAACCTGTTCTCAGTGGTTTTGAGCAGTGGTGTGTCATCTTTCCATTGCAGGGTGGAAGATGTCGATGGATGTGACGTTTCTGGGGACCGGTGCAGCATACCCCTCCCCAACCCGGGGTGCTTCTGCCCTGGTCCTGCGGTGTGAGGGCGAGTGCTGGCTCTTTGACTGTGGGGAAGGGACTCAGACACAGCTTATGAAAAGCCAGCTGAAAGCAGGTGAGTGTGCATTCAGCTATCCCATTAAGACTTTTTCTCTCTCTTGTTCTGTTTCGTTTTCTGGGCTCTCTTTGGACCTTGCTCAGAATTAACCCTGACCATTGCCTCTCGCTTCAGTGTTAGAGCCCTGACAGGACTTAGAAGACCCTCAGGCAGCCAGCCACACCCACTGGACTTCATTTATTTACTTACTTACCTTTCATTTATCCTGTAAATGTTGACAGCAAGAATTTGTATAGCCGAGAGGTGGAGGATGGGGTAGGACACTGACCACTTACTAGACACTGCCCAGGCAAGGAGCAGTGTATGCACCGGTCCCACCAGGAGGTGGTTTTATGTATCATGAGAAGATGCAAAAGGCAGTAGATGTTCAGAGGAGGGAGATGTTCTTTTCTACAGGGGGTTATCAGGGTAGGCATCTCAGAGAAGGTGACCTGTGAGTTGTTGAAGGAAGAGAAGGCATTTCCTGTGCTGGGGAGAAGGGCTTTCCAGCCAGAGGGCAGGAGTGAGCAAAGGCCCCTCACCAGATCCAGTACAATTGGTGAAAAGCCTCCATCCACAGCCCGCCCATCCTGGATGCTAGTTCCAGTTGTGTCTTGAACTTGTAACCTTAGCATATCAGCAAACTGAAGCTTCACTTTCCTCATCTCAAAAGTGAGTATTAAAAACTCTACTTAGAAGGGATGTTATGAGAATTATCTATAAAATCTCTCTGTGACTGTCTCCTTATCTGTTCAGTCTTAGCTCAAATGCCATCTTGCCTCAGAGGCTTTCCCTCTCATCCCAGCATTCTTTTACTCTGTACTGTTTTTCTTGAATTTTCAGTGTCATCAATATCTAAAACTATGCTATTTAAATAGTTGTTTTTGTGTATACTATTTCCCTGGACTATAAAGGAAGTTCGGTGATCCTTGAGCTTACCTCGTAGATGCCTAGTAAATATTTGTTCAATGAATGCATGAATAAGAAGTTCGGCACAATGATTTCATTTACATGGTCCGGTGAATAAAATTATTATTACTCTGACTCAGCACAATGATGCCTTTTGATGAGAAAAGGCAGATCTCACGCCCAGGGACCTCTTGGTCTGGCGGTGTAACTGACATGCAATCAATGTGATGTGTTAAGTAGAATAATGGAGGTGCTTTCTAAGTACTTTTGGACACAAGGGAGGGAGACCCTGACTCCACTCGTGTGTGCAGAGAGAGCTCCCAGATGTGCTAACAGTTGGACTTGGACCTAAGAGAGCTCTCTGGGGAGAGAGGTAGGGATGGACATTCAAGAGACAGACAGCAAAGAGAGCAACCAGAAAGGGAGTTTCCAAGAGAGAAATGACATGTTTGACATTAAGCCATCCAGAGCATTGAATAATGGCTAGATGGTCTAGATAATAATGCAGAAAAGATAAGTGGAGGAAGATTCTCAAGTCTTCCATGGCATGCTAAGGTGTTTGTGCTTTATCATCCTGTTGGCAGTAAGAAACCATTAAAAGTTTTTAAGCGGGGATAACATGATCTGAAATTTTATGTATTTTTTCTTTTCTAAAGGAAAGGAAGGCAAATAGGCAGGCAAGAAGAGAGAGGAGGAAGAAGCATTTATTTTTATTTAGTTGTTCACATTGGTCGTCCCCCTGGACCTGTGATGCAAGCCCGGGAGTTACCTCCCTGGGATGTACCTGGAATACACTCCTTCAGAGGCGGCTGACCGAATCGCTATTCCACCAGAGTGTGCCATTTTTTTAAATATAATTTTAAAATAAACAATTTGTAAAACTATGCCTGCCAAAAAAAGTTAAATAAAACTCCATAAAATTAAGCGTAAGGAAATGTTTAATTTACTAAATTTTTATCTGCTTAAAGAAACTTCTTGTTCTTGGACAAGTGAGATGGCAGCCTCAGAGCCTCTGTGACACCCCAGCGTTTAAGAAGCTGCAGTCTCAGACTGGACGCACTCTCAGTACACGTGGTTTCTCTCAGTAGTCTAAGCATCTGAACATCTGTCTCACGTTTCCTTGGTCTACTGTGCAGTATCTGATTTACAACTATCGGCTTGTCATGTCTGTTTCTTTATAATTTTAAAGAGTGAGCTTAATCGTTTTTCCCTCAAAAATTATTTTGAAGACATTAATAAAAGTGTAATTTTAAAAATAACTAAAAATTATCCATGCCCATTGTAAAAGGTCAAAGCAAAAAAGTATAAGAAAAGCTTAAATCTCCCCTCACATGTAGATATGTAATGATGCAGGTGTGTTTGTGTGTGTGTGTTTAGCATAAGTGAAATCACACTAAGTGTTCTTTGCTGTTTTTCTGCTGAACAAAATATACGAGCACCGTGTCGCAGACACTGCCCTCTGGCATCATCAGTTAGACGGTGTGTAACATTCCACTCCTCTGTGGATGACATATGCCCTGGTAACTTCTCGTTCTCAGTTAAAAAGCAACTCCTGCATTTTAATTTTCATTTGGTAGATTCTTACCTTTGATCATTGTGGCTGACATTCCTGCTCCCCTGAAATCGAGTTTCCTGGAAAATGAAGTGTTTGTCTTTGCTGACACTGTGATAGCCGTGGGAAGCATGGATTCTTGGCTTTATTTGTCTAAGTTGCTTTGGGTTCACGGACGGTGTTGGTGTCCAGCTGGGCTTTGTTTGGCAGTCGATGGGGAGGGGCCCAGGAGTCTGGCTCGGCGGGCTCAAAGGCGTGTGAGCGCGGACTCCACGCCCACCCACACCGTCGGCTGAGCCTTGAGTCACACTTGAGGACACGGGGACAGCCTGGCAGCCTGGACGGCAGGATGAGGGAAATGAAAGTGTCCTAGAAATGTAAAAAATGGCAAAACAAGGACTAACAAGAGGAAACAAACAGGAGCATATTGAAGAACTATCTGGAGAGCCTCTTGGGGATGCTCAGGGTTCGAAGTCAGCCTGCGCCCAGTCTGTTTCTCTCTGGCACAGGGACCTGGTTTCCGGGCAGGAGCTCTAGGGAGACTTGGAGGACACTTGCGCGTGGATGTCACAGGATGCATCACACTAATAAACTGTTCTGTTCTTCTGTGGTATCAAATATTTGAAATAGGTGGGCATGAGCCAGGAACAGAAGCCTCTGTTATACTAAAATATGTCATGTGTGATTGTTCCTTTTAAAATGCATTATTGTGCTTTGCAGAAAAGCGCCCATGTGCATCCTGCCTCAGACCAGCGTTCAGTTTACCTCTGACGAAATCAAGTTACTACCTAGGCCAGAGTGCACTGGGAAAGCTGTATGCGGATTCAGACTGAAAGGCTGGTCTGGCCCACATGCCTTCACACAGCACCAGAGGGGGCTGCCCTCTGCTCTGCATCCCAGCGTCTGTTCCCACCCCACCGCATTCTTCACTTCCTCTTGCTTGCCTCTTCCTCCCTTTCTTCTCCCTCCCTCTCGCACCACTTTTTCTTTTCCTCCTCCCCTTCAACCTTACCCAGACAAGTAGGCCCTAGTTAGTTCACCTCAGTCCAGTGTGCAGAGTCCTTAAAAGGCACTTTTGGGTTCAGACACTGGTCCCTTCGGTTGGCGTCGGGAACATTTGTTTGGCGAGTACATAGTTGCTACTTTCAGAGGGAACAGTAGGGGGCAGTGTAACTGCCAGGTGCTTTTGACACTTGAAGGATTGGGATATCTGATTACCTAATGAATCATTTGGTACGCTTTTTTTTGTAAGAGGATATGTAGGAAAATACTTTTAAAACTCTAATACTAATTTGAAGGTGTTTTATGAAAAAGGTATACAAACCATCTAGAAAGCCTATTTTTCTTGCTTCTGGAATTATGTACAAAAATGTAAAAAAAAAACAAAAAACCAAACAGGTCTATGGTGATAAGTAGAACTTCTTAAATTGTTTTACTGCTGTCTATGTACGTTGTTAGGCATGTCTCAGGTACCTTGGTGTAGGCTTTTATTTCTGAAAAATTCCCCATTTTATTTCTGTGACTTGCTCAAAAGGGAGAATTACCAAGATCTTCATCACCCATCTTCACGGGGACCATTTCTTTGGTCTTCCTGGCCTTCTCTGCACCATCAGCCTGCAGAGTGGCACCATGGTCACCAAACAGCCCATCGAAATCTACGGGCCTGCAGGGCTTCGGGACTTTATCTGGAGAACCATGGAGCTCTCTCACACAGAGTTGGTCTTCCCTTACGTGGTCCATGAGCTGGTGCCAACAGCGGATCAGTGTCCCCCAGAAGAGCTGAAAGACTTGGTGCGGGTGAATAGCGCAGACAGCGCTCCCAGCGAGGGCCAAGGAAGAACTATCCTATTAGACTCCGAGGAAAACTCATACCTTCTGGTTGATGACGAACAATTTGTTGTGAAAGCGTTTCCGCTCTTTCATCGAATTCCGTCCTTTGGGTTTTCAGTTGTGGAGAAGAAACGCCCAGGAAAACTCAATGCACAGAAACTGAAAGACCTGGGTAAGTATGTATTTTTGACTTCTCATCGATCTAGCCACGATGCTATGCAGAGATAAAACTGAGTATACGTTGGAATCCTCTCTTCTGTTCCCTCGACGCACATTCTTATCTGTTTTCAGCTTGTAAGCTGGTTGGCAGAATTGGCTGTTGTTTTGGTTTTAGGCTTTTATATTTTTATGAATTCCTTTTGAAATATGTCTTTATCGACATCTTTGGCATAGTTCTTTTTTTAAGAAAGGTACAGCCTGGAATGAAAGGAAGCAGGCAGGCAGGCAGAGAGAGAGGAGGAAGAAGCACTTTATTTATTTTATTCAGTTGTTCATTGTTTCTCCGGCCCCAGGTCTTGAACCTTCAACGGGGACTTTGGGATGTATGTGGACTGCGCCTGGTATAAACCACTAGGCCACACCATTTGGGCATAGTTCTTAAACTTACAACTAAAGCCAACTACTTTCAGGGTTTTCCTTCTCTGTTGACTTTGTGTTCTCATTTAACCTTGACTAAACTGATTTGGTGATCTGAATGCTGCGCCTCAATCATTTTTACGTACCTGGGCTCATCACCCTCAGAAGCAAGTGCACAAAGATGGGGCCCCTCTGAGGCTTCATGTCCCCTCCATGTTAAGCTGTCAATGTGTGAGGGGTCTTCAGCACCTCTCACAGCAATGTCCAGGTCATTTATACCTCCAGCATTACTGCCTGACTTGGCACAGACATGCAGACGTAGGTGGCAGTGTTTGTGTGTTTCTGTCTTTATTAACAGTTTCTTCTTTTCCCCAACAAAAACAAAATGCTAAGTAATGAAGAAAAGTGAGCTAGGCCAAGTATATTTTTACTATGTAATACTCATGGAAATACTATTACATTTGAAAATTTTAAACATGACCTATGTTAGAACTGGTGAGCACACTTTATTTGTTTTTAGGTATTGTCCAGAGTGGTTCATTCTAGATGATTATTCTAGACCAATGTGAGATTTAAGCCCAGTTTGGTAAATGTGGAACTGACCCTATCTACAAAGAAGATTGATAATGTCTGATTGCCTGAGATTCTTTTTGAACTTATGATCTGAACAACCTCTGTAAGAATTTTTTATTAAGTTAGTCGGTTTACAGGTACCTTGTCATTGTTTAAATTGACTCTAATTTTGCCCAGAGGATGAGCTTATTAAATAAAGGACTCTTAAACGCAGTTATTCCCTTGCACAGAAGAGAATCAAGACTGTTATCCTAACTGTAATAAGGTCCTTAAACTTAAGGGCTCAAAACTCATCTACATGTGCTTGGGAGATATTTTAAGTATTAGGACCTTGCTAATATCAGTAATCCACACTGCACTTTTAAAAATGTACAATATGTATTCTAATTTTCCACAAGTAGTAAAACAAGTTATGAAAAGAATCGGATGCCTTTTCCATTTGCTATTTGCTGTGCTGTTAAAGACGTTCTAAAAATGTCATAAATTCCATTCCCATGATGTGCTGTTCTCTGCCTCCATCATTAGGTGTTCCACCAGGTCCTGCCTATGGGAAACTGAAGAATGGCATTTCTGTTGTTCTGGAAAATGGAGTAACAATTTCTCCCCAAGATGTTTTAAAAAAGCCTGTGGTTGGAAGAAAAATCTGCATTTTGGGTGACTGTTCCGGAGTTGTGGGTGATGGAGCAGTGAAGTTGTGCTTTGAAGCAGACCTGTTGATCCATGAAGCGACCCTGGATGACACCCAGATGGACAAAGCCAAGGAGCACGGCCACAGCACACCACAGATGGCTGCGTCGTTTGCAAAATCGTGCCAAGCAAAGAGGCTGCTTCTGACTCACTTCAGTCAGAGGTACAAACCAGTTGCCTTGTCCAGAGAAGGAGAAACAGATGGGATTATCGAACTAAAAAAGCAGGCTGAATCAGTGTTAGGTTTCCAAGAAGTGACTCTAGCGGAAGATTTTATGGTGATTGGCATTCCAATCAAGAAGTGAAAGCAGTGTTCCTGAGTGTGTATTAACGTGTCTGTGAATGTGTTTCGGCACCAACAGTCCCGTTGCAGCGGCTCTTGTTCTGCTCTGAAGTTGTTTGGCTCCTAATAACCCTGAAAAGAACGGAGTGTATTGAGGAGTTGACTCAGCAATGAGAGGGAACAGGTTTTTTGATAATAAATAATTTTAAAAAGAACAAACCAACATCATTTTTAAAGTTCATGTTTGAAAGGATGATAGCTTATTCAGGTATGCTCCTTGTTTTGTGGCTGCTGCCTCAATATAAGCTGGTACCCCGTGCAACCTTGGAGTTGGCTTTTCCCCAGTTTCATCGCTGTTGTTGGCAGAGTGAACAGGACGTGGCCTCTTGGCTAAAAGTGGTATTTTGACAATTTGTGTTCAATCTGTTCATGTTATTAACAGAATAGAAACAACTGTAATGAGACATCAGACATGTAGGATTGAAGCTGGCTTGTTGAATCTTGAATTCTTTGCTGCAATTCTGATTGCAGGGTCGGGCTAGGTATTCAATTACTACTTTATTGAACTTTCTAGTGTACTCTAAGCTTGTAGCTCTCGGCTGGGGTGACGTCATTCCCCTATAGGAAGTTCTGTAATTGTGGGGGTTTTTCTTGTCACAATGATGAGAAATGGGGAATACTACTGGAATTGATTCAGCCAGGATCAGGGGTGCTAGATCCTACATTGTGATTAAAGTTTGGGTCAGTCGTGTACAATGAAGAGTTGTCTCACCCCAGACTGCAAATTGCAGCCCTGTTGAGATACACAGCAAGTTAGAACTTATACGCCCAGTATGAATTTACTTCATTAAAATCAGTGACACAGTGTGTCGAACTAGCAGGTAAGTCAAATTCTTATATTCTATGTAAGTCCTAAAGAACTAGCAAAGTGAGTCTGTTAGACTATCATATCAATTATTATTTGACAGACATGAACTGGTGCTTATGAATCTGGGCCTAAAGAAAAATCTAGTAAACTGAGTTTTAATTTATGTGTCCCTATTAATAATTCTATGAGCACAGTTTTTCTAAATGTTTTTTTCTAAAATAGTATTTCCTTCTGAGCTGCCTTCCGCCTCCTTTCTATCTGTCCTGGGGGTATCTCTGATGCAGTTCTCAAAATGTATAACATGGAAAGCTAGTTTCAAGTACTGATTCTTTCAAAAGATTTCCTAACAGATCAGCTTGGGAAACCCTTAATGCTCTGTGTTCTTCTGGGAGTATCTCATGCCCACCGATATATTATAAGCAGTTCTCTTGAGTGATCAGAACTCAGTCTTTGTTGCCAGAAAGACCTGCTCTCAGAGTCCTCTTCTACCCCTCACTGGCGGTACTTGTGTGTGGAGCGGATGACTGAATCTCTCTGGGCTGCAGCATCTCATCTCTAAACTGGGAAAAATAATAAGATCTACCTCTTAGTATTGTTCTGCAGGGTTAATGAAACTGCCTAAATGGAACATAGTATATGACTTGAAGGTATTGCGAAGTCTCATAATAGAGGCCTCTCAACTCTGGAACTTATTTCTCAATCTTACTTCATACACTATAGCATCTCAATATAGGGATACAGTACACATATTTAGAAATGCTGCCATGGTGGTGTATACTGTTAAATTTCTTTGGGTTCTGAGGCTTCTATGGTAAAATAATTGACCTTATATAAGGTTTTAGAGTAGTGGTAGTCAGGATGACTCTAATTGCTTAAGATCTCGATTCAGAAGCAGTCTCTAGAATGGTCTGATTCTGCTCTAGTTGGCCCCCAAAGTACCAGTTCTGAGCAGACTTAAAGTGTATCTGGGTTTCTGAACTCAGTTCAAACAAGCATTTATTACGCGCTTACTTTGTGCTTAAACTGTCCAACAGATTGAGGGACTGGTTGGTGTTAATTCCTCAACTGCATGGAGCTCTCGAAGGTGAAGAGTTCATCTCAGTCCCCTCAACATTCCTGGAAATTCCCATCCACAGTGAGCCTTCAGAAATGTTAATGGAGAGAAACGAGCTTTTGATATCCTGTGAAAACTTTGGAACCTAAAGTTTAGGACTTGCGTCTAGCCCATTTCACTACTATCCCAACAACAGTTTAAACTACCTAGTTGGTAGCTCCGCATTCATTGAGTACCAGCCAAGTGCCAGGCTTTATTATGCAGGGATTATTAGATGAATATAAGACAGAATTCCAGACCCAAGCTCACAGTGACAGAGTCAAGTACATAACACAGGTCCTGCAAATGTTCTAATCTTCTACCCAGCACTCGCTTTTCCTCTTCAGAGCATCACTTGGTAGCTGACTTGAGCTGTGCCCTTAGCATCAGGCTCTATTAATATACATGGGCTAAGCCTTCAGACACCATGGGAATGTGGGAACAAATCGGTGTGTTGGATCAAGTGTACTGTAGGTGAGTCCAGAGCAAAATTCTTGGATTCTCTTCTGGCCTAGAATTTGTTCTTAATGGCAGGACACTCTAAGAATTCGTACAGCTAGAATTGAGAATGAAGTCTTATCTGTTCATAGTTGTGTGACTGTAAGGGGGATTAGAATATGCATTGTGCCCCAAGCTTTATTTTATAACTGAATCTTTTTTTGCCAAGAAACATCTTGGAACATTTGAAAAATGCTCTTCCTTAATACTTCTAAAAATTATTTTTATTTTTACATAACTTATTAAGATAATGAATTCTATATTTACACTTAGTATGTGGCATTTTCTTTGTCCTAAAATGACTCAATTATCAGGAATCCAGAGGTAACTGCTTATTTTAGGTAAAATATACACTTTCCATTTCTCAAAAAGGATTTAGACTTGTCCCAAAAGACCCTAAATCAGTTCTATTTTCTAATACCCATGCCTTTTCAATATATTTTCAATATATTTAATCATAAGAGCAGTGTATGCTCAGTATAGAAATTTTTTTTAATTGAAGAAATGATTGCTCATAATCCTACTACCCAGAGAGCTGCTGCTTCTGGTCCAGTGACCTAGAATATGAGGGGCAAGTGAGAATTACTCAAGGTAGAGCATAGGTAGACTGCGATCTTTGGCTCTGATTCCAAAGACTAATTCAGTACATCTGGGATGTAACCCCCAAATCTGCATCTTTAATAAGCCCTACAAGTTGATTCTGAAATATAGGCATATTTTTACATGTAGGTCAGCCTCCTAAACTTTTTTTTTTCATTTACCATTATGAACATTTTCCCATGGCATTATTCTTAATATTATTTCTTTCTATAGGGGTTTTATATATATTTTTCTACTTTGGGGGGCACTGGAATTGTTCTCCATTATTGTAAATAATGATATTGTGAATATTCTTAAGTGTGAATCTTTGTATCTCTTAGTAGTTCCTTGGGATTAATTTCCCTGGAGATCAAACGTGACTTTTTTTAGACTCTGGATAGCAATGATCCACCTGTTTTCTAGCTCATGCTCTGCAGCAGCATGAGAACGGCCTGTTTTGCTACTGTGTTGATAGATGTTATTGAATATCACCAATTAATGACCTTTGTAAGACTTCTTTTCTGAGAGACATTTGTCTTTTTATAATTTATAATTATTTTTTGCCTTGGCTCAGGGAATTTTACTATGTCCTCTAATTAGCACATCTAATTCAGCTGTGATGTCCTTGAGTATTCTCATGCAGTTTTAAAATGTGGTAGTTTTCACTTTTAGAGGGTAAAAATCCATACCGCTTCAAATGTTTCATGACAGATATGCAGTGAAGGTGCTTTTGGTATCCGTTTATAGTGCAATGTACAGGTTCTGTCCTTACTGTTGATGGATTTTTCGGGTAATGAATGAGTCAGAGTATTTTTTCTTATATGAGAATAAAAAAGAAGTGCTGTCAATGGTTTGAATGTTCCTCCTTGACAGGATAAAAATAGAGTTTAAGGGGGTGGGGTGGAACGTAGGGTAAAAATTAAGACATTCTTTTCCTCCACAGGAAGTGGTGTTTAAAACTGAAAATAAACAGTACTTTAAACTATGTTTAAAAAAGGGCAGGGGTGTCAATACTAGATGGATAGTTACATGGAGGAAACAGCTCTAGAGGGGCAGGCGGGGGCATGGGAAGGGCGATCTGCGGCCGCCTCTGTGATCCCCTGCAGAGTAGTGCTCTGATGTGTCACCGTTCACGTGTTATGTGTGCGTTCACGTGTTACGTGTGCACTCACGTAGTTTAAAGACCAGAGTAACTCCACACAGGTGCGGCGCGGTCTGAGTAATCATAGCTCCCAACAGCAGGTCTGCACGTGGGTGCTGCAGGCAGGTTACAGGCCTTAGCGTCCCAGGCCTCTCCAGACTGCAAAGTGATTCTCTTTCTTCTTTTTTACATTTTTTATTAATCACTTTTATTTTTAGACACTAAAGTAAACTCACATGTAAAGGTTCCCCATCCCTCAGATATATGTCGGCACACCCTGCCCTCCACCACATCACCAAGTGTTCTTCACCACTGTCCAGTGGGCTCCACCACCATTTCTCCCCCGCTCCCTCCCTCCCCTCCCATTCCCTGTTGCTTACCTCAGTTCTGTTGCAAGTGTCCAAGGGTTGGTTTAGTTTCATCTGCTCCTTTGTTTTGTCTGTTCACATTCCACCTGTGAGTGAGGTCATCTGGTATCTGTCTTTTGTCTCATTTCACTTAGCATCATCCCTTCCAGTTCCATCCATGTTGATTCAAATGACGGGTTCATCTCTTTTCATCTCTGTGTAGTATTCCATTGTGTGTATGTACTGTGTCTTCTTTATCCATTCATCTGATGTTGGGCCCATAGGCAGTGCCCAGTTCTTAGCTGCAATAGACTGCAATCAACATGGAGGTCAAAGGGATTCTTTTCAAAGCACAAATCTGAGCCTAGCACGCCTCTACGTGAAACTTTTTAATGGCCTCGCCTCAACTGCTTTTCCAACCTAAACATTCTCCACAGAACCACTAACTTTTGTGGCCCAGCCACATGGGGTTTCTTTTAGTCCTCCTTACTGGGCCTTCAGAAGAGACCCTCCTAATGCCAGGAGGGCATATTAGTCACGGCGCTGCACCCACCTTCCTGGTGCTTGTCACTTCCTATTTTCATTTCACTGTTGAGTATTTGATGTTTTCTTTCCCACTAGCCCTATGAGCTACACAAGAACGAAACTGCATCCATTTCCTCTTGTGCCATAGGGCCTAACTCAGTGCCTAGAAAATATGAGTCTCCTGATAAATAGTAGTGACTGACTCAGTTTCCCTTGCTATCCGGTCAGCCTATGAAAACATAGTATCTTGTTCTTCTTGGGATTTTTCCTGATTAATATTACAAACGAAAAACCAAAAAATTCCCCACCCTTAGTCTGAACTAAGGAAAGGAAGGAGGTCATTCCTATAACCTGAAGGGGGTAAATCTTCAGCTATGCAGATACCTAGAGTCAGAAAGAGTTGGAAAAGGGAGCTTCTCTGCCTAAGAAATTGGGATGTTGGTGTGTACTTTTCCAGAGACCTGTTTCTAACGTGAGTGTGTGAAGAGGTTTCCCCACACCAAGGAAGTCTCAGCACGGTATCTGAGAATTCAACTCTATTCTACTCAGTTCTGATACTACATAGAGAATGTTGGGTTCCACAGGGTAAGGGCTCCATCTCCTAAGACCACCCTGCTCTCTGGAAGTCTGTCGCAAGCATAGGGCACGGCCTGTGCTTCTGACTGACTAGATATAGGTCAAGAGGTTCTCAGGACAAACTCATCGGGTTACATTAATTTGCTAGGATGGCTCACAGAACTCAGGAACCCATTGATTCACTGGATCACTGATTGATTACAAAGAGGATCATTCAGGGACATCCAGATAGAAGAGATGCATAGGGTCAGTTGTGGGGAAGGATGAGGAGCTTCCTTGACCTCTCAGGCCCGCTACTCTCCCAAATCTCTACAGGCTCAACCTGGAAGCTCTCCAGATCCTATCCTCTTGAGTTTTTCTGGAGGCTTCGTTATATCGGCAGGCTTAATAGCTCACTGATGACTGGCAACTGAACTCAAATCTCCAGCCTCTCTCCCCTTCCCAGAGGTCTGGGGGTGGGACTGAAGTACAGCCATTACAACCTGCCAACCAACCTCCATCCTTACATGCTGCCCCCAAAAGTCTCCTCCTTAACATAACGGGACCAAGGCTTTGGGAGCTGTGAGCCAGGAACTGTGGATGAAGGTCAAATACATATGAGAAATTAATTTTTATCATTTTAATGACCATATATATGTGTATATATATATATATATTTTTTTTTTTTTTTTCTTAAGGAAGAAAGATTCAAGCAGGAATGAAGGTAAATAGGCAGATAGGTAGGGAGAAGAGAAAGAAGCATTTTTTATTTATTTTATTTAGTTGTACACATTGGTGGTGTCTTTTCCCCCCTTCATCCCTCTCCACCTCACCCCCAACCCAGGAAGTGAGCCCTGGTCCTTGGGATGTATGTGAACTGCACTGCTATGGAGGTAGCTGACCTAACCACTACTCTACACTCTAGCAGGGTGCCCTAAATATATATTTCTTATAGATCACACTATCATAGTTGGCTTTTGCTATGTATAGGAAAGTTAGAACATGGGTAAAGAATGAGGGGAGAAGGCCAAGCCCCATGCAGGAGTCTGGGTCCCCATGCAAGGTAGGGAAATGGCAGAGAAACTGAAGAACACCAATGCCAGTATTAATTTTATGGTGACTGCGATACTTGGAAGTAAATCTCTACATTTCCTCCAAACTTCCTTTGAAGTCTGCTAGACCATAGAATTTGGGGGTCCCTCCCCAATGCTGCCTACCACCAAATGAGAACAAGTTCTGAATTTCATAACTTCGGTGAGCTGCGTGGAAAAGGAGCAGCAGGAGCAAAAAGTGAGACAGTCAGAACCTAACGAGGAACTGGAGTGAGAGGTGACCTTGAGAACCTGTCTCCCAGGAATTTTCAGAAAATCATAGAGGGAATTGGCCTTTACCTAACCTGGGACTAGAGAAGCAGGAGAGAGGCTGAGCCAGTTTCATGTATCTCTTAAAGGACAAGTTAATTCCACTTGACATCTGAACATAGACATTTCTCTGTCCTCGATAGACATATTATAAGGATTAAAAAGTTGTCATATCCAAGATAAGGAAGTTAAGAAAGGTGCCTAAGTTTATCCAAAGTAAAAAATATTTCCACTCCTAAATAAAACCAGAAGAAAAACACGTTGCTCAGATGTCAGTATGCTAATTATACACTCAGCAGACATGGCAGGTACAAAGATTAAATTCGCCCACGAAAAAGTCAAAGGAGAAAGGCGAGGGATCAAGTTTCCCGGCTATATAAATCCCCCTGTAACTGGCAGAAACTGTTCAGACAGCCTCAGGTAGAGCTAAGCAACATTTAGTGCAGTGGCACCAAGTGAAACCAAGGTTATTGTCTGGGCTTCTCGCTGCGTGTTGTGACTGCCAGAGATCACAGGCTTATCCGAATGAGGCCCTGTCTCCGTCGGACTTCCTGGACTAGAGCTGACCTTGTAGAAGTCTGGGTTAGCAACCCTATTGCTGATTCTCACTGGCTTGCTCGCCACGGGACACAGCATCACAAAGCTGGCAGACACAGATAGCATCCCCGCAGGCCCGGACGGACAGGCAGGATAGCCTGCTGCGGCAGCAGTCTGCAAATTGCAGCATCGGTACCTCTGGGAGTGTGCCGAGACTTTTCTAAGGATACACAGGCACACTTTCATATGAACTCTTTCCTAAAATTGATCCCCCGGAGAAGTGGTGTGGGTAAAAATGTGTTGCTAGTCCCATGTACAATGCTCCAGGATTCAAAACTTCCGGGGTGTCAACAAAAGGGCTAATGGAAATACTGGTATTGGAATTAAAAACACAAATGACTGAGTAACACATTCTTTTGTAAGGCAGTCTCCAATTTGTTGCTTTAAACGAAAGTGAAGGAGGAGCTGGTCAAACCCAGATCATGGAGAATCTGATCTGTTCAGTGGTAGATTTAACAGCTCTATAAAAATTTTTTTTCTGTTGAAAGTAACATTATTTTACAACAAAAAAGTTTCAGATGCAGTTTTAACAAGTCTATCGAGATATCATTCATATCCCATAAACTTCAGTGGCTTTCATTTACTCACAGTTCTGTGACCTCCACCACTATCAACTTTAAAGCATTTTCATTATTCCCCTAAAGAAATCCTATCACCCTGTGGCAGTTATTCCCACTTTCAAACTCCCCAGCCCTAGTTTCTACCACTAATTTACTTTCTAACCACTAACCTACTTATCTATAAATTTGCATATTCTAGACATTTCATATCATTTGAATCATGGTCTTTCATATTTTCAAGATGTATCCATGTTATAGTTTATATCAGTACTTCATTCCTTTTTATGCCCAAGCATTCCATTGTATGAATATGTCACATCTTATTTATTCACTCATAAGTTAGTCCAATGATTATTTAAATAACTTTTATAATATACCTATGTCAGGAATGAAAAATGAGACATGCTACAGATCTCACAAAGATAAGTTAAAAGGATGTTATAAATACTTCAATTTTGGATACAATTACCAGAACAACTTCCTTTAAAAGCACAATTTGCCAGAACTGACATAAAAATAAATAAAGGGCTATTCATATTTTCAATCTACCTATCTGTCCATTTATCATATTTCTACTTATTTAAAGAGAGGAAGGAATGAAGGAAAGAAGAAAAGAAGGGGTGGAGGGAGGGAAGGAAGAAGAATTTTTTATTTATTTATATTTTCTTTGATTCTTCACCCTTTCCCCAGGTTGCAAACCTGGGTCCTGGGGCTTTACATGGTGCACACTCCAGAGTTTTAGCCACCTGAGCCACAGCCAGATTTTCTATGTATTAAAAGAAATTTAACTATAGTTATAAAAAAAAGCTATAAAAAAAATTCCATGCCCAGATATTCTACTAGTGAATCATTCTAATTGATTAAGAAATACATCTACATATTTTTTACAATACTTTCAGAAAACAAAGAGGAAACATTTCCCAACTTACTTTATGAGGTCATACTCTTCTTTTTTTTTTTTTTTTTCTTTTTTTTTAAAGGAAAGGTGCCAGGCAGGAATGAAGGAAATCAGGCAGACAGGCGTGGAGAGAGAGGAGGTAGAAGCATTTTATTTTATTTTTATTTCTTGTTTATACTGGTTGTTTCCCCACTGCATCTGGGACTAGAACCCAGGGGTATGTGGTCTGCACTCCTTCAGAGGCAATCGAACTAACTGCTACTCCCCCAGGGTGTGCCTGTCAGCATAATCATAATGTCAGAAATTAAGGACATTAAAAGAAAGGAAAAGTAAAGGCTAATCTCTTTCATAAAAATCCTAAAAAATACTTAGCTAATTAAATCCAGTAACATAAAAAGAAGACATCTTGATAAAGAGAGTTTATTCCAGGAATGGAAGCCTTGTTTAATATTTGAAAATCAATAAACTTCATTACATTAACAAAATATATCAAGGAAAAGTGCTAAGATGATCTCCATAGAACAAGCTTTTTTGAATAAAATGTAATACTCATTTATAATAACTAATATATTAAGAATAGGAGATATAAGAACTATGTTACAAAAAAATACAAAACAAACAGTAGATATTACCTTAGTAATAAAATGTGAAAACCTCTTAGGATGAAAAATATATAAGGATGCTGACTCAATGCCATTTCTATACATTACTTTGAAGGTCCTAGCCAGTGCTATAAGGTGAGAATAAATGAATAAAGGGTTTAATGGAAAGGAAGAAATAAAACATTCTTGACAGAGGCTATGATTATGTGTATAGAAGATCCAAAAGAATAAGCAGACAACATGTTAGATCAATAAATCAATTTATCAAAATATACTGGATACTCAAAATCAGTATAAAGAAAATAATTTTTTTCAATATTCTAACAAACAGACTTAAATTATTTAAATGTCGCCCCCACAGAGGGCTGACTTGGGAGGAGATGAAAGGAGAGCAAGTGCACAGGGAGCTGAGATGGAGCCCACATGGTGAAATTGTGCCGGGCACAGCCGTAACCGAAAATCTGCCAATCTCAAAACCATCCCACGACCATTTCGCGTCAGAGCCTGGGGTCCACTAGCACAAATCCCGCCCACTGCACATCCGCCCACCAGAAATCCCATCCACTGGATGCCCCTCCCCCTGGATTACAAGGAAAAGGCAGTCCAAACCTCAACACCATCTGCTAGCACAACCTTGTGGGTAGAAATATAAACAGACTGTTGAATAGAGCACAGAGAAATATACATGAAGTGATAGATCTAATCAAAAACCCAGGGGAAAGTGAATACAGCAGACTATGTAAATTACCTGAAAAGGAATTTTGAGTAACAGTGATTAATATACTCATGGGAATCCAGAAATCAGTAGAGGCAGTAAACGAGAATGTCAGGAAGCAAAGAGAAGAATTAAAACAAGACAGCAAACATGTAAGAGACACGATGGCTGAATTAAAGAATGCAATAGAGGGACTCAGCAATAGGACTGAGGAAGCATCCAATAAAATCAGTCATCTGGAAGATAGAACAGAGAAACTCAATCAAGAAAACCAGCAAAGAGATAAAAAATTCAAAGAATCGAAGACAGCATTGGAGACCTCTGGGATAACATCAAAAGGAAAAACATTTGATCATAGGGGTCCCAGTGGAGGAGAGAGAGAAAAGGGGGCAAAAACCATCTTTGAAGAAATAATAGATGAGAACTTTCCCAATATGAAGAAGCAAGCCTCCAGATCCATGAAGCTCAAAGAATTCCTAAGAAAAGAAACCCAAACAGAAATACACGTAGACATTGTCATAAAAATGTCAAAAACACAAGATAAAGATGATTAAAAGCAGCCAGAGAAAAATGTGTCACATACAGAGGAGCGCCCATAAGATTGTCAGTGAACTTCTCAAATGAAACTCTATAAGCCAGAAGAGAATGGCATAATATATTCAAAGTGCTGTGCTGAAAGAATAGGATTTTCAACCTAGTATACTGTATCTGGCAAAATTAAAATTCGCAAGTGAAGGAATGATAGAAACCTTTTTTGACAAGCAAAAATTAAAGGAGTTTATCACCACAAAACCAGCTTTGCAAAACATATTAAAGGATGCTCTATAAAGCATAAAGAAATCACACAGAAAAACAGTAAATATTGAAAGACAGCAATATTAAAAGTGGGGAGTAAGAGAAGAAAACAAAAATGTGGATAGTTAGAATGAGTGGAAGACTACTGTGATTTCAAATAAAATTAGGTAGTAAACATAGAGCTGTGAATGCTAAATCAGGGTAACCTCAAAATACATATCCAGAAAGAAAGTGAAGAAGAAAACAAAAGGCGAAATCAATCAAAACATAACTGTACCCAATCCAGTCTAAAACGAATAGAGGACAAAGTCATCATCTGGAGCAACATACAAGAAACAAATTATCAAATGACACTGAGCAGTTATATATCAATAACTACCCTAAATGTTAATGAACTGAACTCACCAGTCAAAGGACGCAGAGTACTAAATGAATTAAAAAGCATAACCCAACCTTCTGCTGCATTTAGGAAATCCACTTCTTCCAAAAGATAAAGGCTTAAAGTCAATGGCTGAAAAACAATCCAACAGTCAAATGGCAACCACGAAAGAGCAGGAACAGCTATACTCATATCAGATAAAACTGACTTCATCTAAAAGCATAACAAAAGACAGAGATGGACACTATATAATGATTAAAGGATCACTCCAGTAGGAAGACATAACACTTATCATATATGCAACAAATGAAGGAGGAGCATCAAACTATATCAAGCAAGTATTATTAGACCTGAAGGGAGACATTGACAGCAACACAATAATAGTGGGGAACTTCAACACCCCACTTACAATAATGGACAGATCAACCAGGCAGAAAATTAAGAGGGAAACAGCTACTTTAAATGACCATCTGGAATAGACAGGTCTAAAAGACATATACAGATCACTTCACTCAACGACTACAGATCTCACTTTCTTAAGCGCTCATGGAACATTCTCAAGGATAGATCATATGCTGGGACATAAACCATCTCTCAACAAATTTACAAAAACTGAAGTCATACGAAACATCTTCTCTGACTACCATGGCCTAAAACTGGAAATCAACCACAAAAAGAAATCTAGAAGACCCCAAACCAGTGGAAACTTAACAATATGCTCCTGAAGTGCTCTTGGGTAAGAGGAAATCAAAGAAGAACTTAAAAACACACTAGAGATGAACACAAATGAGGACACGAGCTTCCAGAATCTATGGGATGCAGCAAAAGTGATAGTAAGGAGAAAGTTCATCACAATCCAGGCCTATCTTTAGAAACAAGAAAAATTGCAAATAAATAATTTAACTCTACATTTAAAACAACTAGAGAAAGAAGAACAATTAAAGTAAAAAATCAGCAGATGAAAGGAAATAATCAGAATTCGAGCAGAAATAAATAGAAAACAAAAAGACAATCCAGGAGATCAATGAAACCAAAAATTGGTTCTTTGAAAAAAAATGACAAGCCATTGGCTAGAGTCACATGGAAAAAAAGGTAGGAAACTCATAACTAGAATCATAAATGAACGGGGAGAAGTTACAACAGATAACACAGAAATTCAAAACATCATAAGGGGCTACTATGTCCCTTAGTTCTACACCACCAAAATGAACAACCTTAAGACATGGATAGATTTTCAAAAAAGTTTAGTCTGCCAAGACTGAACCCAGAAGAATCGGAAACCCTGAACAGAACTATCACAAGTAAAGAAAATGAAGAAGTAACAAGGACCTCCCCAAAATAAAAGCCCAGGACCAGATGGCTTCTCCAATGAGTTCTACCAAACCTTCAGAGAAGAATTAACACCTATTCTTCTCACGTTCCTCCGAAATATTGAAGAACAGGGAACTCTCTCAAATACTTTTTATGAGGCTAACATTACACCGATACCAAAAGCTGACAGAGATGTCACCAAGAAAGAAAATTATACACCAATATCTCTAATGAACATAGATGCAAAAATTCTCAACAAAATATTAGCAAATCGAATTCAACTGTGCATCAAAAAGGTCATCCATCATGACCAAGTGGGATTCATCCCAGGGATGCAAGGATGGTTCAATATATGCGACTGTCAATGTCATACACCATATCAACAAGAGCAAAGAGAAAAACCACATGATCATATCAATAGATGCAGAGAAAGCTTTTGACAAGACTCAACACCCATTTATGATTAAAGAAAATCCTCCATAAAATGACAATAGAAGGTTCACACCTGAACATAATGAAGGCCTTATATGAAAAACCCGCAGCCAACATCATAATCAAAAATGGAAAGCATTTCCTCTAAGGTCAGGAACAGGGCAAAGTTGTCCACTCACCTCTGCTATTTAACACTGTACTGGAGGTCTTAGCCAGAGTAATTAGGTAAGAAAAGGAATCCAGATTGGAAAGGAGGAAGTAAAACTCTCATTACTTGCAGATGACATGACTATATATATTGAAAATTCCAAAAACTCTATCAAAAAACTTCTAGAACTCATCAATGAATACAGTAAAGTGACAGGCTACAAAATGAATGCACAAATATCTGTTGCATTTTTATACACAAACAAGTTAGAAGAAATGAAATCACAAAAATCACACCATTTAGAATAGAAGTTAAACGAATGAAATATCTGGGAGTATGCCTAACAAAGGAAGTGTAAGATCTATACAATGAAAACTACAAGTCCTTCTTTAAAGAAATTGAGGACACAAAGAAATGGAAAGACACCCCCTGCTCGTAGTTGGGAAAAATCAATATCATTAAAATGGCCATCTCACCCAAAGCAATATATAGGTTTAATACAATCCCCATTAAAATCCCACAGGCTTATTTCCAGGAAATAGAATAAAAAAATCTTAAAATTTGTATGGAACAACAAAAGACCCATAATAGCCAAAGCAATCGTTAGAACAAAGAACGAATCTGAGGGATTACACTTGCAGACTTTGAACTATATTACAAAGCAATAGTGATCAAAACGGTATGGCACTGGAATAATCACAGAGGCACAGATCAGTGGAATAGAACTGAATCATCAGAAACCAACCCGCTCACATACAGTTAGTTAATCTACAACAAAGGAGCCAAAAGCATTCGATGGAAAAAGGAAAGTCTTTTCAACAAATGATGTTGGGAAAACTGAACAGTCACATGCAAAAGAATGAAGCTAGACCACTCTCTAACACCATTCACAAAAATTAACTCAAAATGGATTAGAGACTTGGACATAAGACCAGAAACCATGAAGTTCTTAAAAGATAACTTAGGAAAGACTTTCCATGACCTCAGTTGTAGAGAAGTCTTTGGGGACTCAACTTCAACATCAAGAGAAACAAAAAGACAAACAACTGGGACTATATCAAACTAAGGAGCTTCTTCACAACAAGAAAACATCACCAAAACCAAGAAGAAACCTACTAACTGGGAGAAGATTATTTGCATTCAATATTTGCGACAAAGCCTTAATATCTAAAATATACAGAGAACTCATAAAACTCAACAACAGAAGAACAGCCAATGCAATCAAAACATGGGAGGAGGAATTGGAGACACTTTTCTGAAGAGGATATACAGATGGTCAACAGGTACATGAAATTATGTTCCTACTAGATGGCTATCAGGGAAATGCAAATTAAGACAAACTTACACCTGAAAGACTGGCTATTATCCAAAAGTCTGGAAACAACAAAGGCTGGCAAGGATGTGGGAAAAAGGGAACACTTTTGCACTAATGGTAAGAATGAAAATTGGTGCAACCTCTGGAGAACAGATTCCTCAAAAAACTGAAGATGGAAATCCCATATGATCCCATAACTCCACTTCTGGGCATCTACCCAGAAGATACAAAAGCACCCATCCTCAGAGATATATGTATCCCTATGTTTATTGAGGTTCTATGCATAAGAGCTAAGAACTGGAAATTACCTAAGGGCCCAACATCAGATGAATGGATGAAGATGTGGTACATACATAAAATGGAATACTGCACAACTACTTAGCCCTTAGAAGAGATGAAACCCTGTCATTTGAATCAACATGGATGGAACTAGAGGGGATGATGCTAAGTGAAAAGAGTCAAAAGAAGAGGGATAGATACTAGATGATCTCACTCTTAGGTTGAAAGTGAATAGACAAAAAAAAGGAACAGGTGAAACACAACCAATCCTGAAATATTTGCAACAGAACTGAAGTCACCAAAAGGGAATGGGGCAGGTGGGTGGGGGCAAATGTTGGCAGAGCCCACTGGACAATGGGGAAGAACACTTGGTGATTTGGTGGAGGGGATGGTGGGTTGAAATATATCTAAGAAATAGGCAACCAATACATAGGAAATTATTTTAATATGTAGAATAATTACTAGAATGAAAAAATTGGAAAAGAAAAGCAAGTCAGTAAGTCCAGCTCCCACTAAAGGGAAAGGGTTTACACAGGACAGAGACACCAGGAGATAGGGGTCATGGGGGTGGGGAGCATGAGTTGGCATCTTAGAGGCTACCCGCCCAAGAATACATTTAAAAGATTCTAAAAGTCTTTATCTCAATGTGATTATATGGGTGTTTTCATGTGAAAAGAATCAGGCTATTTAGTTGTGATTTGGGCTTTTTTCTATATGTAGGTTATAGCACTATAGGTTACATCAAAATGAAAAGTTAACCTTTTTTAGTTATATATCCATTATATCTCAATAA
The DNA here is from genome assembly GCA_004363575.1 of Solenodon paradoxus. NCBI lineage: Eukaryota > Metazoa > Chordata > Mammalia > Eulipotyphla > Solenodontidae > Solenodon > Solenodon paradoxus. The sequence goes on from RJWH01001757.1 coordinate 206,945, forward strand.
AACTGGGGAAAAGGGAATTATTTTGATGAAAAATTCTAGGCAGAAATCCAAAGAGGCTTATTTCTTGATTTCCTAGTTATTCAATCAAGCACCAACTCTCCCATGAAGGGATTTTGCAAATATAATGAAAGTCCTAAGTCAGTTGATATTAAGATATGGAGATTGCCTGGGTGAATCTGACTCAATCAGGGGTACCACTTGAAAGCACAGTAAAGAGAGGGGTAAGTTAGAGAGAGGTGAAGCATGAGAAGCAGTTGACATTCCATTGCTAACTTTGAAGATGGAGGGGCTACATGCAAAGACCTCAGAGTGACCTCTAGTTGCTGAGAGTGCTGCCCAGTCAACAGTCAGCCAGTAAACAGGAACTTCAGTCCTACAACAGTAAGGAGCTTAGTTCTGGCAACATGAATGAAGTGTGGCCTTCCCCCCAGCCCATCCAACACCTTAATTTTGAATTTGTAAGACCCTAAGCAGAGAACTCAGTCAACAGCCATCAACCCCTACTCCTATCCCTGATTTCTCAACTACAAAATGTTGGAATAATAAATGGATATTGTTTGAAGCTACTGATTTTCTGATATTTTGCTATGCAGCAATAGAAAACAAATACAATCACTATGAATTTTGTTTTTTTTTTAAGGAGAGGTGCAGGCAGGAATGAAGGCAACTAGTTAGATAGGCAGGAAGTGAGAGGAGGAAGAAGCATTTTATTATTAATTTTTTATTTAGTTGTGCACGTTCTTTTTTTTAATTTAGTTGTTGACATTTTGTTTCTCTCTGGACCCGGAATTGAACTCAGGGATATGCGGCTTGCTCCTTCAGAGGCAATTGACTTAACCGCTGCTCCGCCAAGGCACGCTATTATGAGCTTTTAAAAATGTTTGAGGTATATAATTCACAGACCACAAAATTCACTCATTTAAAGTATGCAATTAAATGGCTTTTAGTATATTCCTAGAATTGTGTAACCATCACCACACTTTTAGAATACTTTCCTCACCCCGAAAAAGAAACCACTTACCTATCAGCCCTCAGTTTCTCATCACCCTTGGCCTAGGTAACCACCAACCTACTTTATGTCTCTATGAGATTTATGTATTCTGTGCATTTCATATAGATGAAGTCATCCAATATGTGATCTTTGTACCTTGCTTCTTTGACTTAGCATTATGTTTCAAGGTTCATCCTTGTTACAGCTGTATCAGTACTTCATTCCTTTTTATGGCTGAATAATAAATATTCCATTCTATGGCTAAATCATATTGTATAACTATTCATCAGTTGATAAATCAGTTTTGATTCTTTTTTTAAATTTTTTGTAATTGTTGAGAGACAGTATAAATTTAGCTGATTAATGATTTTAAGTGTGCATTGCAGTATGTTAACTATATGTACATTATTGCACAATAGATCTTTAGAGCTTCTCTTATCGCATGAATAAACCTTTACACCCATTGAACAAAAATTCCCTAATCCCCCCCTTCCTAGACCCTACTAACTACCAATCATTGTGTAGATTTTGACACACAACATGGACATTTAAAAAACTGAGTAGCATTAAGTGAAGTAAGTCAAAAGAAGAAAGACTGATACCAGATGACCTCATTCATAGATGGAATGTGAGTAGACAAAACAAGGAACAGATGAAACAAAACCAGCCCTGTAACATTTGCAACAGAGCTGAGGTGACCAAGAGGGAATGGGGTGGAGGGGGCAAGTGGCGGCGGAGCCCACTGGACAGTGGTGAAGAACATTTGATGATATGGTGAAGGGCAGGGTGCATTGACATATATCTGAGGAATGGGGAACCTATACATAGAAAATTATTTTAATGGTAGAATAATTTCTACAACAAAAAATTGAGTAGCATTATTAAGAGAACATTCATTACCTTTTATTTATGTATAAAACAAGATTCTCAGTGCTCACACCTATAAAATTAAAAAGTGATAGCATGAATGTTAAATCTGGTCATGTGTTATCATTCAGCAATATTTATCAATGGATACAGAATTAATTTTTAAAAAGACTCCTTAGAGTGCCTTGGTGACTCAGAGGCTAAGCCAGCAACTGGGAGTAGACAAAGTAAAGCTCAAGGACCTACGTTCTCGACCAGGGTTTACCAAAAATTAAATAAAGAGATAAAAGTACTTTCTCCTCCTCTTCCTTTTTCTCCTAAAAAAAAGAGACTCATCTATTCCATTAAAAACATATGCACTTTATATATGAGTAATTTTTAATTAGATTATTTTTATCAATTATGACTTTAATGGTAGGTTATGTCATAGAAATTTTGTAACCCTTGACCCTGTGGTCACAAGAAATTAAAAAAATTTCTTTTCAATATATTCATATTTTTGTTGCTGAAAAATGATAGCAGAATCGATAAAAGATGTTAGTTAAAGCATGATATTAATACAATGGAAGAAATGGGAAATAAGCACAAGAAAAAAAAAGAAAGATGAACATTCCATCAGGGGGGCACTGATGACTTGTAATAAGATGGAAACACACTGAAAGCAGATGGCCCTGTGGTCGTGGACAAGTTAGTGCTCCTCTCTTATGCCTCGGTTTCTTCATCTGTAAATCTGGAATAGTAACAGCATTGCTGTGAGTGAACCGCTGGGAAGATGAAGAATTTAATATACATAGACATTTAGAGCTGAAAGTGCTGTAGATGGATTAGCATGTCATTATTAAACCTCAAGACCTTGGGGTGTCCCAGAATCATTCAAATGAGCTTTGACTCCCAGAGAAGTGTGGGAACTGCCCTCGGAATGCTCTACCAGCCCAGAGGCTGGGGTAGGGAGCACCTACAGCCCCCCAGCTTAAGGACAGCAGGACAGGGCACATTACCCTCCGCCTGTGTTAAAGGCACCAGCCACAGTGCTCTTGAGCTCAGGCCATGTGGCCAGTCCAAACCACGATGTGCTGTCATGGCAAATATTCACGGGATTTCAGACAGTGAAAAACAACGTGAAACTTTCAACCATTTCTATCCATTGATTGTATGTTGAAATGACCAGATGGACTTATTTGTAAAACATATTATTAAAATTAATCCCACCTGTCTCTTTTACTGTTTTTAATGTGGTTATGAGATAATTGTTAATTCCATAGGTGGCTCAAATTGTATGTCATTAGGCAATGTTGCTTTACACTGTCTGCTTCAGTATCAGCAGTCAGAGCGAGCCTTCAGAAATGTAATTCAGGTTATGTCACCACTCTGCTCAAAACTGCCTAATAATACTACATTTCACACAAGAGTAAAGATGAAGACACTCGCCAAGGTTTGCTAGGTCCTGTGTGATCAGCCCTACCCACGGCCACTGCCCAGTCTCTGGTCTGGGGTGGGGTCGAGATTTTGCCGAACCTGAATCTCACAGTGTGTGGGGTAGGGAGGCAAGAGGAAGAGGGACATGGGTCCTTGCTAAGGAAAATAATGCAACTTAAAAACATAAAATTAGGCACAGAATCGAATGTTTAGAATGAGAAAAACAAATCACAATAATTTAATTCAGGTTCCTTTCTTCTGATCTCTTAGACAATTTACCATGCACGCTTAAGTAGCAATGCTTCTAGATTGCAGCTGCTCCCCCCACACCCCCTGAACTCTCCATGACTCCCAGAGGAGTTCCTCAGGAGCAGGGGCCCAGGGCAGTATCACTGGTTCTTAGAAACCTGCCTCTGCTCCAATCTGTCATTCCTCCACTTTGTCCTCGCTAGTCCTCACACTAAGAACACTTTCCTAGGAATTTTCCATGTGTTGTTTGCTGAGCCTGAAACCTTCCATCCCAGATATCCACAGAACTCACCCTCTCGTTTTCTTTAGATCTCTGTTCAGAGGTCATCTCAGAGCAGGTTGGCCTGACCACCCTAGAAAACTGCAACCTGTACTCTCCCTATTCTCTCTCCTGCTTTAATCATCTCCTTCACGCTGAGCAGTAGCTGACACACTAAACATGCATTTGTTGATTCTCTGGGTGCCTCCTTTAGAATGGAGAATTCAAGAAGACAGGGACTCCGTTTTGTTCCCGAGAGGCATACCCAGCACCCAGAGTGGTACCTGGCCCTTGATGCAAACTGAAAAAAATAAAAATATAAATTGTGAATGAATGAATATAAATGGAATGAGAGGGCAGCACTATCATTTTGCAACATGGAATCAATTCTTCAAGGAAATAATTCATTCGGCCTCTCAGCACATATCCTCGATCATTATTTAGGACCTAGTAGGTACGTGGTAGCTATAGTTTTTGGCTTCCTGGCGTGCTTCACATCATTTCCCCCCAGTCCCTCGCTCGGCTGCTTGGTAGTCTGCCTCTCCAGTCCCGGAGAGAAGCGCTCATTCTAGTCTTGAGCAGTGGGCATGCTGCAGAGGGTCGGTCAAAGATGAGTTCTGACCGAAACTGCCCGGCCAACGCTTCCTCACCATCATTCTCGGTGGAGCTGGGAAAGGAAGAAGCTCCTCCAGTCTTGTGTCACATTATTCAGCTAGGAGATTGTGACTTAAGGGGTTGGGGCAAAGGAAGATACGGATGGAAAGAAAGGCAGTCCCAGTTACATGAAGCCCTGGGTCACTGGGTCCCATCTATCTGGAGCTTCTTCTCTTCCCGCAGCTCTCGCTCTTCCTTCTTCAACCCGTGAACCAGGCTCCTGTCACTGGCAGTTAAACCTCCTCACAGGCCATGGGCTGGTTACTGAGTACACAAAGATGACTGGACACTGTCCTCGCCCTCAAGTGGCTCATAACCTCCAAGCAGAGACAGGGAGGGGAAATGACTTATACCAATATGATCATATGCAGTGGGCACAGGACTTGCCAGAATTGAAGGTTCTGACACATCTCTCATGACAATGGTCAACTTCTTTAAGTTCTTTTAATGATTCTATGTTCAGAGCAATCTGAGTAGCCAAAAGAATGTTGCCCCGGATCAAATCAATGACTATCAGCTGTGCACCTACCATGTGCAATGCTTAGCCTAAGGGCTGTGATACAGACCCGGATAGCACATTGTAAGAGGGGTAGGTGCACTTCCAAAAGTAATAACAAAGAGGCACCCTGGTGGAGTAGCTGTTAGAGCGATCACCTCTGATTGATCTGGGCTGGAGTCCTGGGTCTGGGAAGAAGCAAACAGTGTGAACAATTAAATAAAAATAAAATGCTTCTTCCTCCTCTCTCTTCCTGCCTGCCTGCCTCCTCGCCTTCATTCCTGCCTGTGCCTTTCCTTAAAAAAAATTAAAAGTAATGTATTTTTTAAAAACCAGCAAAGAATATATAGTAAATATAAAATAAAGTCATAGAGCATTCTATTTCTTCCATTGTCTATCTTTCCTTCCTTCCTTCCTTTCTTTCTTTCTTTTTTAAAGAAAGGTGCAGGCAGGAATGAAGGTGAGCACGCAGGCAGAGAGGAGGAAAAAAACATTTAGCTGTTCATCTTAGTTGTTCCTCCTGACCCTGGGTTTCAAACCAAGATCCTTGGAATGTATGTGGACTGCACCCGATTACTGTGCCACCAGGGTGTGTCAGTGTGTGTCCAGCATGGCAGCAGAGAGCTGGGGCTTTGGAAACCCAGCTCTGTCACCAGTCATGGGACCTTGGGTAGTCAACTGATTGCTGTGTGTGGAATTCAGTGTCCTTCTCTGTAAACTTGATAATGTAACAGTATCTATCTCACAATGTCGTTGGGAAGATTGAATTGATAGGAGTAAAACAGGTAGAACAGGGCCCAGCACATATTAAATCCCCAACATGTCTAATATATATAGAGAGAGGGGTAGATATAGATATAACTGTATCTCTCCTATTTTTAGAAAATATCAGATATATCTCAGATATAGATCTATAGATCTATAGATCTATTCTATATCTGAGATATAGATGTAATCTCTCTCTTATAAGTGCCTCGAAAGCAGGAGCTCTTGCATTCTTTGTAGTTCAAACATGCAGCAACCACTCAAGACTTTTCTATTTGCTTGGCTCAGCAGTATTAATTTATTAGCAGATGCAGGCATTGTCTTGCATACTGGTTTCTCCATCTGCTCTAAATTTAGTACTAAATAAAGACAGTGAGGGGGCGGAGGAGGTTTTAGAAAATTTCTTGTCCAAATTCATTGGGCTTTTGTTTTGTTTAAAAGCTATAATCCAGAGAAAGTTCAGAAACATCTGCTGAAGAAACTTTCTAGGCATGTTTTACAGAAATTTGCAGCATCCATTTACATGATTATGTGCATCCATCCATACTTGGAATGTTTAACTATTTGCATACAGTAATACCCTAACTGATGTTCCAAATTTGATGGTACTCTGTATATGAGCCTGCATAATTCTTAACTCATTATAATGTATGGATATAAAATAAGCTGATTTATGAGACACAATTCACTTTTTCAGTTTTTCAGCTTTCAGTCCCACAGGCCCAGCTTTGAATAAAGATGTCTAGGATTAGGGCATCATAATTCTATCTGATTTTTGTGCAATGGACAATAATAACCTCATAGTCAGAATACTTGCTTCATGTTTACAACTACTCAGTGAGAAAGGCAGATAAGTAGTCTCATGAATCCTACTTTATAGATGAAGATATTAGAACCAAGAGGTGTTAACTGACTTAACTATACTAAATGGCAATAAATGGCAGAGTCATATTCTCAGGCTTTCAGATAGCTAACCCATGCCCTTTCCACTCTAATGGGAGAGGGAAAAGTTAGAAATTCCCATTTTCTTCCGCCAAGTTTTAGCGCTGGAAAAGACTCACAGTGCTTGCCAACAGTGGTCTGTGTGTGAGACTTCAGGAGAGCCTGCGAGAGCCTGTGCCTTCTTTGGGGAATCCACTTTGTAAATGCTATGGGCCCAACTCCCTGACAATGAGGATTTACACCAGGCAAATCTTGCAGATAACAGTGGATTGGCTAGAAATGAGAAACTGGGGGCACGATCATGAAAAAACTTGCATAATGGGGAGAATCTTTTTGTCAACACTCAATTGCTTTGCTCCTCACTTCAAGATAAAGATGCCTAAAAATCCCCACATAATGTGGCAACAGAAGTTATTTCATAAACAGAACTTCAAGCAAAAGCAATCATAGGAGTTTTGCAGCATTCGTTTTCATGGAAGAGAGCCACCACCCCAGAATTTCTTGCCATTGAAGGAAGATTAAAAGTAGAAATAGCCTACACATATAGTTGATGAGGACTGACTTGACATGGTTGAGATATAAAGCATTTATACTGTAAAGGAGTTAGTGTGAGTGGCAGAGATAGAATGACTAAAATCTCTATGCAACCAGTATATAAATTCTGATCTGACCAGTGTAAACTGGCATAGGAAAGGTGCAGGCAAGAATGAAGGCAGTAGTAAGCAAATAGGCAGGAAGCGAGAGGAGGAAGAAGCACTTTAATTTTCATTTAGTTGTTCACACTGGCTATTCCTCCTGGGTTTGGGACTCAGACCCAGGTGTATGTGGCCTGCATCCTTTGGAAATGATTGACTTAACCACTGACTCCACCAGGGCACACCAAGCAAGAAACATTTGATGCTGGCCATGGAAATGGGTGAAGAGAAAGCCAGACAGTAAAAGCTATCCATTCATATAACACCCCAATATGATAGGAATATTTATATTTCAAAGGATTTAAAACCAATTCAATGAGCTTGAAAAATAGCAGAATTGATTGACTTCTTATGTCAGAAAACATGGATACCAGCAGCAGATGTGACTGGATCCAGAGCTCAAAGGCTATCAGGGTTCTTCTTTTAACTCTACTCTTCTGATAACTCTGCTCCCTCTGTCTAGCCTCCTCTTTACTGATACAGATGGACTGTAGTCGGAGAAGATGGCACCAGCAGTGGCAGGCCAGTGCCCTAGCCTAGTATAGTGATACTGGCATAGAGAAAGAACATGGATTTCATGTATAAATTCCCAGAGACGATTGTGACTGGCCAGTGTGGTCCATATGTCTACTTGTGGGCCAGTCTCAAGCGCCAGGGCAACTGAGTGCCAGGACTGGTCAATCTTTGGTCATGTCTCCACACCTGAAGTCAAAGCAGATGGAGTCTGTTACCAGTAAAGTGGTGGTTAGGAGTTTGGCCGACTTACCACAGTCCATTACAGCATTAGTACCCAAGTTAACCTGAAGATAAAAATCACCTGAATCCTTGATACAGAATAGATTTCTGGGCTCCACGCTTAGATGTACAGAATCAGACTTATAGGGGAAAGGAATGGTAATTTTTATACTCAACAAATATGCCAGTGTATTAATTTCCCATTGCTTCTGTAACAAATGACCACAATCTTAGTGGTTTAAAATAACATGAATTTGTAATCTTATAGTTCTGTAGAGCTGTCCAGAGTCAGTTTCAGTATTCTAGAGACAGAATTCTTCTGATGGCTTTTGGGAGAATTGTTTGCCTTTTTCAACTTCCAGTGGCTGCTTTGATTGTGGGCCCTTCCTCCATCTTCAAAGTGCTTCATTCCAATCTCAGCTTCCATCAACACTTCATTTTCTCTTCTGGCTCTGACTCCTCCCAGGCCCTTCTCAGAAGGACTGTCCTGATGACATCAGGTCTACCCAGATAAGCCAGGATCCCCACTTCAAGAATCTTAATTTAATCACACTTGCAAGTCCCAACTGCCGTGTGATAGTCACAGGTTCCGGGGACTGAACATGAACATAGGTGGGTCATTATTTAGCCTACCACTCCCAGTAATTCTTATTATTAGGTCAATCTGAGAAACACCATATGGAATGGTTAGTTAACATCAGAACTATAACATAAATATTCTAAACTACACATTCTATAGACAAGCATAATTATTTAACTATATGTAATACATAATGCCCAAAATGGGTGGTTTCACCACCATGTTTTTGTATTTATCAAAAATATAGTCCATTTGATCATTGCAGAGTAGTCCACTGAATGAATTTACCACAAATTTTAACACATTCACCCTGGATTGACATTGGGGTTAACAGTTTTTGACTATTTTGAATAAATCTATTATAAACATTTGTGGACAAGTCTTCCTGAACACATGTTTTCATTTGGCAGGGAGATAAATATCTCTGAGTGAAATCGTGGAGTCATGTGGTTAGGCAGATGTAATTTTTAAGGCAGTGTTAAACTGCTTCTGAAAGTGACAGTACTATCGTGTAGGCCTACGAGAATTCCAGGTGCTCTACATTCTCATCACCTCTTGGTATTGGCAACTTAAAATTTTAGTTGTCTTAGTGGCCATAAAGAGGCATCTCATTGTGGGCTGACTATGCATTTCACGGATGACTCTTGATATTGAGCCTCTTGCTTTTAGACATATGTGTATCATCTTTGGGTATTCTTTTCCTTTTTTTCTGTACTATTTCATCTGTTTTTCGTTTGCTTTGAGATCCTACACATGCAAAGTGCCCTTGAGGCAGCAGTGGTAGCGTCATTCACGGTGGTGTGTACTAAGGCCTTGGAAAGAAGTGATGATGGTCAATGAGGTTGGAGAAGTAGGAGCTGGTGAGGTCCATGACAAGGGGAGAATAAGGTGGAGCAAGGAAAGAACAGAGAGCAGAAAAGTTCATGACGGGAGCAACTGTACTTTGGGGAGAAATAAAGCTTTCCCCACTGCTTTCTCCCATCTTAGTTTTCTTGTCAGAGGTGGGCTGTTAGCAACCGAAAGACTGGAAACGACTACATACCTTATAACCTGTGTTTCCATCTCATCCAACATAAACCCTCACGATCCTGGGTAGCAGTTGTGAAACCTCTTTGGATTTTTAATCTTCTAAACCTGCTTTCTTATCTAGAAAAATGAGTTGATAGCACCTTCCTCAGTAATTGTTAAATATGGAAATAAAATCTCACATGCAAAAATGCTTGGCAAATTGTAAGGTATTTAAGGGTATTAAGTGCTGTGTGTATATAATTGTTAACTTAGAGATGATTGACAACAGGGGTTAGTTTTGGCAATCAGACTGTGAAACAGTATTCCATTTCTAGATCCCTTTAGCTCTTTACTTCCATGTAAAAAGTCAGAGAGTCACTTGGAAATAAAAGTTGGCCGAAAAAGAGACAGGACAACACTGATACGTGACTGATTTGTAAATATAATTCACTTGATTGTCACAACAACCTTATGTTTCTTTTGAGGTTAAGTTCAGGAGCAGAACTTGTAGGCTTTAGGGTTACCTAGTTTTAGTTTGTCAAAATAATGCTGGCACCTCTCCTGAATGGATCCCCAGTTTACGTTCCCAGAGAGAGACAGCACCTTAAATCCTATTGCCCCAGTCATCGCCAGCAGTTAATGATGTCTCATTCTATTTTTCCTACCTGAGAGGTGTAAAATGGCATGTAATTTCAATTTACATTTCACTGATTACTAATGAGGTTAAACATCTCTTAGTAGACTTATTAGTCATTCAGGTTTCTCCTTCTGTGAATTGCCTCATCATGTCCTGTGCTCATTTTTTATTCTGTTACATAGCCTGTCTTTCCCATAAAGTTATCTAGCTGTTTTTGAATATTATACACCTTTGTGTTGAATTTGAATATTACAAATAACTTCCCACTTGATTACCTGTTGATGAGTTCTGTTCATGATAGTCTTCATAAGTCAAATGTTTAATTTCAATTTAATCAAATCTCTAGATTTTTTTCCCCCTAAAGTTTATACTTTGGGATCTTTTTTAAAGAAAAATTTCCCGTCCTCAAAGTTCAGACGATATTCTTCTACAGGTCCTTCTATTAGCATTATCATTTGCTTTCAGATTTAAGATTTTAATCTGCCTGGAGTTTTATTGGCAGATAATGTGAGATTGAACTTAAATGTTCTCCTTAAGAGTGAATAGTTTTCTGACCATTTACTAAATAATTCATCTACTTCACACTGATTAGTGATGTCTTTCTTTCCCACGTTCTCCATCTAATCAGAAGTTTTTCCTGATCAATTTTTTCATTACTTTCTTTGCTGTTCTTGTGCCCACACCATACTGTTCTGATTATTCTAGCTTTGCAACGTGTCTCATTATTTGGTAGGGCAAATCCCCTCTTTTGCTCCTCTTTTGAGAACTGTCTTAACTATTCTTAGATATGTGTTCTTCTTGTATATATTTTAGAATAAACTTTTCTTTAAATAAAAGGATTTTGATGCAATTATATTTAATGTATCGATTAATATTGGGAGAATTGTTATATTTATGTTAAGCTCTTCTACCAATGAAGATGATGTTCTCACCCAGGTTTCTTTTTATGTCTTTTAATAATTTTACATTTCTATCCCTAAGGTTAACTTCTACATATTTTACAGTTTTATGACTACTTAAATGGCATCTTATTTGCTGAGTTTTGAAGGTGCAGGGGAATACTGTTGCTTTTTATATGTTGTAATTCTAGCTGACAACCTTCTTGAACCTATAGAAGACTATTGATTTGTTACTTCTCTTGGGTTTTAGATATAAATGATGACAAGTTTTTCTCTTTCCCTCCAGTCCCTAGTCTTCCTCATGCTCATGGCATTACACGGCTGGTCCTCTAGTGTGTTAAACAGCAGTGGCAGGAGCAGTCTCTTTGTTTCTGAGTAAAAGAGATCACACCTAAGGGTTCACCATCCAAAGTCCCTGACTGCTAGAACTTGATTAGGTTAGACTCCCCAGGATAATCTTCCTTTTGATTAAAGTAAAATCAACTGATTAGGAACCTTAATCATATCTGCAAAATGCCTTTATATTCCCTTGTCACTCACAGGAGTGGCATTTTATCATCTTTCACAGGTTCTGCCCACACTCAAGAGCAGGAGATTATGCAAGAGAATCATCATAGAATTCTAATTTACTAATCTACTTTCTAATTTCCTTATAACTTCTTTATCCCAGTATTTAAAATGTATTTTACATTCCCAGACATTTGGAATTTTAAGCCATGTTTTGTTTTGTTTTTTGTTATTTACTCCTAAGTTTAATGCATTGTGGTCAGAAAACATGGATGCATGATGTTAATACTTAGGAATTTATTGAGGTACATGATTACTATATTACTGTTTTTTGAACTTGTCAATACATTCTTGAAAAAAGAATATATTTTTTATATGTTGTATAAAAAGTTCTCATACTGAACTTACCTAGTCATTCATATATAGTTTATCTTCACTTAAAAAAAACTTTTTGAGGCACGCTCTGGTGGAATAGCAGTTAGGTTAATTGCCTCTGAAGGAGCGCAGGCCATATACACCTGGATTCAAATCCCAGTCCTGGTGGGGCAACAACTAGTGTAAACACATAAATAAAAATAAAATAAAGGGCTTCTTCCTCCTCTCTCTTCCTGCCTACCTACCTGCTTACCTTCATTCCTGCCTGTACCTTTCCTTTAAAAAAAACAAACAAAAAACTCGGCATCTACTCCTGCACCTTTCTTTAAAAAAAACAAACAAAAAAAACCACCTCTCTGATAGATCAATTTCTAAGAATCTATTAAAACCCCCAATTACAGTTGTTGATTTTTCTGTCAGTTGTTGCTTTATATATTTTGAAATTATATTGTTAAGTACATATAGTTTATAATCTTCATAGCTTCTATCTATACTGTAGATAAGGTCCTTTTTGCCCCTTATGATGTTTCCTATTTTAAGGTCTATTTCGTGTATATTAAAATTGCAACTCTAAAGTTATGGTGGTTCATATTTACCCTGTATTAGCTTTCTCCGTGTCTTCATATTCAAATAAGGGCTCCCTGACCCTTTCCTGGTCAGTGCTGAACAGTACATGGCCAGTGTCAGGAAGGCCCTGAGTCCATGTTAGCCCCCAAGATTGTAGGAGGAGGGAATCAGAGCTGTCTCTGACCCTGCCACTGCACCTGCTGATTTTCTTGCTCCAGGAGAGCCCACAGACAATTTCAGACCTGTCTTATTCATTAGTATGCCCCTGTCTTGCAGCATAGTGCCTGGAGACACTCAGTAAATGTTCAATGAACAAATGCACTTAAAGAACACATAGCCTTGTCAAGAAAATCGAACACCTTTCAGAATAGTTATAATTTATGGAGCACCTGCTGCATGCTAAGTCACTTCCACACATATTACTTTTCTGATTGCATCTCCTTTCTCTTCCCCTGCGCTGACCGTACTGACCATACTGTTGTTACATGAACACTCTGAGCTCATTTCTGTTTCGGGATCTTTGCTCCAACTCTTTCCAGATTTTTGCATAGCTCACTGCACCACATCATTCAAGTCTCTGCTCAAATGTCACCTCCCCTGATGGCCTTCCCCAATCACCATATCAAAAATATTATTCTACCTCCTCTGCAAATTGAGTCACTCATGATGATCTTTTTAAAAATAGCAATGATCACTATTTAATATTATATGATTCGCTTGGCTACATGTTTATGGTCTGTGTCTCCCACTAGAATCTAAGCTCTTTAAAGACAAGGGATTTACTCCATCACTATACAGAATATTGCAGAGATGTTACAGGTTTGGTCACAGATCATCACAATAAAGCAAGTCACATGAACTTTGGGGTTTCCCATGACATGAAAAATTATGTTTATACTATTCTGTAGCTTGTTATGTGTGCACCAGTATTATGTCTTTAAAAAAAACCCCTTCATTAAAAATTTCTTTCTTAAAAAATATTAACTGTCATCTGAGCCTTCAGTAAGTTGTAGTCTTCTTGCTGGTGGAGGGTCTTGCCTCAACTTGATAAATCTGACTGATCAGGGTGGTGGTTGCTGAAGACTGGGATACCTGTGACCACTTCTTAGAAACAATGACATTTGCTGTATCAGTTGACTCCTCTTTGAAAGATTTCTCTGCAGCATGTGATGCTGTTTGATAACATGTTTCCCACACTAGCACTTGTTTCAAAATCAAGAGTTAATCCTCTCCCTGCTTTACCAATTAAGTTCATGTAATATTCTAATTCCTTTGTTGTCATTTGAACATTCACTGTATCTTCACCAGGAGTAGATTTGCTCTCAAGAAATCACTTCCTTGCATATCTGTGGGCAGCAATCCCTCATATTTCATCATGAGAGTGCAGCAATTCAGTCACATCTTCAGACTCTACTTCTCATTCTAGTTCTCTTGCTATTTCCACCATGCCTGCAATTATTTCCTTCACGGAGGTCTTCAACCCCTCAAAGTCATCCATAAGGCTTGAAATCAACTCCTCCAAACTCCTATTAATGTTAATATTGTGACCTCCTCCTGTGGATCATGAGTGTTCTTATTAGTACCTGGAATGGTGAATCCTTTCCAGAGATTTTCAGTTGACTTTTCCCAGATCTTCAGAGGAGCCCTAATCTCTGACAACTGTAGCCTTTCAAAATGTATTTCTCAAATAGTAAGACGTGAAAGTCAAAATGACCCCTTGATCCACAGGTTGTAGAATGGGTGTTGTCTTAGCAGGGACGACAACATTAACGTCCTAGGCATGCTCTGGTGGCTTAGTGGTTAAGTCCATCTGGTGCAGTCCACATGAATCCCAACAACCTAGGTTCAAGGCCAGGGGCTGGGGCAACAACCAAAATGAACAACTTAATAAAATAAATAACTAAGTGCTTCCTCGCTCTTCTTGTCTGCCCCCTTGTCTGCTCACCCTCATTCCTGCCTTCACTTTTCCTTTGAACAACGAACATGAATGTGCTTGTACATTTCCATCAGATTCTGGGGCAATCAGGTGCATTGTCAATGAGCAGTAATATTTTGAAAGGAATCCTTTTTTTTTCTTCTGAGCAGTAGGCATCAGCAGTGGGCTTATAAAGTCAATAAACCATGCTGTAAATAAATATACAGTATTGTCACCAGGCTTTGTCGGTCCATTTCTGGAGTGCAGGAAGAGTAGATTTAACATAATTCTTAAGTTTTCTAGGATATGGGGGATGGTAAATAATCATTGGTTTCAACTTTAAGTCATCAGCTACATTAGCCACAAACAAGAGAGCCAGCCTGTCTTTGAAGCCTTGAGGCCAGATTTCTTCTACTAAAGCCCTGGATGCGATCTTCTTCCAATAAGACTGTTTTCTGTTGAATGAAGCCACTTTCATCAGTGATCTCAGCAAGATCTTCTGGAGAACTTATCGCAGCTTCTACATCAGCATATGCTGATTCACCTTGAACTTTTATGCTTCAGAGACAACTTATTTCCTCAAACCTTTATGAGCCAAATCTGCACGTGTCAGACTTTTCTTCTGCAGAGTCCTCACCTCTCTTGGCATTTACAGAATTGAAGAGAGTGAAAGTCTTGCTCTGGATTAGGCTCTGGCTAAAGGAAATGTGAGTGGTTTGATCTTTTACCCAGACCACTCAAACTTGCTCTGTATCAATAATAAGACTGTTGTGCTTTCTTATCACTCATGTGTTCTCGGAGCAGCGCTTTTCATTTCCTTCAAGAACTTTTTCTGTGCATCCGCAACTTGACTAACTGGCACAAGAGGCCTCGTTTTCAGCCTGTCTCAACTTTTGACATGCCTTCCTCACAAGCTTTATCACTTGTAGCTTTGGGGAGAGACATGTAACTTCCTTTCACTTAAACACTTAAAGGCCATGTGGCACCCCCAGAACACACATAATATTATAGATTGTTTGCCATTTAGAGGGATGTGGTTTGTGCCATCCCCCCAAATAGTTACAATAATAATGTCAAAGATGACTGGTCACAGATCACCATAACAGATATAACGCTAATGAAAAGCTTTGACATACTGCAAGAATTGCCCAAATGCAACTCATGCTGTTGAAAAAATGGTGCTGATAGACTTACTCTCCAGCAGGGTTGCTACAGACCTTCAATTAAAAAAAAAGCAAATATGCAAAGTACAATGCAACAAGGTTTGCCATATCCCCATCGAGAGAGAGCAGTGCCTCACAAAAAGCAAACAATACATTTTTGTTAGATGCAAATTTTCATTGAACCCTCAGAGAGAAAAACTGAAATAAGTGATTTGACCTACTTTTGTAAATGAAGTAACTACAGCTGAGGAAGAGGCAGCGCGGTGCCTCAGAGCAGTGTTGCAGCTAGAATCGGAACACTTGTCTGTTTGACTCCAAACCTTATCCATAATCTCATTATCTATGCCACGGCTCCTGGTGAAGTCGAGTGTAAGCACAGAAGACAGCAGGAAATCACCTGCCAGTGGGGTGGCTTGTGGTTTTTGGATGTGATCAGCTGGATGGCGTCATTGGCAGGAGGAGGTTGGGCCTCACAGATGAGTGAGATTTGGAAAGATGAAGGAGAGAGGAAGGCCACACCCCAAGCCTGGACCTGTGACTGTCCACTGTGGCCTTTTCATTAGCTCAGGAATAAGTCCTCTTTTGCTCCTGGGGAAGCAATGAGAAGAGAGGACAGGCTGTAGGGGACGTTGGTGCAAAGCTGCATTACTGGGCCTTTGGGTCAAACATTCCCACAAAGAATCCTTTCCAAGGAGCCTTTGTGGACTGTGTTTAGTGAGGACTGGGAGTCAGGATCCGCATTCTAACTCATCAGTGTAGTCTGAGGCAAGTTCGAACGTGGCTCCCTGGTCATGCCAATGATCTGTGTGCCCAGGAAGGGCATCCAGCTGGAGCGGGGCTGCTGAGCCCGGGCATCTTTGTTAGAGAGGATCAGTATTATTGACCAGGTGGGAGCTGATGTGGGAGCCAGCCTCCGCAAAAGGAGAAGGGAGGGAAATAGCTGCTACCGGAGCCTCAGGGGCTCAGCTGAGGGTGTTGAGCTCTCACTTTCTTGCTGATTAAATATGAGTGTCTGGATGCGTGGGAGGCCTCACTGTGTTTTGGGAGGGGACTCTGGATCCAGCAGGGCTTCTCCCAGGGCAGACTCCAGGGAATTCACAGTCATAGGTAGGGAGGGAGCACCGAGGACTGGACATGTGGAGTCAATTCAAAGAAAGCAGCTGGGTGCAATTTGTCAGAAGTGCCAGGGAAGTGAAAGGCAGCCTGGGAAAGGAAAGGGGAAGAAGCAACAGCAGAGCAGTGGCAGCCACGGGGGAGTGAAGGAGAAAATGAGCTCCCAGAGGCAAGTGTTCTGAGCGCCTCAGAGAGTGAGGGTGCTGCTGGCCACCTTTCTTGGAGGAGGAGGGCTGAAAGACAGAATCTTGGAAAGAGTTATCCTTGACCTTGACACTGCTTGTTCCCGAGGAGCAGACGTGAGGTGTGTGTGCTGCTCACAGCTCCCTTCTCCAAATACCTCACTTCCACCTCCAAAAGGTGGCACTTGATTAACCCTGAGTCTTTAAAAATAAGTAACCATAATTTTGGTCCAGTTAATTTTCCTCAACATTGTCTCCCAAGAAAAATGTTTAACAAGAGTTTGGTGATGTGAAGGAAAGATACTTTCCCCTAAGAATCAGAAGCTAAAATCCTTCTCCCCAATATCTGTTATGAATTTCTTCTATCACTAAAGTGATGGCACTGCACAAATGCTGTTTTAAAAAATGTTCTGGTTTTGCCTTTGCTGAAATCCTCATTTCCCGCACTCCCGCCTGCAGTGTTCTTTCTTGTGCCTGTTACACTGAGTGCGACTGTGAGATGCCAAGTGCACTTGTTGGGCTGGGACTGTCTCCATCGAAGACTGCTCTAGTTCTCCCGGGGGAGGGAGAGGCTGGGCAATAACACCTGTTTCCGTCCACGTCCACCCCTGCAACTTCCTCTAAAGTCTGGCACCCGGAAGCCTCACCCTGCACATTTACTGAGTGGAAGGATGTTTGAAAAACAAAGCTCAACTCACCCCTGAAAAATATTGGAAGTGCACAGAATCACAACTGTAGGCTGTCTCCTAAGTTCGTAAGTCATTTAGCGATCCTTTCCATGATTCTCCTCCCCAGTACATTTTGCATTTGAGGTCCTAGAGATCTGGGGTCTTGCATCTGAACTGTGCTCCAGGGAGCAGTTTATTGGCCTCATCTGGGAGATTGTTAGAAGCGAGGCCCTCCAGCCTTTGCTCAGATCCACACACCAGAATCTGCATTTTAGCAAGACCCCCATGTGATATATATTTTTTTTTTAAAGAAAAGGTGCAGGTAGGAATGAAGGCGAGTAGGCAGGCAGGCAGGAAGAGGGACGAGGTAGAAGCATCTTATTTATTTTCATTTAGTTGTACAGGTTGGTTGTTCTTCCTGGCCCAGGACGCAAACCCAAATCCTTGGGATGTCTGTGGACTGTGCTTTGGCTGGAGGCAGTTGACCAAACCGCTACTCCACCAGGGCACACCTCCCCATTAATTTGTATGCACATTTTAGTTGGAGAAACACTGCTCTTAGGCACCTGGCCACTTCTTGAAGCACCTGGGCAGGAGCCCGGCCTTCCGTGATAGCCTTCGGGTCACAGCGGCTCCACCCTCCACACTGTGCCTGGTGGAGGCTGCAGAGGGCTCAAATCCAAGGAACTTCATCAAGTAGGCAAGTGACTTACATGTTATTTTACATTTCAATCTTACAGAACACTCGCAATTAATAGTACAAAGAACTTCTGTATATCTCTTACCATTTAACACAGTGACATGCTTTAGCATTTTCTACCTATATTATTATTATGTCTGAACTACTGGCGGGTGGGTTGCACACATGGGTATCCCTCCTCCTTAACAATGAGTGTGTGTTTCTGAAGACCAAGGACATCCCCTTACATCAGCACAACACAAGGGCCAGATCCAGGCGGAGGTAGTAAGCAAGACCTCAGAGTTAGTGCCCCAAGAGTGCTCCCTTAAATTTTGCAGGTATTGACCATGCTCTGGTGGCCTAGAGGTCTAGTACACCCTAGGAGCAGTCCACACAAATCCCAAAGTCCCAGGTTCAAGACCTGGGCCCAGGGTGAGGGGTGAGGGGGACACAACCAGTGTGAACAACTACATAAAAATAAATTAAGTGCTTCTTCCTCCTCTCTTCTTGTATGCTTGTCTTCATTCCTGCCTGCATCTTTCCTTTAAAATAAATATATATTTATATAAATGTTAAAAAACACAGTTATTAAAATATCAAAACCTAATGCCAAGCCAATGCTATTAGCTAATCTACAGTCCATATTTCTGTCAATTGTCCCAAAACTGTCCTTTTCCATACCCAGTTCAGGATCACGTATAGCATTTAATGGTTGACTATTTAGTCTCCTTCAATTTGTCTTTGTCTTTTATGACACTGACATTTTAAAACCTATAGATTAGTTATTTATAGACAGCCCTTCAGGATGGGGGCAAGTTAGTTTCCATCTCTTTAGGCGTAGTTTCACCACCTGTAGATGGAGCCTCATTTTGTACCAAATTAGTTAAGACACATTGCAGACACACCTTGACATGTGGCAGGCAGATGGGTTAAACACGTAGGTAACGCTCATTCGACACTGCTCAGTCCCAAGCTAAGTGCTTGACATGCATTATCTCATGTAGTTCTCCCTCAAAGTCTGGGATGGGGTTCTATGTGTATCCCCACTGCACAGATAAAGAAACTGAGACTTGTCACAATTTGTCTGAAGTCTCATCCCTAGTAAGGAATGAAACAGGGATCTATCTAATCAAGTCAATCTACTTCCACAGACTATTTGCCTTCTAACTATGCTAATGCTGCTTATCTAAAATGTAAATTTTTCAGATAAAATTTACATAACATAAAATTGTACTATATTAGCCATTTTATCCTCCCCCCAGTTTTATTGAGATATAATTGACATATACAATACTATAAGTTTAAGGTGTACAATGTGATGATTTGATACACATATATTGTGAAACGATTCCCATAATATAGCTAATTAACAGCTCCATCACCTCATATAATTACGTGTGTGTGTGTGTGATGGGAATATTTAAGATGTACTCTCTAAGCAACTTTCGAGCATATAATATAGTATTGTGAACTATAGCCGCCATGTTGTAAATCAGATCCCCAGAAAGTATTTGTTTATAAAACTGAATGTCTGTATCCTTTGACCAACATCTCCCCATTTCTCCACACACCCTGGCCCCTACCAAGCGCTATTCTACTTTCTGGTTTTATGCACTTTAACCAGCTTAAAGTGTATAATTTAGTTTCTTTTAGTTATATTTGTGGTGTTTACATCCTCACTATCTAATTCCAGAACAGTTTTCCATCTCTCCAAAAGAAATCCCGTATTGACCCACTTTCCCTTTCTGTCCCCTGACAACCACTGATACGCTCCTCTAAGTTCTGTTTCTAGGCATGTGCATATGTGTATAACGGAATCACAACTGAACAATGAGAAGGAATGAACTGACACACATAAAACCAAGTGGGATCTCAAAAACATCATGCTGAGTGAAAGAATCCAGACGCAAAACACTAGATAAGATTCATTGCTTATGAAATTCCAGAAAAACCCCAACTATAGCAACAGGAATTATCTAGGAATATGGGGGTGGGGACTGACCACAGAGGGGCATGGAGGAGCTTTAGGATGACGCAGGGTTCGGAAAGTGGACTGGAGCATCGGTTGCACAACATACAATTTATCAGTCTCTGTATTTTTAAAAAGTTTATAAATGTCAATAATATCTCACGAAAACAAAAAACACATCCCACCCAAACATATCTGGTCTCCAATGGAGTTCAACTCATCAGCACAGCAAGCCTTCCTTCACAGTCTTGTTCCAAATCTGTCTTCCTAGTCAGACCTCACTCTGCTTTCCTTCATGCATCCACTCGGCAAACCTCTAATGTTTCTTTGTGTCAGGCCTGGTGTCAGCCATGCGGAGAAAGTGAGGAAAGGGAACTTGTCTCAGGGAACTCGCAGCCTCACCTAGGAGGAGAAAGAAAGGGCCGCCAACCCTGACAAAAATCTGGGATCCTGGAGGATCACGAGTCTTAAAGAAGAGGAAGAGGAATACACATTTTAAGTTTGAATTTCAAGTTTGAATGACGTTTCAGTTTACCTTTTTGAGTAGGTAATACATTTATTTGCATGGGTCAAAATTAAATTATGAAGTGAATAATTCCCTCCCTACTAGCCCCTGTCTTCCCATTTCTTACCCCACTCTATTCAACCATGGTTATAAATGTGTATTATTTTTCCTACCTATTAACAAAAAAGATAGCATAATATATGCATTGTTCTGGACCTTGCTTTGTCACTTGGCAGTGAAGTTTTGAGCTTTTTCCATATAAATAACAGTGGAAATGGCCTTCTATTTTATGTTATATAGTTAAGATGCATGAATGTGCCATATTTACCCAGTCCCTTTTCGATAAGCATTTGATAAAGACTTTTATTTCCAACTGTCTGATTTGGCAAACAATGCTGTGCTGTGTAAACTCCTAGAAGTGGTGTTTTAATGTTTTATGTGATAAATATATCTATGGCTACACATTAATTTTTTAAAAAACCATCCCACAAACACACCAACTACTCTCATATTTCTAGGCTGTTTTTTTTTTCTGCCTTGTCAGTCCCCCCTGAACCCTGTTCTATTGGCAAACTTCTACTTTACCTCAAGATTCAGCTCAAATTCACTTTCTTGTGACACCATCTGAACACCAAGTGTGAGGTTGCTGTCACTTTCTTTTTACAGCATCCCATTCTCACGTCAGAATTGTCTATTAACGCTTCACACACACGTACCTTTACCCTGCCCTGTCTCCTACTAGATGGGAGCTACTTAAGGACACATCATACAGTTTTGTCTTTGACTCCCTCGGTACTTGGACCTGGGAGGTATGGCACAAATGTCTGTGCAGGAATGGGTCTAAAGGGAGGTTGTAATGCTCCTGCCCCTCACTTGAGCTGCCACCAAGTCTCTGCAAATACTCAGAGAGCTTCTCAAACAAAGGTGGGCTGAGAGTTCTCTTCCCCTCCCACCTAATTCCTTCCTTCCTGCCTCCACCCCTTTCCCCACACCACTGGGATTCTGTCCACAGCAGCCTATGGCCCTTGCTTGATCCGGCATGGAGTGTGGCTATTACAGCTTTAAAGGAAAGAAAGAAAGAAAGAAAGAAAATGGAGCTCTGGCTACGCCCATTTCTCATCAAGTCTTTGACCTTCTCCAAAGTTAAAAGGACAAATGACTTGCTAGTCAACTATACATCAGTCACCCTCAAACATAACTTCCTACCAAAGAAGATGACAGAGTTTACTATAGGCCTTTTAGGAATGTGGGAACTACTGATAATGTTTAAGTTAATCAACGTGGTGATTTTCAAGGGTCACCGGGATTATTGTTTAAAAATTGGGTTCCAAGGTATTAAGATGCTGTGAATCAGGAGCTGTCAACTGCTGGTCATTTCCACTTGAATATTAAATTCCTTCCTAGGCGGTGAGTGCTGGAGGTGAGACCTCTCTGTCCTCACAGCCAGGAGAAGTTGAAACTCTTGTATTCTCTTCTCCCCTGGGAAGTTCCAACTCATAGGAGGTGGAGCCATCAAAGAAAACAAAAGAAGAGAAGGCTTTCAAGCGTCTGCCTATTCAGAGCAGAGATGGATATGGGAAGGGGGTTGTTTGATCTGGAGAAAGTTTAGCAACTTTGAGTGCTTTGGGACTGTGGTCCTCGCAATTTCTTGCTTGCTCACCCACTAAAGGAATTTAAGAAACCCTGTCTCTTCCTGTACGTTTAAAGGTCATATCTAAAATGTTTCATCTTAAGTTTAAATAATGACAAAGTTTGTTATTTCTGGCATACTAGAAGTATTGGCATTTTAAAATAAGAATGTTACATCACTCTTTAAGTGTATCCAAGGGAATCTAAATATCATAATGCATCTATCATCCTGTTAAAAATACATGAACAAGGGTTTCTTTAAAATAAATTTTATATCAGTCTTTTTCTCCATATCTTGTTTTTTTCCATCCCACTTGCCCCTGAACATTTTAATATAATATTTTAGGCTAAAAAATATTTTATTGATCAGCCAGTCATATTTCCTTATAAAAATGTTTTAAAAAAGTTCCAACTGAATCTTTAAAAAAGACATCTTGGTTGTATTTTGAATAACTAATTGACCTAAACAATATGAAATAGTATAGATTTTGATAAATTATTAATTTTAGAATATTTTTGTCAGAATGAAATAGGGTTCAGAGTCAACTTGATACCTAGTTTTCATTTTTATAGATGGAAGCATGAAACACTCTGTTGATTCATTTAACAAATATTTATTGAACACCTCCTATGTGTCCAGAGCTACTATAGGTACTTGGGATACATTGGTAAATACTACAGATAAATCCCTGCCTTCATGAAGCTTATGTTCTAGAGGCGTGATAGACAATAAGCGATAAACATTACACGTAAATTATATAGTGTTAGAAGATCAGAGCTGTTGAAAAAGGCAGAGCAGGTAAGGAGGATCTGGTGGGTAGAGCGAGTGTTCAGAAGGGCTGTGATTTAAAAAGGGGTGTGTGTGTGTGTGTGTGTGTGTGTGTGTGTGTGTGTGTGTGTCTGTGTCTGTGTCTGTATGTATGACTGAGAAGGGGACACTTGGCCAAAGTAGACGAGGGAGATAGTGATGTAAGGATCTGGCAGTAATGTAGGGGTACCAGAGAGAGAGAAGAATCAGTGCAAAGGCCCTAATTTGGGAACATGGCTGATATCTTCTAGGGTCAACAATAGTGGCAGTGCTGCACCAGAGGCACCTAGGAGAATAACAGAAGTTATGATTCGAGCAGTAATGATTGGAGCGAGGTAGAGTGCAGATCTAGTAGAACCTTGTCAATTATTCTAAGGCTATAAACTGAGTGAAAGGAGGATTTAAGCAGAGGAGTGACATGACCTGGTATGTTTTAGGACAATCACTCTGGCTGTTATGTTGAGAGTAGACTTTAGGGGGCAAGTATGAGAGCAGGGGAACTTGTAGAGAACTAATCCAAGCATGCAATGATGGTAGCTTAGATCAGGGGCTAGCAGTGTTAGAGGTGATGAGCGATGCTCTAATTCTGGAGTCGAGGTGAGAGATAAAAGTTGAGGGAAGTCCAGCAAGATTCTAGGGTTTTGGTTCTGAGCAACTTGAAGGATGGAGTTATCAACAATGGAGATTGGAAAGTTGGTGGGTGAACAGGTTTAAGAGAGAATGTTGTATAGTCTGTGGCATGTTAAGTTTGAGATATGCAATAGACTGCTGGGTATTCAAACCTGGAGTTCAGAAAAGAGGTCTGAGCTGAAGTTATAAACTTGGGAGTTATCATACATGATATTATCAATCTTAGATAATGATATCATACATTGACAGTAAGGGACTTGATAAGATCACCAATGAAATGAGTATAGACAGAAAAGAGAAGAAATCCAAGGGGTGATCCGTGGGCCACTGCGAGATTAAGAGGGCTAGGAGAAAAGATGGAATTAATAAAGAAGAAAGGAGACAAGGAAGGTGGTACTAGTGATGAAGAAAACTAAGAGAGTGTGTGTGTGTGTATTTAAAGGTGAACCAAGTGACTAGCTGTGCCAGCTGTCACAGCTTGACTGACCTCAATTAAGATGAGGACTGGTAGCTTGTGGCTGAGTGGCTCAGACAGCTTAGGCACAGGCCATGTAAAGCCTGTGGACCCAGGTATGCGATTATGTTACATAAGATTGTAGCCAGTGTCTTACTGGCTCTCCCTCTTTAGGCTTTGAAGAAGCAAGCTGCCATACTGTGGACCTCCCCATGGAGAGCGCCACATGTCAAGGAACTGAGGGGACCTGCAGCAGATAATGCGTGAACTTGGAAGCAGAGCCTCTCCCAGTCAGCCTCATTTTGTAATCTTGTAGAAGACCCAGCGAAGTCAGGCCTAGATGCCCGATTCACAGAAACTGTGAGCCCATAGATGTGTTATTTTTAAGGTAAATCTGTGGAAATATTATTGTATGGAAATAATTACTATAGACAGGAATCCAAGTTTAATTATAGCACCGTTCCTCAATTCTTTTAACTTCTCCTGAAGTATATTGCCCAAGAATCACATATCAAATCACTTAGCTCTTCCTTTAACTTTGTCAATAGCAAAAAATTGGAAACCATTTCATTTGCAAAAGAATTTCTAATCCATTTATTCTGGTTACTCACTTTCTCAGCACCAGTACAGATTTCTGAATTAGTCCTTTGAATTGCCCAGAGTATTTTACATCTTGGAGCAACACCTTAGTAATGGATGAGGGCTGTGACATTCTTCTGAAAGTGAAGGACAGTTTTGAAAGGGGATGCTGTGGCCCCAGGTGCTTTCTCAAGCTGAGCAATTTTAGAAAATAGTAAATGACAGTGGAAGATCTAGAAATGGATTTTGTTAAAACTAGTCCTGGACAGTCTTCATGAGCCCCGGGGGTAAGGGAATAGCCAATAAGACCACAGTTTTAGAGGTATTCTGATAGGAGAGAGGAGCTCAGCTTGTGATTGCTGGGTAGCATGGGCCTAGGAGGGTGGGGCAGTGTTTGCCAAAGGTGGGAGGGGGACTAGAGAGTTCCCGGTGACAAAACTTAAGAAATTAATTTATAACATTGTAGTAGTTTTAGTGCCCCTCCAGTGGAATTGTTTCCTGATTAGTGAAAATATATTTTCTTGCACTATCAAAGAAATCAATTCACCTTGTAAAACTTTCAAATGAAATAAGTATAAAAATCAAAAGCAGAATTTATGTCTTCCCCAACTTAAAAGAGATGGGTTGTAGGACCTTGAAAATACCTTCCAACTCTGGGGTTCCACCCAAATTCCTTATAACAAGAACCACTTACTCTCGTATCACCTGGCCAGGTTCTCAAACGTGATTCCTTGCCTCTCCTCCTCTGTATGTCTTCAACCTAAGGGCGACTCCAGTTTGAACACCTGTGTATTTAGAGACCCGGGGCTGGTGGAAAAGGAAAGTGCAGGCAGGAATGAAGGAGAGTAGGTAGGCAGGCAGGCAGGGAGGGAGGAAGAAGAAGCACTTTGTTGTTTTTATCTAATAGTTCACACATTGATTGTCCCCCACAATCCCCCACCCGGGGCCTCGGTCTTGAACTCCGGACCTTGGGATGTACGTGGACTGCACCCTGTGGTACTAGACCGCTAGGCCACCATGGTGAGCCCTATATTAGCTTTTAAAGTCTAATTCTCATGCCAACGCAGGTCCTCACAAGCAGGGCTTGGCTGATCGCTATTTATAAACACTTACTAGACATTCACTCTACTTCGAACTCTCCCGCACGGTTTGGGGAATTTTTTTGCAAAAGGATGCCACTTTCTCTGAAGACCACTCCCTCCAAGCAGACTTTCCTCTTATTGTAATGGGACAGCGCAATCCGTCATCGCCACAGCCGGGCTGGGACGCTAAGCCTCCCGCCAGCCAAATAGTGCAGCCCAGTGGGCGCCTGCGCAGAGCGACCCTCCCGTCCCTCTGGGCGGGAGGCGGGGGCAGCAAAGAGAAAAGAAAGCTGCGGGGGAAAAGGGCCAAACCCTGAAATTACCCGGATGTGGTCTCTGCGCGCGCATGCTCTGTAGCCTCTTCACAAGTTGCCAGCAACAACACGGCCCTGCTCGTCGCCTCCGCTGCGGTAACGGAGCGCCTCGGCTGGCGGAGCCCGCGTTCGCGCCCTCCCGCTCTTCTCGAGAGGCTTTAGCCGCTCTCCCCTCGGCTCTGCGGCCGCCCACGGCTCGGGAGCGGGTGAGGGGAGCCGAGCGCCCCGCCACAGAGGTCCCGCCCGGGGTGGCCCGGGAGCTCGAGGCGGCTGGACCCGCGCGGGCAGCGGCGCGGCGCCGAGGAGGGCGGCCTGGCACGGACGCCTCAGGGCGGGGGCCGAGGAGTGCCCGGGCCGTCTGGGGAGCTGCAGGTCCGGAGCCCCCGCGGGCGAGCAGCCGCGAGGGAGCGAGCGGGCTCCCCTCGCCCGGGCCGTCGCCTGAGTCCAGGTAACACCAGGCGCCCTCCCCTTCCCGGGCCGGCCGGGGCCGCGCACCCCGCCCGCGGCTTCCCCTCCCCGAGGCGGGCTCCCGGCGGCGGCGGCGGCGGCGGGGAGCGCGCGGGAGGCCGGCGGTGCGCCCGGAGGGAAGGCAGCCGCCGGACCAGCCGGGCCGGGTCGGCTGCGCTGCGCTGTGCTCGTCGGGCCGGGCCTCGGTGTCTCGCGCCCCTCGGGCTCCCGGGTGGGTCCGCGGCCCCGTCCTCCCTTCGCGGTTAGTCTCAGCGTCAAGTTAAAGTCGAGGAGGGACTCTCGCTGCGGCCGCTCCTCTTTGTTGTTCGGGAGTAGTTGTCGGTCCGTCCCGGCGCGGCGCGGCGGCCGGCCGGAGCGTGATGCTCGGTCTCAGTGAAAGTTGTAAATGGTTTGTCTTGATTTCTTTTCTCAAGCCCGTTTGTGTTTGTTCTTTGTTGCTTCCGTTCGGCATTTCGGTTTGTGTATTCCAGTTTGCTTCTGGCTTTGATTTGTTTACTTTTTGAGTATTGGAGCTGATGGCGATATGCTGGAAGCGTTCTTAGCGCCTCACTGATCCCTCTTCCCCAGGCTCCCCATTAAAGAAAAAAGAAATAGCTGTAGTTGATATTACTGCTAAAGGTTACAGGTCCTGAGCATGAAATCGGTGTGTGCTGGAGGGCGGCGGCTCCTTCACATGGCCGAAACTGCTGTTAGGATTTCTAAAGCTAGAATTTCAAAGAAATGGGCGTGTTTCGCTAACTTGGAAGGTTTATTTGCAGGTCTTGAGAGGCTTAAAAAATCCTATTGAAGAATCGACAGCTATTTCCCCCTTGAGAATCGTAAAAAATGTGTTTTTTTTGAAAGAATGCTAATTCTGACTCATTTATTTTGAAATTAGTTTTTATTGCCGTTAGCGTTCGCACCATACTTTGATTGCCAGTTATGTAAGAATAAGAAATAGAAGATAATGGGTGTCACTTGCTCTGAATTGACTTTGTAAAGGCATGTTGTCTGGCTAGTTTTTGTTAATAACCTCTGACTTTTGCCAGAATTAAAGTCCTTTTAGTCCCAGTAGTAACTTGATTATTTGGGTGTTTAAAAAGTAGGTTAAGTATTTTTTTTTTTTTTATAGGCAGAAACCATTTAGTCCTAAGAGAAAATGCAGAAATTAATACTTTCAAAAAGCAATTAGATTTAGAACATTGCATGTGAAGAGTTTTTTTTTGTTTTACAAATTCAAATAAATTCATTTGTGTAGGCTCCCCATATGTGCAGTTTCCCTGTTCCTCATATGTGTCAACATACTCTGCCCTCCATCACATCACCAAGTGATTTGAATAATTTTTATTTCCTATTTCATGTTATCTTTGCTTTGTTGTACCAAGACTAAATATATGTCAGTTGAAATACAGCATATGAAGTTTTAAAAATGTCATTTTTTTTTTTTTTCTGATACAAATTTAGAGAGAATATTACAAAATTCTGCTATGGGTATTAGTACCTGGTATATAGATTGTAAATGATATAATTAACATTTTTAAAAAGTGACTTCTCATTAATGTTTTTTTTTGTAACTTTGTCATGATTTTGTTTTCTTCCGGGGTTTGTTGCAGAGCAAATAACACAGGCAGACCAACTATCCACATCTTTAGGTTTAATGGTGAAGGAATTAAGTTGTTGGAATTAGAACTAAAAGTTCTAGAGAAAATTGATAAAATATTTTGTAAATTTATTAATAGAAACGACTTATTCTTTGCTTTCTAGGTTTTTGGGTGAGGTTACTTTGAAAAGACATATTGCAATTCTTTTATTTTTGCCGTGGGAGTGCCTAAGTAGAAACTTCTCTATTTTGCTAAGTACCTTCATTGTAAATCTTGCAAATCAGTTTCATATTTAATGAAAATTTGTGCTGAGAAGTTTAAGATTTTTTTTGGATTAAGTTTTATATGGATCATGGACTGTTTCTAAGATGACTGTGGATTATTTCCAAAAACTTATGCTTTACTCAAGCTATATTTTAGTTGAACTGTTTCTTCAGTTAATGTTATTTTCCCCATTTCCCTTCAGATTTTTTTCTCCCAAGCTAAAGAGCAAGTATTAAACTAAACTTAACGCTGCCCAGTCACACTCCAGCTCTCTGGCTTGGAAACTGTTTTATCTGATTGAGCTGGTGTTATAGTAACATCATTAGACACTATTCTAATTGAGCTGTGAATTGCTGAGGCCTTTACTAGGGCAATTAACCCTGTAAGATCTGCTCTGTTAGGTACATTTAAAATTCATAGGTAGTCTTGTCTAAAACTTGTTTATTTTGGTGAGAACAGTACCATATTTTGCTGTGTATAATTTGCTTCCATATATAATGTGCACCCATGTTTTTAGCTTAAACTTTTAAGGAAAAAAAAATTTTTTTTTTAAAGGAAAGACGCTGGCAGGAATGACAGCATAGTAGGCAAGCAGGTGGAAGGAAAGGGAGAAGCAGTTTATTTTTCATTTGGTTGTTCCCTCCAGGCCCAGGATTTGGCCTGCACCCTTCAGAAATGATTGACCTAACAGCTTCTCCAACTAGGGCTTCCAAAAAAATCATTCACTTAGATTTTTTAATTCAAATTTTTATTTGTTTATATTTAGGAACTTTTTTTATTGTAAAGGAATTTCCTATATGGTATAGGAAATTTTATGTAACATATTTACAAAACACAAGACAGATGAAAGGTATGAGAAATGAAAGAATTAAAGACATTTATATATCTATGGAATTAGTACTACCCATGTATAATGTGCATCCTTATTTTTCCCCTCACAAATTTGGGCAAAAAAAAGTACACATTATACACAGCAAAATATGGTAATTATTTTTCTTGCAATACATATGTCTTACAAATTTATTTCAGTTCTGCTTTGTTCCGCTCTTAGCCCATGCTTAATTTTTTTGATCACTTTTCATTCAGTGATTTTAGAGTGGTCTTTAAATCCTGCATTAGCTATTTGAGCAGTCAGTGTGCATGTTTGATTTCCTTTTCTTCTTAAAAGATTGTGTAGTTAGAATCTGTTTTGTTGGTTTATGCAATGATTAAAGGTGACTGAGATGATGTTTAATTGTGTATAAAACTAACCTAAGTAAAATGGTTTCTTTGATTTTCTTCTTTTCTTTTCTTTGTCTTTTTTTTAAAAAGAAAGATGCAGGCAGGCAGGAAGAGAGAAGAGGAAGAAACATTCAGTTGTTTCTCTTGAGTTTTACCCCCTGCCCTGGATTTCGAACCTGGGACCTTGGGATATAAGTGATATGTGGACTGTGTCTGGTGACCAATCCACTAGATTACCAGGGCATCCCTGATTCCTTTTTTTCCTGTACTAAATACAAGTTAAAAAGTGTTTGATCAACATAGCAGATTTTAGTACAGGTTTATTATATTGTCAGATTTTTGGGCTTTTTGCTCAACAGTTGAGAAAGATGCACTTGTTTTAAAATGAGAAATTGAAGCAGTTGAAAAATGTATGTAGATATAATTTATTTGAGCTACTTTCACTATGATACTGTTTGTGTCATAATATGCCAGAGCATATGCTTGATAATGAGTCAGATTTAGAATTTTTGGATTTTTTTTCTCATTCTAAAATGTGTAATTTGATGATGGAAAACGTAGCTGGATTTGTTTCTCAGGAACAAGGTATTTTAGGTTGTGTCACCTTGACACTGTTTCCTGGTGTGATTGGCATCTGGGAAAATTTGTTTTAACCTGGAGAGTGGATAAAAACTGTAGTAGTGTTTGCCTACTTAAATCTAGGATACCTGCTTAAGTCAGTCAGAATCTTTTAAGTCTTGATTATTTGTTGCTACAAATTACTTCATAGGTCAGATAGGTAGCTACCACAGACTGTAGTGTTAATGAATTCAAAGTTGGTAATATTGTAAATACTTTTGTATTTAAGGACTATGCTTCAGTATTTACATTTTAAATGAGGTGTGGTGTTTGGTTTTATTTATTTTGTTTTTTGTTTTTTGTGACTGTTTGGAAAGCTTGTAACCATATGGGGTTCATCTTTTGATTGCTTTTTTTACTCCCAGTGTTTAGGACAATAGGTCTCAAACTTGGCTGCACATTGAAAACTCTTGGGAAGAGAGACTGGTTGCTGGATCCCACCTCCAGAAATTGTGATTCAGTGGTCTGGGGTGCAGCCAGACTGGAGTTCTGAAGTGGCAGAGCTATTATGTTACTCTTTTTTTCTGGAACTGTTTTACGGTGTCAGCTTCACATTCTTCAGTATAGCGACACACATGTGCACGGTGTCATCATCTCACTTCTGACTTGGTGGGTCTATTGGAGGTGTTGCTGCAGTTGTTTTGCTTCCTACTCTTTTTTCTTCTCCATTGTCCCTTCTTTTCCGTCTTTTCTCCTATTTCATTTTCAGTTCACTTGAACTGTGGTAGCAAGCTTTAGGAAGCTGTATTTCCCATGATAAGTTGGTATATCATCACTGTCCTAAAATAGGAAGTTGATCTTTTAAAGTGCTCTAAAATGCTTACTTGGGTTCCTTTTAGAGACTGGTGACAGTTTAGGTGCCAAAATTAGTGTCTAAACTCCCCATAGAATTTGGTCTTTAAATTTAGAGAGTTAATCTGCTTGGAAATGATAAAATTTTTTAGCTATGAATTAACTAGTCACTTCTTTGGTTCCTGAGAGGAAAGTTGCTTTAATTTAGCTTTTGTTGTCCACCAGGCCCAAGTTGTAATTAGGAGTTCTCTAGAGATTTAGGAGGTGTGTTCTGTTCTCCATTTATTCTACCTGTTCTCCATTTATACTATCTGAAGTAGTTCCCAAGTGCTGACCTAAGAGTAGTTACATCTCTGACTCAGGAAGAGCTATTAAATATGCTTAGTGAGATAAGCCAGAAGGAGAGAAAACAGACATCATATGATAGCAGTAATATGACATGTATAGAGATAGAAAAACAAATGAATGACATAAATTAAACAACTCTAAATGTGGAGAGAGAGAGAGAACTACGCCAAACAACTGTGGACTCATAGTTGTGGAAGACAAAAAGACAAAGGGTACTAAAGTGATGGGGGAAGGATTTGGGGAAATGGGATAAAGAATTAACTGTAGGTGAAGGGAGGGAAAAAAGGGGGGGAATATTGGTAAACAAACTACTGTGCTATATGTAAATATAAAAATACTATTATGTATACCTCAAAGCAAGTTACTGTCGAAATGCAATATCCTGTCAATAAAAAAACAAAAAACAAAACAAAATATTTTTTGTCCTGTCCTCGTGCCCCATTCCAACACACATACTGGTTCAGAATGGGAATGGAGTAGAAGAGACATAGGTATGTGTATTATAATAAAAGTACCTCTTGATTTTAAAGGCTTTCTATGTTGAGCGTGCTTATCCTTATTGATTTTAATTTATTACAAACTTTACTTTTTTATAATTGGTGCACTGAAGTCATTTACTCAGTTTGTCAAACCTTAGTGTGCATGTTTAGAATTCACATCTTATTTATTTTTTAAAAAGACTGATACGGAATATTTGTCTTTAGTAAGGTGTCATTTCTGTGTCTTAATGAAGATGAATAGATGCAATTCAGGCCTTAATTTGAAGGTTTTTATTGAAATATAAAACCAAATTAAGGATATCAGTGGTATGCATGTATGAATTCTAGAGCATTTGATATCAACAAATGAGCAGTTGTTATGCTTAAATCATCTGGTAAGAGAATGACCTGAAGATAATCTAGACATCTATAGATCTGCAGATATAGATATTTTAAGGAAAGTTTCAGTCAGAAATGAAGGCAGGCTGGCAGACAGAAAGAGGAAGAAGCAGCATATTATTTATTTAGTTGTTGGTCTTGGTTGTGAACCTGGGTGCGAACCAGATCCTTGGAATGTATGTGGACTGTGCTGGGCAGCAGACTCAACTGCTACTCCACCAGAGCAAGCCCTGAAGTAATATTTAATGGGGTAAAATGAGCTAGGATCATTGGATGTAAATGCACTAGATGTATCTGTCATAGATAGCTCCTACTAAGATTAGTTGAAGAAGGTCATGTTTTTAGATGTCGAAATTAAGCAGCCTACTGACAGAACTTCTATGTAATCAGTCTTTTAAATCAGTTGCATGTATTCATGATTTTGTAATCTGTTTCACTATCCTTTTGGTGATCCAGAAAGTGAAGTACGTAGACTAGATGAGTACTTTGTACAGCTAACAGCTCCTCAGATTCGTGCCATTTAAAGGTGTCTGTTAGTAAGACTGGATTAACCTACAAGGGATTCTGATACAGCCCTTTTGAAAGAATAAGCTAGATGACTTGATAGTGTCCGTCATTTAAAAAGGTTTTATTAAGTATAATTTTCAGCTAGTAGTTGTCATAATTCATCTCAATTTCCAGTCTTTTAAAATAAGTGTTTCCCAAACTGTAGCCCACAGGCTTTTGGGGATCCTAATTGCTTTTTTCTTTTAAGGGATTCACAAAGTCACCTTGTTTTCATAGTAAAACTGAGTCATTATTTGCCCTTTTACTGAGTTGCTGTTTGCACTGATGGTGAAGGGCAGTGAACCAGGTGGGTGCCACGTGATACCTTAGCATGAATCACGGTGGTGGCCCCAGCTGTGTAACTTCTTACTGTGTTCTTCACAACCAGACACACATTTTAAGTGTTTTAGAAACGCCAGTTTCACTTGAGAATATCCTTGGTGAAGCACTAAAAAATGGTAATTTTTAAAACCTCCATTCCGAAGTGCGTGTCTTTTATTATTCAGCATTTTGAAATAGAAGTGTACGTAAAATGTTTCTGCACAGTGAAGCGCACAGTTCTTCTCCAGAAAAAGCACTCGTTGATTGTTGCCAATTAAACTAGCTGCTTTTTTTAAAAAAAATAGAATACCACATTTAATATTACTTAAAAGAATGACTGATAAATCAGTTACTCAGGCTTGAATATTAAGCATGCATTTCCTAGGAAATGACTGAAGCAAGCCTCCCACTTTAAGGAAAATAGCTTTTTGTTGCTAGTAATAAAATCTGATCTTTTAAGTGGAAATTCAACTTGGGAAACGGACTTGCCAGTTTCCCAGTACGTTTTTAAAAAAACTTTTCTGGTGGTGGTGATGCTAAGAAATGTGATTTAAATCTATCTAAATCACATTCACGTAACTTAATTATAGAAACAAGCTAAATATTTATAGATGTTCAAATCACATATGTATTATAAGGAAATGTGTCAGCATTTGGAAGATCTATATAACTCAGTGAACCAATGTTTTTCCAAATGACCTATGTATAATGTTACAAAATCTTGCTTGGATAGATCTACTCAAAGTATAAGATAGACTAATGAATTTTTTGGGAACCTTTTTTTGTATTTTATTATTTATGTAATTGTTCATCATCTTGGTTTGTTTCCCCTGGCCCTGGGATATGAACCCAGGTCCTTGGGATGTACATGGGCTGCAGTTGGCCAGAGGTGGTAGACCTAACAATTACTCTACCAGGGTGTGCCTAGACTAATGGATTTTTATGTAACAGCACCAAAGCATTTTCATTGAAATGGTTTCAGATTCCACATTGCAACTAGCCTTTAAGAATGGTCATTTGTTGAGTTTTGGTGTTGAATAAAAGAGGAGTACTCCCAATTCTTTTATCTCTGTGAGACACATTTTCTTCATATAATTTAGCCAGAACAGCATATCACAACAGATTAAATGCAGATGCAGATCTGAGAATCCAACTGTTTTCTATTAAGTTAGACATTAAAGAAATTTGCAAAAATGAAAATCAGTATCACTGAATACTGACTTTTGTTTTGGAAAAAGTTATTTTTCATAAACATTTATATGAATACAATGTTTATTGTTTTAAATAAACTTAAATATTTAAACTTTAGTTTTAATTTATAATCTGGCAGATGTCAGTAGATATAATTCATATAAATAAAGTCAATTTGGAATTCTCAGAAACAAATCAAAGGGCCTGAGACCAAAAAGTTTGACACATTTTTTTTGAAACTAGCTAGTTATATGTGTTTTTTGGCTAGATTATTTGATTTGTGTCCCTGCTATTTCTAAGAAATGCTTTAAATTCAATATTTATTTATTATTTACTAGGAAACATTAGCAGCTAAACTTTAGTAAAAAGGGGAATTAATTGTCTTAGTCTAGAAATAGAACTGGCCTCAGAGTACTGGATCTAGGGCCACAACCAATATCATCAGGACTCTGTCCCTTGACTTTGCTTTCTTTTAGTTGAGGTCTCAAATAGGCTCCAGGTTAATTGCTTCTAGCTTCCAGTTTACCAGAAAGTGAACTTTTTTCCACCTCTGTAGTTCCAACAGAAGTCTGGAGGTGGGTCATTGGCCTGACTGACTTGGGTTCTCTCTCATCTTCGAAACAATTAGTGTGTTAATTGGTAACTGAATGGTCAGCTGGGATTGTCCCATCTGTGCAGGTGGGGAGATTCTTCATGCAAAATCAGAATTCCCAAAGGTGAAATAACTATATTGGCAGACAAAAAACAGATCAAGTAGAAGACATTATTGATTCGTCTTTTAACAAGCTCTATTCAGAAAAATGTTACTTTTTTAAATAAGATTATTTAAGGTTAAAATTGGTATGGCAATATACTATTTAAATCTAAGACCATGTAGTTTATTTTAAAAGTTATTACTTTCTGATGCTGTGATTGTTATTCCCATCTCAGATTTTTATAATCATTAATACGTACACTCAAAATATTTCCTGATTCTGTTGAAGAGTCTCCTCCAACTGTGCTCAGTTGACACGTCAACTCTCAGATGTTCCCGTTTGGATTCTAGGCTGTAACGTGCTGCAGGCAGTTGAACTAACCCTGCATGCCTGTTTTCCAACCCCCTATTGTATGTCTAATCTTAGAATTTCTCCTAGTCATATTTCACCAGGCTAAGTCTTTTTTTGTTGTTAATCGTAAGCACTTTTCTTAAATATTCCTTTGTTAAGTAGTTTAGTTGTCATTGATCAAAATATCTAGAACTTCTAGGAAATGTACTTATATTTTTGTTTCACATATATTAAATCAATAATTCAAAAGTAAACACAAGATAAATTAAAAATGTCAGTATTAATTAACTGATGTTTATGAATTTTCATGAGAGTCTCTGAGGAGAGAATCTTAATTAGCTTGGTTATCTGGCATTCTAACGCATAGATTTGCTGTTAGACTTATGGTCAACATCCATTGACAGCTTATGATTAAAAACGACTACTATATCAGTAGCAAAGTATAACACACAATTGGTACTTTGCCTCTTGCTTACTTTCCATCTCTCATTACCTCTCAAACCACAGGATGGTTTGTTCTATTATAGTTATTTTATCTTAAACCTGTAAGAGACTTTCAAATAGACCCAGCTTCTCTATTGAGTTTTCACTTAACCTCTTCACTTAACCTTAAAAGAAGGCTTATTTTTTCTTAATCATTCTGTTAACCTATCTAGAAATGTGTCATTCTGATTGTCCTCCTTCCCCCACCCCCACACTCATGTTTAGTTGATTAAAAAGTCTAATCTGTTAAACCTAGAAATATCTTATTGGTTACCTCTTTTCCATTTCCTATGTCTGTAATTTAGGCCCTCATCAGTCTTATAATCACCATCTCCTAACTTGTTTTCTATTTCCTTTTCCAGTGCTAGTCTTTGTACTCTCACTGTAGTTTCATTCCAGTACAAATCAAATGCTGTTATTTCTCCCTGTTTCTTATCGTAAACCTACTCTACTGTAGACATAACATCTGCCCTTTTATCTCTGCTTTTTCCTGTGAGTTTTCAACTTGGCAAATTCTTGCTCACATGTGGTAGTCATTAGTATCGTTCACCAGTTTTTTTATTGCTTTCTTCTGGCATGTGGTAGTATTGTACCTTTGTCTTCCTTCCCACCTGGAAATTAAGCATGACCCTGGATTTCTCACTCTTGGCACTATTGGCATTTTGGGTTAGATGTACTATTTTTTCTTTTTTCTTTTATTGTAGGAGCTTTGCATCATAGCATTATATGGGTTTAAAGTGTGCAGCTTCGTAAATCAGCATCTGTATATAGTACATTAATACGTCAGTCCAGTTTTTCATGCATAGTTTTTGTTGTGAGTGCTGTCCTGGGCATTGCAGGATATTTAGCAGTAGTCCTTGATACCCACTGGATACCCATTGGTACTCTGTCTCTTATCTTCCCATTCCATTGTGACTAATGTCACCAGAGGAACATACTTGATCGATTTGTGAACCACTATGATGTCTGTTTTGCCTTTAGTCAATCAAATGTGAACAGAAGTGAATTTCTTCTTAGTGATATTTCACCAGACTAAGTTCTTTTATTTTTTAATCTTGTTAAACTTAAGCACTTTTCTCAGATATTCCTGCTTTAAGTAGTTTATTGATTATTGATCAAAATATCTATAACTTGTAGTCAGTCTTTAAAAGATAGTGTATGAATTGTATATCTTGCCCCATTTGAGGACATAGGTAGCGATATGGAGCCTTTGTTAGGCTGGCCACTTTCATCTCCATGTCCAAAACAGATAGGCTGGCCACGTTCATCTCTCAGGGATTAGACTATCTGTTTTGGACATGGAGCTTCAGCAGAAAATAAATTTTTTACTTTAAGCTACAGCAGTTTTTTGAGGACAGTTGTCAGTGTAACATAGCCCAGGTAAGCATGACATCATGCTGAGACTTAGCTTACCTATTGACTTGCCATGCGTTCTCCTTTACATTCCCAAATCATTTAATATTATTTTAGCATCTTAGTGTAAAATTATATTTGAATCTTCTACTTCAGTGATTCTCAGTGGAGTAAGTACTGCTCTCTAAGGGATGCTGTGAACATAAGTGGTAAAGTTTTGGTGGATGGGCACCAGAGGTGCCATCCTGCAATATGAGGTACTTGCAGAATTACCTTGCATCCCACAAAACTTTCAGATACCTGGAAATTCATATAGGAGGAGGACTTATCAGTAGCCTAGAATCTATTTTAGTGTGTGCTTAAATTTTCAGGAATTGAGTTTCTCTTAATTCAGTGTCTTAATTGATATTGTTTTGTTTAGGATTTTGTCCAGAGTTTACTGTTTTTGGAAAAATCTATGGGACCAGCTGTTTCTTAATTGAAGTTGTTTTATTTGGAATTTTACCCAGTTTACTGTTTTTGGAAAAATCGATGGGACCAGCTGTTTCTTAAGTGAAGTTGTTTTGTTTGGAATTTTACCCAGTTTACTGTTTTTGGAAAAATCTGTGGGGCCAGCTGTAGTGCCATTGTCCTCTCTGAGTTGCTAAACACCACCACACCTGCCTTGGAAGGTCTGAATTTGCAGCTGTCATATTTAAGATGATTCTACATCTTTATTATAATTTTAAAACTTCTTGATACATCTGAGCATTATTGTTGAAATACATATTTTATATATTAATCTTTTTATATTATCATTAGTGTTATTAAATGAAAAACTGCGTAAGTAAATTAGAACTTTGTTTCAGGATAGCTTACTGGATGATATAAAATATTTGTTGCAAAATGGTATGGTTCTCTGATAGCACTAAGAACAACTTTTTGATTATATGCTGCTTTTTATCTATAGTGCTTTCTTCATAGGTACAGTGTTTGTTGAATTAATCAATTTATGGTTCCCAGATTGTTTTTATGTACATTGTTACATTTGATTAGCACCATAAGTTTGTAAAGTTGACAAGGCAGATAATTGTTCCCATTTTGTAGATGAGAGAATTGAAACATGTTTACTTGCCCAGTCATCCTGCTAGAGCTTGTCTGTTACTCCATGTCACTCTTTAAAAAATTATTATATAGAGCTATTTAATGTAAGAAAACACCTGTATGTATTTACTGCTTTTTTTTTTTTTTTTTTTTGCAGAAATGTGTAGGCAGGAATTAAAGTGAGCAAGCAGGCAGGCAGATAGAGGGAGGGAGAAACAGTCATCCATTTTTATTTAGTTGTTTATTTTAACTCTCCACCCCCCCCATCCCTGGGGTCGTGAACCCTGGAACATTTGTGGACTACGCCTGGTGTGCTTAACTGCTAAACCACCAGGACACACCAGTTGCTGGAGTTATTTTTTTATACAAGGAACTTTTAAATTATGTTTCAGGCAATTGTCGTCATGGGAATTCAATAAAAACAGAAAGGTTACCAGAAAGTGGGGCTATTTTCATTAGTTTTTAAGGAAGTTTGCAATAAAAACAACCTGACATATTAGACCCTCAGCTTAAATTTTAAAAATAACATCTGATTGTGGTGTAATAGTTATATTCAAATATTTTAATTTTAAAAATAACATCTGATTGTGGTGTAATAGTTATATTCAAATATTTTAATTACCTTATAAATTAGTGTAAGTCTTTTGGAATGTAATAGCAGAAAATGAGTTTAAGAACAAAAATATCTGTATGCTTCAAAATTTGTTTAAGGAAGTCATAGAATGAAAAAGCTGTAGTTCTCATGCCGTGGCGTCCCAGCAGTCCCACATACATCCCAGTGTCCCGGGTTCAATACTAGGGTCCTGGGGGAGCAGCCAGTGTGAACAACTAAATAAAAATAAATGCTGCTTAAAAAAAAGGTATAGTCAGATCACGAACATTTTCCTAATATATGTCAGTAACTGTGGTGCTGGGAATTTTGAGATGTGACTATTTTCTTCAACTCTAGATTCATGGCAACAGAGTGTGAGACAAGTACATAATCAAATAATTCTAATGTGTTAAGCTGTAATAAGGGTGGTATTTTACATTTGAGGGAGGGGGCAACTTACATACTAGGAACACATGTAAATATACCAGATGAATAATTCTCCAGGATTGATGAACTAAGAGACAGTGTATTA
Source organism: Solenodon paradoxus (assembly GCA_004363575.1). Classification (NCBI taxonomy): domain Eukaryota; kingdom Metazoa; phylum Chordata; class Mammalia; order Eulipotyphla; family Solenodontidae; genus Solenodon; species Solenodon paradoxus. The sequence continues at coordinate 246,593 of RJWH01001757.1, forward strand.
GGGCAAAGTCTTGGAGAAATTGAGCTGATTAAGCTGCACTTTTGAAGGATGGCTAGAACTTTACACAGTGGATAGAATAGGACTGGAGGATAGAATAGGACTGGACGTTTAGGCAAAAAAACCCAAAAAAACAGCATGAACATGAATCTGAAAGCACATACAGAAATGCATTCATTTGACAACAAGGAGCATTTACGTGTCCTGGGATTTGGGCATCTAATGAGGCCCAAAGTCATTGTAGTGCAGTCCTTGTCTCCTTGAACATTTCAGTCTGGAAAGTAAAATTGTTGTGAGGTTGACATTTGGAAATTTCACACTGGTGGTTTTCTAGGGCCATATTTGAGTTGAAGATGTACTTTATTTGGCCTGCACAATGGTTTCTCTCCTTTCTCCCTCCCCTTTCCACTCAAATAGTTAAAAATGAGATTTTACATATAAATGGGCATTGAAGATCTGGCATCAGTAGACTAGTATTCTCTAATGTCACTGTCACCAGAAGTGAGTAGTGGCTACCTACTTTAGATGGACATGCATTCATACTCCTTAGTACTTTTCTTTACACTTGGCATATTTTGTTCATTTATGTAATTTTTCCAACTTCTGTATGATTTCGAGTTGTGAGTCCTAGATGGTTTACTTCTGGTCCCCGCCTACCTAAATTTTCTTTGACAAATTTTAATAGAAACTGCAGAAAAATAATGTGTTTTCAGGAAAGTCTTTTAAAACAGTTTAAGCTTTTCAGTACTCAGACAATAGCTGCATGTTACTGAACATTATGTGCTAAACACTTTATGCATATTTTCTCACTTGAGCTTTATATATTCTTTTAGTCCAGGTTCAGAAAGTTTTAAGTAATTTGATGTGTCCAAATACTTAGAGTGAGAGCTAGTTGACTGCAAAATCCTCCATGCTGTGTTCTTTGGTCATCCAGAAAGTGTACCTTCAGCATGAATTTATTGAATGTGGGCAATGCTAAGTATTCAGACATGAGAAAACCTGTTGCTTCTCTGCATAGAACTTTCAGTTAGTTGAGAAGACAGGCATTTTATGTAAAACAGATAACAATCGAGGGATCCACAGCCCTCAGTGATAAAAATTCTAAGGAGACCAAAAGCAGTGGCAGCAGTATAGAAAAGAGACTTACTGAGATAAAGAACCCTGTGTTCGGAGGGAAATTGGGCATATAGTGAAAGAGAAAGGGAGGTCAAAGATAGTTTGCCAAACTTTCCAGTGTTAAGTAATTGGATGAAATTAATGTTTTACAAATAAAAGTCATCGGAAGATCAGATTTTGGTAGATGATGGTTGAGTGAATTTTATTAATTTGGTAGTGAGGGAGTGAATTTTTAAAGATTGATGTAAGCAAGAGAATAAAAGCAAAATAAACAAGAAATGCAGTGTTAACAAAAAAAATAATAATCCTCATACAAAGGATAGCCTCCAATCCTGCTTTTTTTTATTTATTCTCAGATTTTTTGATTACTTTTCCCATTCTTAGATTTTTGATTACTTTTACTTAGTCCTTGTGGGATCATGAGGTCAGTTGGCATTAGGTTTGTACAAGTTGAATGGATTTTTCATTAATATTTATTTCCTCTGTTTTAGGTTAGGGAAATTCTCAGGTATTATTTCTTCAAGTATGGTTTCTGTTCTCTTCTCTCTCTTCCTCTGAAAACCCTGTGATGTGAATGTTATTCCTTTTGATGTTGACCCTATAAGTCTTGTATACTGCTTTCATTTCCTTTTTTCCCCTTTCTCATCTGCCTGAGTGTATTCCCTGCCCTATCTTCTAACTCACTGATTGATTCATTTGGAGATTTCTTCTAGTCTACTATCATGTTCTTCAGTGACCTAAATTCTTTTGGGAACTGCCTCCTATTTTCTCTTGTCTTTTTGTTTCTCCATTGGGCTCCTGATTCCAGTCATTAGTATTAGAATGGTTGCTTTGAATTTTCATTGGGTAGTTTACTTAATTCTATTGTATTCAAATTTTTCTCTGGGATGCTGTTTTGGATCATCATTTCATGTGTACTTTTCTGTCTCTTCATTCTTTTTAGCATTATATGTTTATTTCTATGGTTTAAACTTCTCTGATATGAAGGGTTTGTGTTAGGGTATCCGATGTTGGTCTGGAATGCTAGGCTTTCTTTTAATTGTGTGATCTTGGCACTCATCAAAATTGTTGAAGCTCTAGAGTCAGCCCTGTGTGGAGGCCTGGAGAGTCCAGTCTACAGGGTTGGGTTGGGGTGGGGAATGCAGAGATTTCCCCCAAAGTCACAGACATGAACAAGGTACAAAGAGAGAGACCCGAAAGTTGTGGGCTTAGTCCACAAGTAGGCCACAGTCCCCGCAGAGGCCATGGGAGAGAAAGATCTGGGAACTGTTTGCAGCAAAGCTCAGTCCCTTGTGAAAATTCCTCATTCTTCCAAAGAAGTGGCAGTCCCAAACAGGTCAGCAAGCAATCCATTGGGTTTTGAGGTGGAAAATCTATGGAATACCAGGCAGAGAGCAGAGCTGTTTAGCAGTTGCCCCCACATAGGCGGAAATTGTTGGAATAGAACCCCTCCAATTACCTTCCATGAGAGAGCCAGGGCATAGAATGCTCCTTGCGGGGAACCACTCAACTAACTGCACCAGCACTACAGACCTAGCTGTCTGTCTGTCTTTGGCAGTCTGTTTGACGACACACCGAAAGTTCAGTACAAGCGTATGAATGGCAGATGGCGCAGGTGTTGTATCTTGGGACTTTCCTGCAGTGTCAGCTGTCAGCGTCCACACTACCCGGAAGTAGCGCCTTGTTCACAGGGAGGCTGTTTATCCCTCTTCCACTCTGCAGAACGACTTCTACTGTGTGTCACGTTGTGTTCTCTCTGTGGACTTGCTGGCTCCTGTTCCTTTTCAAAGGTCATAGTTGCTAACTGGGTGTAGTTTTGTTGTGTGTGTGTAGAGGAGGTGAGCTTGGGATTTCAATAGTTCACACTCTTGGAACTGGGCTCTCCATAATATACTTTGTGTTCCAATGGGATTTGCCTATTCTGGTTACTTTATATAAATGGATTTATATAGCACATGGCTTTTTTTATGACTGACTTCTTTCACTTAGTATCTTCTCCTGGTTCACCCATGTTATGGCACATGTTAGTACTTCATTTTTATGATTGAATAATATTCCACTCTTTAGTTATGTGCTATACATTCATTATCTGATGTACATTTGAGTTGAATCTACCTTTTGACTATGATACTACTTGTGATACTGCTATATGAACAGTCAAGAACAGGCTTTTGGGTGGATGTAGGTTCTTGGGTGGAATTGCTAAAAGTGGAATTGCTGGGACATATGATAACTGTTTAACATTTTAAGGAATTGTCAGACCTTCCATGTGGCTGTATGTCATTTTGCAATCCCACCAGCAGTGTGTGAGGGTTCCTTTTTATCCACTTCCTTGCCAGTGCTTATTGTTTGTTTGCTTGTTTTTGTTTATTCATCCTTGTGGGTATGTAGTGGTATTTTTTTCTGGTTTTAATTTGCATTTCCCTAATGACTAATGATATTGAGCATCTTTCATCTTTTTATGGTCATCACTGGTCTCTTTTAACAAAGATGGCTCTTGTTAACTGAGAAACAGCATGTGGTACCAGGTGATGGTGGACTTTTCATGTGTATTAATGGCAGACTTTTAGGTTTGAACTGTTAATCAAGAATATTTTATATTTTCAAAAATTGTGTATTTGAAATTTGTGTTGAAGTAACATTGGTTTATAACATTGTAAAGTTTTCAGGTATACATCATTATATACTAGCATCGAATATATACATTAAGTTTACCACTGAAAGTCCAATTCTGTCCTTTATACTGTTACTTTTAGCTGATTTACTAACCTCTCTTACCTAACTTGCCTTCTGGTAACCACTAATATGATTTTATGGTCTAAATATTTGTTTATTTCTTTATTTTTAAGTTCATTCATTTATTTTGTCTCTGTGCCACACAAGTGAAATCTGTTTCTTTTTCTATCTGACTTATTCACTAATACAGTACCCATTTTTTTCTTTCTTTTTTTTTTTTTTTAAAAGGAAAGGTGCAAGCAGGAATGAAGGTGAGTAGGCAGGCAGACAGGAGGAAAGAAGAGGAAGAAGCACTTTATTTTCATTTAATTGTACATCTTGGGTGTTCTCTTCTCCTCAGGCTATTAATCCAGGTCCTTGGGATGTATGTGTCTTGCACTTTGGCCAGAAGCAGCTGGCTAGACCACTACTCCACCAGGGAATGCCTCATCTTTAATACCTGTGTAGTATTTCACATGGAATCATTTTTGGATGGACCTCTAGGTTACTAAAAATCTTGGCTATTGTAATAATGCTACAATGAACATGAGAGTACATGTATCTTTTCCTATTAGTGTTTTTGTATTCTTCACATAAAGCTCAGAAGTGGTATGACTGGATCATTATGGAAGTTTGTTGTTTCTTTTTTTTAAAGGAAGGTGCAGGCAGCACTGAAGGCGAGCAGAGAGAGGCAGGCAAGAAGAGAGGAGGAAGAAACACTTAAGTCGTTCATCTTGCTTTTGAACCTGGGTCCTTGGGAATGTGGTCTGTGTTCTGGGCCAAAGGCAGCTGACTAAACCCTTATTCCACTAGGGCACACCTCATTATTGAATTAAAAAATGTTTTTCTTAGGAATCTCTCAAGTGCTTTTCCATGATAGCTGAACCAGTTGCATTCTCACTCACAGTGTACAAGGATTCCTTTCCTTCCACATCTTTTCCAGCACTTGTTTCTGACTTTTGGATTGTAGTTATTGTCTCAGGCAGGAGGTGTTGTCTCGTCGTTTTGATTTGCATTTCCCTAAGAACAAGAGGTGATGTACAACTTTTTATGTGCCTGGTAGCCATCTGCATGTCTTTGGAGAATTTTCTGTTCAAATCCTCAGCCCATTTTTTAAATGGGATTGTTTTTTGTAAATTTTATGTGTTGTTATGTTTTGGATTTAATCTCTTGTGGATTTATGATTTGCCAATATCTTTTCCCATTCCCCAGAATATCTTTTTGTTTTGATGATTTTTTTTTCTTTTTTTTTTGCAGAAGCTTTTTTCATTGATATATACCATTTATTTCTTTGCTTTTTGTTTCCCTGGCACTTGAAGTTACGTCCCTGAAGACCTCTGTAAGGTTGATGCTGAGAAGTGTATTTATTGCCTGTGTTTTCGTCTATGATTTTTATGGTTTCAGGCCTTAAAATCAGTATTTAATACATTTTGAATTAATTTGTGAGTGTGGTATTAGATAGAGATCCTTTCACGCTTTTGCATGTAGCTGTCCAGTTTTCCCCACACCATTTGTTGAAGAGACTTTTCTTGGCTCTTTTATCATGTTAGTTGTTCATATATGCTTTGGATTTTTTCTTGGCTTTCAGTTCTGTTCCATTATTGAATTCTGTGTCTGTTTTTATTACAGTACCAGGCCTTGATTACTGTCACTTTGCACTAGGGGAGCATGGTAGCTCCATTTTTCTTCTCTTTTCTCAGGATTTTCTTTTTACTGTTCAGTCTTTTATAGTTCCAAATAAATTTCATAATTTTTGTTCCGTTTCTGGAAAAGTACTGTTGGGATTTTGATAAGGGATTGCATTGAATTTGTATATTGCTTTAGGTAATAACCATTTTAGCAATGTTAATTCTTAAAATCCATAAGCACAGACGATTTTTCCTTTTTTGTGTGTGTCTTTTATTTTCAACAATGTCTTAGAGTTTTCAATATACAGGCCTTTCATTTCTTTGGTTACATTTTTTCATAGGTATTTTATTCTTTTGTTGTGATTGTGAGTAGAATTGTTTCCGTGATTTCTTTTTCTGCCAGTTCATTGTTTGTGTACACAGCAGACTTTTTTATTATTATTTTTGTAGCCAGTCACATTACTTTATTATTTGTTACAGCTTTTTAATGGATATTTTTGGAGTTTTCTATGTATATTATGATATCTATGAGGAATGATAGTTTCACTTCTTCCTTTTCAATTTATAATATCATTTCTTTCCTTGTTTAGTTGTTAATCAAGGATTTTTAAAAGTGCTGGTCTTCGTGTATGATCTTTTAATTTAATTCTTGTAATTCTTCTGCACGTCAAAATAATTTCCTATGTATTGTTTCTTAGATATATTTTCAAGACACCATGCCCTCCCCCAAGTCACCAAGTGTTCTTTCTTCCCCATTGTCCAGTGGGCTCCACCATCATTTGCCCCCACCCCCGCATCCCCCATTCCCTTTCAATAATCTTAGTTTTGTTGCAAATGTTTCAGGCTTGGTTATGTTTCATCTGTTCCTTTGTTTTTGTCTGTTCACATTCCACCTGTAGTGAGGTCATCTGTCTTTATTCTTTTGACTTTTTTCACTTAGCATAATCCCCTTTAGTTCCATCCATGTTGATTCAAATGATAGGGTTTCATCTCTTCTAAGGGCTGTGTAGTATTCCCTTGTATATATTTACCACATCTTCATCCATTCATCTGACATTGGACACCTAGGTAATTTCCAGTTCTTAGCTGTTGTGAATAGGGCCGAAATAAACATGAGGATACATACATCTATGCGGATGGGTGCTTTTGCATCTTTTGGGTAGTTGCCCAGAATTGGAATGACGGGATCATATGGGATTTCCATCTTCGTTTTTTGAGGAATCTTTATAGATTCCTCAAACTGTTCTCCATAGGGGTTGCACCAAATTTCATTCTTACCATTAGTGCAACAGTGTTCCCTTTTTCCCACATCCTTGCCACATGCTTCCAGACTTCTGGATAATAGCCAGTCTTTCGGGTGTAGGTGATATCTCATTGTTTTAATTTGCGTTTCCCTGATAGCCATCTAGTAGGAACATAATTTCATGTACCTGTTGGCCATCTGTATATCTGCTTCAGAAAAGTGTCTCTCCAATTCCTCCTCCCATGTTTTGTTTGGATTGCCTGTTCTTCTGTTGTTGAGTGTTTTGAGTTCTTTGTATATTTTAGATACTAAGCCTTTGTCGGAAATATCGAATGCAAATATCTTCTCCCACTTAGTAGGTTTCCTTTTGGTTTTGGTGATGTTTTCTTTTGTTGTGAAGAAGCTCCTTAGTTTGATTTAGTCCCAGCTGTTTATTTTTCTTTTTGTTTCCCTTGATGGTGGAGTTGAGTCCCCAAAGGATTCTCTATGACTGATATCATGGAAAGTCTTTCCTATGTTGTCTTTTAAGAACTTTATGATTTCTGGTCTTATGTCCAAGTCTCTAATCCATTTTGAGTTAATTTTTGTGAATGGTGTTAGAGAGTGGTCTAGCTTCATTCTTTTGCATGTGACTGTCCAGTTTTCCCAACATCGTTTGTTGAAAAGACTTTCCTTTTTCCATCAAATGCTTTTGGCTCCTTTGTCATAGATTGACTGTATGTGAATGGGTTGGTTTCTGGTGATTCAGTTCTTTTCCACTGGATCTGTGCCTCTGTGATTATTCCAGTACCATACCGTTTTGATCACTATTATTTTGTAATATAGTTCGAAGTCTGCAAGTGTAATCCCTCCAGATTCGTTCTTTATTCTAACGATTGCTTTGGCTACTTGGGGTCTTTTGTTGTTCCATGCATATTTTAAAATTTTTTCTTCTATTTCCTGGAAATAAGCCAGTGGGATTTTAATGGGGATTGTATTAAACCCATATATTGCTTTGGGTGAGACGGCCATTTTAATGATATTGATTCTTCCCGGCAGTAAGCAGGTGATATCGTTCCATTTCTTTGTGTCCTCCTGTTTCTTTTAAGAAGGACTTGTAGTTTTAATTGTATAAATCTTATACTTCCTTTGTTAGTTATATGCCCAGGTATTTAATTTGTTTAACTTCTATTTTAAATGGCATAATTTTCGTGATTTTGTTTTCTTCTAGAGTGTTGTTTGCGTAAAAAAATGCAACAGAAATTTGTGCGTTGATTTTATAAACTGCCACTTTACTGCATTCATTGATGAGTTCTAGAAGTTTTTTGATAGAGTTTTTGGAATTTCCAATGTATGTAATCATACCATCTGCAAGTAATGAGAGTTTTACTTCCTCCTTTCCAATCTGGATTCCTTTTCTTGCCTAATTGCCCTGGCTAAGACCTCCAGTACAGTGTTAAATGGCAGAGGTGAGTGTGGACAGCCTTGCCTTGTTCCTGACCTAAGAGGAAATGCTTTCCATTTTCACCATTGACTATGATGTTGGCTGTGGGTTTTTCATATATGGACTTCATTATGTTGAGGTGTGACCCTTCTATTGTCATTTTTTTTAATCATAAATGAGTGTTGAGTCTTGTTAAAAGCTTTCTTTGCATCTATGGATATGATCATGTGGATTTTCTCTTTGCTCTTGTTGATATGGTGTATGACATTGACAGAGTCGCATATATTGAACCATCCTTGCATCCCTGGGATCCTTGGTCATGATGGATGATCTTTTTGATGCATTGTTGAATTCGATTTGCTAATATTTTGTTGAGAATTTTTGCATCTATGTTCATTAGAGATATTGGTGTATAATTTTCTTTCTTGGTGACATCTCTGTCAGCTTTTGGTATCGGTGTAATGTTAGCCTCATAAAAAGTATTTGAGAGAGTTCCCTGTTCTTCAATATTTCGGAGGAACTTGAGAAGAATAGGTGTTAATTCTTCTCTGAAGGTTTGGTAGAACTCACTGGAGAAGCCATCTGGTCCTGGGCTTTTATTTTGGGGAGGTCCTTGTTACTTCTTCATTTTCTTTACTTGTGATAGTTCTGTTCAGGGTTTCCGATTCTTCTGGGTTCAGTCTTGGCAGACTATAAACTTTTCTGAAAATCTATTCATGTCTTAAGGTTGTTCATTTTGGTGGTGTAGAACTATTCATAGTAGCCCCTTATGATGTTTTGAATTTCTGTGTTATCTGTTGTAACTTCTCCCCGTTCATTTATGATTCTAGTTATGAGAATTTTCTACCTTTTTTTTCTATGTGAGTCTAGCCAATAGGTTGTCAGTTTTTTTCAAAGAACCAACTTTTGGTTTCATTGATCTCCTGGATTGTCTTTTTGTTTTCTATTTCTGCTCGAATTTTGATTATTTCCTTGCTTCTGCTGATTTTTTAATTTTAATTGTTCTTCTTTCTCTAGTTGTTTTAAATGTAGAGTTAAGTTGTTTATTTGCAATTTTTCTTGTTTCTAGAGATAGGCCTGATTGCGATGAACTTTCTCCTTACTATCACGTTTGCTGCATCCCATAGATTCTGGAAGCTCGTGTCCTCATTCGTGTTCGTCTCTAGTGTGTTTTTAAGTTCTTCTTTGATTTCCTCTTACCCAAGAGCACTTCAGGAGCATATTGTTGAGTTTGTAATTGGTTTGGGGTCTTCTAGATTTCTTTTTGTGGTTGATTTCCAGTTTTAGGCCATGGTGGTCAGAAGATGTTTGGTATGACTTCAGTCTTTGTAAATTTGTTGAGAGATGGTTTATGTCCCAGCATATGATCTATTCTTGAGAATGGTCCATGAGTGCTTTGACGAAAGAGATCTGTAGTTGTTGGGTGAAGTGATCTGTTTATGTCTTTTAGACCTGTCTATTCCGGATGGTCATTTAAAGTGGCTGTTTCCCTCTTAATTTTCTGCATGGTTGATCTGTCCATTGTTGTAAATGGGGTGTGGAAGTCCCCCGCTGTTACTGAGTTGCTGTCAGTGTCTCCCTTCTGGTCTAGTAATACCTGTTGGATATAATTTGATGCTCCTTCATTTGTTGCATGAATGTTAATATTGCTTGATTCATCCTTTAATCGTTATATAGTGTCCATCTCTGTCTTTTGTTATGCTTTTTAGATGGAAGTCAGTTTTACCTGATATGAGTATAGCTGTTCCTGCTCTTTTGTGGTTGCCATTTGACTGTAGGATTGTCTTCCAGCCATTGACTTTGAGCCTTTGTTTATCTTTTGGAAGAAGGTGGGTTTCCTGGATGCAGCAAAAATTGGGTTATGCTTTTTAATCCCTTCAGCCACTCTGCGTAATTTGACCAGTGAGTTCAGCCCATTTTAACTTTTAGGGTGATTATTGATATATAGCTGCTTAGTGTCATTTGATAATTTGTGTCTTATATGTTGCTCCAGATGATGACTTTGTCCTGTTTCTTTTTTTAGACTGGATGGGTGCAGTTATATTTTGATTGATTTTGCCTTTTGTTTTCTTCTTTGCTTTCTTTCTGGAGATGTATTTTGAGGTTACCCTGATTTAGCATTCATAGTTCTATGTTTATTACCTCATTTTATTTGAAATCTTAGTAGTTTTCCACTCGTTCTAACTATCCACGTTTTTGTTTTCTTCTCTTTCTCCCCACTTTTGATATCTGCGGTGTTTCAGTATATTACTGTTTTTCTGTGTGATTTCTTTACACTTTATAGAGCATTCTTTAATATATTTTGCAAAGCTGGTTTTGTGGTGATAAACTCCTTTTACTTTTGCTTGTCAGAAAAGGTTTTTTTTTTTATCATTCCTTCACTTTGGAATGATAATCTTACCGGATATAGTATACTAGGTTGAAAATCCTTTTCTTTCAGCACTTTGAATATATTCTGTCATTCCTTTTGGCCTGTAGAGTTTCATTTGGGCAGTCCACTGACAATCTTATGGGCGCTCTTCTGTATGTGATATGTGTTTCTCTGGCTGCTTTTAATAGTCTTTTTTTATCTTGTATTTTTGACATTTTTATGACGATGTGTCTAGGTGTTTTTCTGTTCGGGTTTCTTTTATTGAGAACTCTTTGAACTTCCTGGATCTGGAGGCTTGCTTCTTGCTTCATATTGGGGAATAGAAGTTCTCATCTATTATTTCTCCAAATATAGTTTCTGCCCCCTTTTCTCTCTCTTCCTCTTCGATCCTTGTGATGTGAATTTTGTTATCCCAGAGGTTTTTTTGTTGTCCCAGAGGTCTTGAATGCTGTCTTTGAGTCTTAATTTTTTTTTTTAATCTCTTTGCTGGTTTTCTTGATTGAGTTCCTCTGTCCTATCTTCCAGATCATTGATTTTATTGGTAGCTTCCTATCCTATTGTTGAGTCCCTCTGTTGAGTTCTTTAATTCAGCCATCGTGTCTCTTATGTGTTTGATATCTATTTTAATTCTTCTCTTTGCTTCCTGACATTCTTGTTACTGCCTCTACTGATTTCTGGGTTTCCATGAGTATGTTAATAACTGTTACCCTAAATTCCTCTTCAGGTAGTTTACATACATCTGTTGTATTCAAATTTTTCCCTGAGTTTTTGATTGGATCCATTATTTCATGTATATTTCTCTGTGCCTTTACTGTTTTCAGCATTTTGTTTCTATTTCTGAGGGTTTGATTTCTGTGGTGTTGCGTAGGTTTGATTGCCCATAGTTGGCAATCAAGCTGCAGTTCTTCCTCTACCTACAAGGTAGATCTAGCCGGTAGCCTTGAGGCTTGGGACTGCCTTCTCACTGTAATCTAGGAGGTGGGGCATCCGATGGGTGGGATTTCTCCTCATTGGACTCCAGGCTCTGGTGCTAAGTCGTTGTGGGATGGGTTCCAGCTCTTTGGGTGATTTCTGGTTATGGCTGCGTCCAGTGCAGTGTCACCGCATGGGTTCTTCTGGGCTCCCTGTGCACTTGCTCCCCTTTCAACCCTTCCCAAGTCAGCCCTCCGTGGTTCCACGTCTCAACCCCACTGCCTGCCTCTCGCTGCCTCTACATCTGGTCCCAAAATCCCTAGCCTCTGCCCCACTGCATATCTGAGACCCTCGAACTCTGCCTCAAATCCAAATCAGCGGCTTAGCTCAGAAGTGCCCCAGATGGCCTCACCCACGGATAGTCTTCAGCTGTTTTGTCTCCAGGGGAAGTGCCATTTGTTTCTTGGTGTTTGCCTCAGGAAAATAGATATATATATATTTTTTTTTATTTCTGAGGGGGGAGTACCCCCAAAGTGCATCCTATTGAGTCACCATCCAGAAGTTGATCCCCTTGATATGTAATCTTTTTAATAAAAAGTTCTGATAAGGTTTCACTTTAGGATGACTTGTCTAGTCAGTAATAGTTGATGCTTGTCTAGTAATGAGAAGACCTAATATTACTATTTTTGGAATGTTCAAAACAGCAACATTTTAATTAACTTTAAAATCTAAGTACTATGTTTTAATTAAGTGCATTGGATCTTTGACTTAACTGGAGAAGTTCCATCTTTTCCCAGGTAGTTGAATTTACTTTGTGAAAAGTGTTTTAATCTCTCTCTCTCTCTCTCTCTCTCTCTCTGTCTCTCTCTCTCTCTCTTTTTCAGGTTTTACTGAATGCTACATGTCTAACAACTTGCCTTGCAACGTTAGCTGCTGTTTTTCATTGCCTCCAAAAGATCAAAATTGCTCTGGAAATTGGAGACATACTTGAATTAAAAGGAAATAACTTTAACAAATGGACAATATGTCTATTACAAATACACCAACAAGTAATGATGCCTGTCTGAGCATTGTGCATAGTTTGATGTGCCATAGACAAGGTGGAGAGAGTGAAACATTTGCAAAAAGAGCAATTGAGAGTTTGGTAAAGAAGCTGAAGGAGAAAAAAGATGAATTGGATTCTTTAATAACAGCTATAACTACAAATGGAGCTCATCCCAGCAAATGTGTTACCATACAGAGAACACTGGATGGAAGGCTTCAGGTTAGTCTAGTACTTGAAATTTTCTAAATCTTCTATAAGTGGCAGATTAAAAAAAAAAAATCTTGTTTCCTGTAGTGTAATTTAATGCTTGCTTCATCTCTTAAGCTGCTGTACTTTCTGTCGTGGTAGCCATTTTGCAACTATGTGGAAGACTAGGTTTTCTATACAATAAAGATTTGTCTTTAAAAAGTTTGCTCCTTTAAGAAGTTCCATGTAGGAAATTGGAAGATTAAAAATAAAAAGTAAGAGAAAACCCCAACCTTCAGTCCTTTGGTATTCATTCTTGTAGCCTTTATTTATTTATTTTTTTTGGTATTAAACACATTTTGAAACTGAACTATATATGGTCCTTTATAATTTAGAAATCTGATATTGTATGTTTAGTACTTTTATTATAAGTACAGCATTCTAGAAGAATCCAAGCATATCTTCAAAACTTAGAGTTAAATTAAAACTTTGTTTTAAATTTTTTCTTTATTTTTGATTTTTGCTAATCACATTTTCATGGATCTCCTCTGCTTAATATTTTTTAAAAAACTATAGAAATTTATGTTACTGAATTTCAAATTCGCTTAAACATTTATTTTATTTCTTTGTTCACCTTGGTGGTTTCCCTAGATCCGAACCTGAGTCCTTGGGATGTATGTGGACTACGTCCGGTAGCCTTTTCTGCTTGGTTACTAGGACATACCAGGGATTTACATGTTTCATTTCTGTATTTTAGATTTTAGGCATGTATTTTACAACAAACTCATACCTTTTTACGTTTTTAAAACCTGAGCCATAGACCTTAAAAATCATACCTGGGTTCACTACTTTGTGACCATGGTCAAGTAAGTTATTTTGGGCTTTAGTTTTCTTGTTTATGAAATGAGCATTTTAATACTGACTTTGTAAGACTGAGAAGATTAAATAAGAACATATGAAGTGGCTTGTATAATGATGCATAACTCCTACTCAATAGATGGTCATTTATTTTTCCTAGGTGGCTGGTCGGAAGGGATTTCCTCATGTGATCTATGCCCGTCTTTGGAGGTGGCCTGATCTTCACAAAAATGAACTGAAACATGTTAAATATTGTCAGTATGCATTTGACTTAAAGTGTGATAGTGTTTGTGTGAATCCATATCACTATGAACGAGTTGTATCACCTGGAATTGGTAAGTAGACTTTGACATCATTCTAGAAGCAGAGGAAAAAGATATTAATAGTGTTTAAATTTTTCAAAGTTAAGTTATAAACTTGAAATAGCCCAAGCTTAAAATAGAACTAAAGAATCAGCCATTTTTATGAAATATAAATTTTAAAATTTAAACTTGGAAACAAATATTTTGACTACTGAAACTAAGTATATGTAATTGACTTCCATTTAGAACTATTTTTGAAAAATAAGATAGAAAACATAGAATTGAATACTTATATATTATTAGATAGATATACTGTGCTTAAATTAAAATGGTTCATGAAGTCTTGACTCTGGCTTAGATTTACAGTTTGTGATTTAAATATAATGGAAAATATTTTCATGGTAATGATTAATGTTTTGTTTTCTTTTTCCTTTAAAAAAATTAAGATCTCTCAGGATTAACACTGCAAAGTAATGGTAGGTAACTTGCTTCTTATAATTTCTGTTTCCTTTTATCCTGTCCTCTCTGTTGTTCTCTTGAGATAGAATTAGTTTGTTTGGGTGATGCTAACATTAGCAAGGAAAAAACTTACTGCTTTGAAAATGTTCATTTTTTGTTTTGGGCATGCATCAGCATTTAAAATTGAATCCAGAAAGGCTATTGACTCGTTGAATTTTAAATACTATTTGTGAATTAAAGTAGTCTAAAAAATATAAGGGAATACACCAAACATACCAAATGTACTAGAGAAGAAGAATTTTTTGAATTGATAAATAGCCGGTTATTTTGGAAGAAAATCTCACAGAACCAGCTTACATATGTGTAAATGCTTCTAATGTCTGGTAATTTGCACTCATATATAACATATCCTTTAAAAATACTATTCTAACATTTCTTCATTTAAGTCTAACTTATTTTTATGAATGATAGATTTTTTTTTTTTTCCTAAAGAAAAGGTGCAGGCAAGAGTGAGGGCAAGCAGAGGCAGGCAGTCAGGCAAGCAGGAAGAGAGAAGGAAGAAGCACTTCACTTACATATTTTATTTAGTTGTTCATCTTGGTCATTCCTTTTGGTCCCGGGGCATGAACCCAGAACCTTGAGATGTGTGTGGAGTCTGCCCAACCCTTACTCCACCAGGGTTGCCATGATAGATTTTTATAGAATGATTTAGGACTACATATTATCTTATTTCAGTCTTGTTACCTTTTAAATAAATAAACAAAACTTTAAAGTTTGTACTTATCACACAGATGATCTCATCTTATTTTTAGAAAGGGAAAGTGTTTTGTTAAAATTTAAGTTATTTAGAACATGTTAATGAGCTAAAATTTCTGTGAGAGCTAATTAATTTGCAGAGAAACTTTGGTAAAGAACCACTTAGGGGATTAATTGTATAGTGAAGGAAAAACTGAAATAGTGTTTAACAATGTATTACATAAAAGTGTTGATTTACTGTGATGTGTACCTTACACCTATATAATCTTCTAACACAGTGTTCCTTCAATAAATAAAAAATAAGGCGGAGCTACCTAGATTTAGATCTTAGAAGGTATTCTAGTCAGAAATGAGTGGCTCAGTACCTCTTTTGTTACAGAATCTCACTTAGAGGTGCGTAAGAAATAACCCTTGAGCTTAAAATTTAGGAATAGAATCATGTTCTGTTTGTTTTTCTTCTCCACATCACTAATAATGGAGGAAGGACTTAGTGCCTGTTGGTGATTTCATGAATGGTTAGGTAGGCTTCTGAGAACAGTAGGTTGGTAATAGGAACTGGTGTGGTAGTCTGGGAACGTTAGTTTTAAGATTGTTTAAAGCCCTGCCTCTTTGCCACGTAGTCATTGACATTGTCTCTCAAAGTAAACACCCTCAGATCTTCACTATTCCTTCCATGTTTTTGCAGAATTAAAACATTTAGCTTATTAGGGACTGGGGGACTGCAGTGATAATTATATTAGAATATCCCTGATGAGGATGATTGTGAGGGTGTCCAATTCTGAAGACTTAGCACACCCTTCCCAAGGTTCCTCTGTTCTGAGTATCTGTTATTAACAGGTTTATATGGGTTGACAGCCTCTTTGGGTAACTATAGGACTGTGTTCAACCTTTTGGGTCCCCCTAGTGGTGGTTATTTAAAAGCCAGCTTCAATGGCTTAATTACTCAAAAAACAACAGATGTTTCTTAAAGCTTCTAGATTTGGACAAAGAAATAATACAAGGTCAGGTAACTGAAAGTTAAGAAAATGGAATTATTACTTCACTTTTGAGTTGGAATGTTGGTGATAATTCTTTCCAGTCTCTCTCATCTATCTCTGATTAAACTTTCCATGACCACATCAACTTCTGTATTCATTTTAACATATTTAACAAGCACATATTGCCTGGTCCTGTGATAAATTCCAGGAATGATAGAATAAATAAGGCATGCTTTTTCCACCCTTGGAAACTCAGTCTAATGGAGGAAAGGAAAGGTAAATAGCAGTGATAATACCATCAGATAAGTGCTGTGACTTGCCTGCTGATGGTAATAAAGAATACAGACCTAGGATGAGCCCAGTGGCTTTAATTTTTCTGTTCCCTCAATTCCTTGCCCCTCATAAAACATTTGGCTGTCACCGTATACATGTATGACCACTCTTAACAGCAACAACTATATATAAACATATTGTTATATATGTGTATGTGTGGTTAAATTATAATAGCTAATGCTTACTAAGTAATCATTTTATGTCAGGTACTGAATTAAATGATTAGTTGCTATGTCATCCTTCTCATAATACCCCAACACGACAGTGGCATTTTCCACACTTTGGGAGGTCAGGGAACTTGCCTGAGTTTAGCTAGCTAGGAGGAACTGGAGTATGTGTGCTCACAGTTAAATATATAAATAATCGAAAGATATTTAAAAAACTGTACATGCCATGAGGTCAGAGGTCTTTTGTTTATTGATCCATCCCAAGTGCTAGAACAGTACTTGGAACATAGGTGCTCAATAAATATTTTTTCAGTGAATTAATTTGTTGTAAAGTCCATAAAGAGGAATACTTGTTTGGTATCTGTTTTTCTGGAGTTTAGTGCTCCTACCCCTGCCCCCACCCCGACTCCCAACCTCAGGTAATAACTTTTTTCAGTTTCTGGTGTTTCCTTCCAGGGTTTTTTCAATGCAAAAATTCTTTTATTATTTCCCTCCTTTCTTACACAAAAAGCAAATTGTGCACTGTTTTCAATTTTCTTTTACTTACAGTATATGATTCTTTTAAACATGCATATGATCATAGTGTTCAGTAGTGTTTTGTAACCTGCTTTTTTCTCCTAGACGAAAATACATGTGGATGTCTGTCATTGTTCGTATTTAGAGTTTTAACTAAGAAACATGTATTTTAAGTTATTTCATTAAAGAAACTGTAGGCTCATAGAAGTCCTAAACTTAAATTGGAGAAAGTTTTATCATTGTGTTAGGCAAGAAAAATTTATGAAATATAGCTATTAAAAAGCAGAATTCAATTGTCATGATGCCCATTAAGGTGAAGAGTCAACTGAAAAGCACAGAGCAGTGAATATCAGGTTGACCAGTTACATCCTCCTTTTAATAGCTTTCTCCTTACATACCACCGATACCAATATGTTGATCAAAAATCCTAGTCACTGTAATAACAAAAACCCTTAAGATGTGTAAAAATTAAGTAGAGATACCAGGTCTGTAAGAAGAAAATCATAGGACTTCATTGTTAAAGAGTATAATTTTAAAAACTGTATAGTCATACCCATTTTAGGCCTAAAACACTATTTTCTTTATTTTATAATTTGACAACATTAGTGATGAGTAGTTGCATTCAGTTTTTCTTTTTAACTGAGGTGTGATGTGCTGTGCATCTTTCGATTATCTTTTTTTTTTTCCTTTTTCCCCATAGAATTTTCTAAAGACAGAGACTCTTTGGTATGGAATTTATGGGTCTTAAAAACATCAATATCCTCATGACTTTGTATGAGAATGCCCTTTAAGGGACTGTACATAGGAATTTGATCAATGGACTATTCTTACCACTTTGAAATATTCTTAGTTTAATTAAAAAAGTAACCCTGTGACTCGTATTTATGTGTAATAGATTTTTTTTTATTTTGAAGGTTGATCTAAGGAAAGATCAGGAGCACTATATGCCAGTGCTTTATGAAAAAGAGAATGTCTTCTTTGTGGGTATTAATTGACTGTTCTGAGAAGAAAACCTGTTATTAAAGTTCAGTGGATTGTAAAATTCTGGTGTTCAGTAGCAGTAAAGTAAACAAATAGGGAAGTTCTGAGCAGCAAATACTTCACATTGTGAATTCATTTTCAGTTTTCTTTTTTCTTAAAGCAAATGATTCCCTGATTTGTTCAAGGAAAGGTGTCCTATCAGCTAGTCTAGCTTTGCTTTTTAAGATGAAACTGCATAGATGAAAAGATGTTGATTTTTTAGTTTATTTTTTTCACACCATGTATTTATCAAACAATGTTTGAGTTAGATTTCTAAGAGGAAGTTTGACTGCCATTTAGGATTTTTCTGTTTGATTATAATTCTTTTTAGCAGACATGGAATACACTTCACTTGCAAAGAATGTTACTTAGCAGTGATTGTAGATCCCGAAATTGGAAAGCTATCAGATTTTACTCATTTTTGTACAGTGTAAATAGCAAAAAGAAGATAAGTACTCAATCTCAATTTGGCCTAAGTAATAGATCTTCTAAGGATAAACATTTGGCCTTGCCATTTGGTTTTCAACTACCTCATGTTATTAGATTATTGCTTTTAGGTTTATCAAGTAACTGAGGAATACACCTCTTCAGGATTGTTGCTGGAGGTTATTAGAATATAGCCTAGCTTCAGATTTCAAGGAGCCAGATTGATTTATACAGATCGGATTGATTGATTTACATAAACGTATATAAGATACACTACCTCTAAATAAAGCACTTTTGTTGATAAAGTTATATGTTTTTTAAATAGCATGGAAATAATGAGTTAAGAGCTATTTACACTATAATTGATTTTAGGTGTTGCTGTATTACAAGATTATTTTCCCCCTGGGAACAGAAGCTTATAAGATTTTTAAATGTTTAATTTTCTGCATAGCTCCACCAAGTATGTTGGTAAAGGACGAGTATGTTCATGACTTTGAGGGTCAGCCGTCGTTATCCACTGAAGGACATTCAATTCAAACCATCCAGCATCCGCCAAGTAATCGTGCATCAGCGGAGACATACAGCACCCCAGCTTTGTTAGCCCCATCTGAGTCTGATGCTGCCAGCACCACGAACTTTCCCAACATTCCTGTGGCTTCCACAAGTGAGTTACAGAATCAAATATAGTAACAAGTTGAATTTCCCTAGCCATTGAATATTTATATGTAGTCCCTTGGAGGAAAACTCTTAAGTAAATAAAAAAAAAAAAAAATTACAGGTATTCTGGTATCTTTCATAGGTAAATAAATTAATAGATTTTTTGATTCATTCTGAAAAATATGGTGTTTGTAATTTATTTAATAGAGAAATATATAAATAATAGCAAGTTTTTTTGAACTAAGATGTTTATAAAAATGTTTTAATGGAGTTGTAGAATTTTCTTTAAATCAGTATTCTGACTTTTTTATCTGGCAGAATATTACTTTATAATAGTCATCTTAGTCTCCCATTCTGCAAACTTAGAACAAGGAATCCTGGCAAGTACTTATATAAATACTCTGGATATACATTAAGTATTTAAGTCAATTTGGTTATAAAGCTAACTTCTTTATGTCTGATTTTTTTTTCAAACAAGAGGTCTTATTTCAAAAAGATTCTTCCTATGATATTGATGTGTCATGGAAGCAGAGGGCTGTTAAGTTCAGCTTTTCTTGGATCCTAATCAAGGCAGTGATGCTCTGATTCTATTAGTGCACTTATTTTCACAGCCACCAAAGTTCAGACAGTTTGCTACTGGGCAAGTGGCAAATGGAGTAGCTTTTTGTTTGTTTGTTTTAATTTATTAATCACAGAGCAATGTCTTGACATGTATAGAGTGTTATTTGCGCCTGATTATTAAAGGGTTTGTATCTAAGCCCCATATTATCAGTAGGTTGTTGATTGATCTGGACTGATATTTTGGTAGGTTCTGCCAAAGGGAGCATTATTCTATTTATTTCAATACCAGATTACATTCAATATAGAAATGTGTTTTTTTGATTAAATGGAGGACTGCTTTTTTGTGATTGAGCTTTCAAATAAAGTATACCACTTTCCCCTTTTTTAGTTAATTTCACCTCCTCAAAGCAACATCTTTGTGGATTTGCTACACGAGGTAAATATCTCACCATGAACAGCATACCCGATCATATAAGTAAAGCACATACTTTAGAACCTGGATTCTTAGCCACTTAGTGCTTCTCTTATCTGAATACTTGTTATTTACCAATTTGAGAATACGGTTGACAAATAGAGTGGGTAGTGATGGAGAATAAAAGAAGGTACATTACAGCCGCAGGAATACGGTCAGTGCTACAGCATAGTCACTTTTCTCTGTTTGTTATCTGAAGTTGGAATTTTGTGCCCTTATTGATGCATGCTAAAGTGATTTCATTTGAACTGTTCTGTTCCCTGGGGCTGAGTCCTATTTGAAGACCAGGAAAAGTAAAATGATTGTTTTTCATTTGAAATACAGATAATTTTATTTTGGTATTTCGGGGGTATATTTTCATAATTATTAAATACTGTAGGTTTTAGACCTTGTGGCAAAATGTTTTATTAGAGCTCAAAAAGTAAAGTGATATAATTAGAAGAAATTAGTCAAAAATAGTGGAATTGGAAGACTTTTACGTGAGCTGATAAAGTATACTTCATCTTATGTATTGGAAATATTCAGTACAGATAACTTCAGTGGGCTACATTGCAGTTTATGTTCATTTGGCATCTGACTATCCTTAGGGTTTCTTTCTAAAGAGACTAAATTCAAATCACTTAATTTTTCCTACATAGGACAGTTTTATAAGTTAACTAAGAGTATGTAGCATGTACATTTCTCAAAAGCAAGAGTAAAAACTAACCTTTAAAAGTAATTTGTAAAACTTTTGGGAGTGAGTAGGAAAGGAGATTGCTAAAAACATCATCTTAAAAGATTAGTAATTTGGGGAATATTGAAATTATCTTTTTAGCTTATAATTTTATAATCTTTAAGGAAAATGATTTGTATAGAGGAGAAAAATATCCTTTTTCCTTGCTACTTTGAGTAATGGTATCATTTACTCTCGTCCATCTGCTTATACTCCCATTTAGAGTAGAGAAGAATGGGTTGATGCCAATGACAAATAACAATGATGAGATTTCAGTGCTTTCCAACTGAAACAAGCAAGTGACTTAATTCAAGCTTGCTTTAAGAAATTAAACTTCTTCCACTGAAATAAAAAACCTTAAAAATGTAGGTCAGTAAGCAGTGTCATAGAATGGTTTCAAATAGAATAGAAGCCAGAGGAAAATGAGTGTTTCTGGTGAGGGCAACCTCTTTCTTGTAAATCCAGGCATTTGATAGTGTTTTTGAAAAGAACTGACTGTTTTGGAAAAATTTTAAAGTAGACAGTTTTTCAATTGGTTTTTATTAGCAAATGCTGTGTTGATTTCTTGCCTTAGTCATGACATTCCATGTGAAATGTTTTTCTGCTCTACTTTTATCAAAGTAGAGCAATCTGCCATTACCAGTAACAGTGCTGATAGTAATGAACTCTCTAGTTTTCAGCATCTTCTTGAGCTTGAACTTTTAGAGGTATAATCAAAAAGGTCTAGAGTTGGATGGAGTGGCCAGCAGTAAGCCCATGTGCTTTGCTGGTATTGGAAGACTTTGTGGGGGGTGAGGGAGACGACACCAAAATGATAAACATATTTAAGGCAGAATAAATTTGAACCTGATGTTAAGGTTTGCCTTTATGGATGAAGTTAGGGTGTTTTTATTTGATAGACCAAGATGTGTTCTGTTTTATGGGGCTTTTTTTTTTTGCCTGTCTCTATAGTTGCTATTGTCAGATATAATTGATTCTTCATTACTGTATAAACTGTAGGATATCACCTATAAATGTACCATGTTAATGTCTTCTTACTCCTCTAGGTCAGACTGCCAGTATAATGGCAGGTAGCCATAGTGAAGGATTGTTGCAGCTAGCTTCAGGGCCTCAGCCAGGACAGCAGCAGAATGGATTTACTGGTCAGCCAGCCACTTACCATCATAGTATGTACCTGCTTTTTAAAATCTTTTGCGTAGTTGAGAAAAAAATAGGCAGACTTTATAAAAGCAAATTAATCCATGTGGGCCTTAATTTTTAGACAGCACTACCACCTGGACTGGAAGTAGGACTGCACCATACACACCTAATTTGCCTCACCACCAAAACGGCCATCTTCAGCACCACCCGCCTATGCCGCCCCATCCCGGACATTACTGTAAGCTCTTGTTTTTGTTGTAAGGGCATTTTCTTTTTGAGAACTTTTTCTATTTTTTATAAAATGTTTTTTCATCTTTTATTCATCTTATAATTTAGTTTCACTAAATGGTGCTTTTCAGTATTTTTTGTAAACAGTATTATTTTTCATGTCATCATACCTTTGTTTTAGAGGAGTGATGTTTACGAAATACATTTATTTCTCTGTTACTAATGTTACATTAACACCACATTGATTTCCATTCATATGTTTGTTTGCTTTGTATATGTTCTTGAATCTCATGTGTTTCTGTGTATTCACCCTAATTGGATTGAAACCCATTGGGTGTCATGATCTCAAGGTTTCACTCACTATAGAATTCAGCATATCATAGACACTTAGATGGTGAATTATTAATATGCTGTGCAGGCTTGATTGCGAGGGAAACTCTACTGACAACCGTAGCTTATAGTTTGAGAAAGAATAGGAACATTGTTCATTTGACTTAGTTAAATTAAGAGTAAAATATTTCATATATATGTCATCCTTTTCCCTCCATTATAAGATAGTAATAATACCAAAGAAAACTTGAAAAATACAGAAAAGTGTAAATAAGAAAATAAAAATTACCCAGTATCCTACTAGCCAAATGTAGCCATTCGTAGTATTTTGTCATATTTTTCCTTCCAGTCATATAAATGGTACATATAAATTTGGAGGGAGGAGGGACTCATACTGTGTATATATTATTGTATCCTGTTTTTCTTAATTGTTATTTTTCCATGTGGTAAGAGAATATATAGTTTTTAATGACTGTCTTGGCTCGCCAGCATAATGGTTAAGTGTGCTGAGTTTGGACCCTTAACTGTGTTAACACTGGCAAGTTATATGACCTTCTTAAACCTTTAATGGGTAATGATAGTACTATGTACTGCAAGGGATGTTGTAAGAAATAAATGTAATAAGTTATGCAAGGTGTTTTGCACAATGTCTTCACACATAATAAACTTGCAGTTATATAAATATCCTTACTTTAATAAGCCATAAACTCTTGTTTTTAGAATGCACCTATTTTAATAATTTATATATAGAAATATAAGTTATACTGTATAGCATGTTACATGAATAATTCATTTACAATTTACATTTACATTGAATTTTGCACGTACAGCTTAAGTTCTGTGTTACTGAACAGGAGTTGGTATATAGCACTAAAATACTAGCTATTAAATATCCACAAAAGTATTTTGAATATTTGCTTATTATGAAGAAATCTTCACTAAGCTTTTAAGTTTTTAGATATTGCATAAGCTTGATCTAAACAACTTCAAGGTATGGTAAATGTAAGTAAGGTTTATTAAAAGTGTTAGCATTGGAAAACTTTTAATAAATAAAAATGGGATTTTTATTGTCTTTTCTTTAGGGCCAGTTCACAATGAGCTTGCATTCCAGCCTCCCATTTCCAATCATCCTGGTGAGTTTATTTCGGAATCGATTCCCTGTACTTAGATGTTCTTTATGGAAATTGGCACACACACACTTTAAAATAGAAGAACTGTGTTTTTGGCTAAAATATTGAGTGCTAAAATGTTGATTTTATCATTAAATACATGCATATGCAGCAGAAGAAAACTGGGTTTCAAAATAGTGCAGCTGTAAAACTGAACTGTAGCTTAAAGAGCCAGGGAAGAATCCTGCTAGGTGCTGAGAAGAAAAATGATTTACTCTGTCTTAGAAAATAGATTTAGGAACCTTTGGTTAACTAGAATTTGGAAACTGTTTTGGTTAGATTATGTTGAAAAGAGTAAATAACCAAGAAGATTTACTCAATTCAAAGTTTGAATATAATTTTTAAAGCTATATGAAAGTAATAAAACAAAGTTTGGAAAGAAGAAATACTGATGGCTTAACATAAACATTGGGTTTGGATTTTTTCCCCTTTCCATCTCTTCATGTGTTTTGTTAGTTTAATCAGATATAATGCAACTTAATCATCTTAGTTTTCTCCGTAATTAAGCAAAAATTGTTTTATTCTGAAGAGTTTCAAATAACAGGCTAGTATAGGAAATCCTCCCCATTGTATTCGTCCATCAGTTTCAGGAACTGTAAACTAATGACCATCTTATTTAATTCATACCCTCACCTGTTACTCTGAAGGACCGTCTATAAATATCTCTATATATTTCCAGTAAAGGTTTTTAAAAATTATAGCTACAGTTACCATAATTATCTATTTAAAGGATGACTTAGAGCTTTTCAAATAGACCTACAACATTTTCTTAAAGAATGTTCTTTTGTTAGTATGTTGGTTCCAGTTTTTCTTCTAGTTAAAAAAAAAGGGAAGGTCAGTATGCTTATAAATCTTTTTGATATTTCATTTTGAGATGTAAATAAAGTATTTCTGGATCAGAAGATGAAATTACAAATGAGCATGTCAGAGGATGAGAACTAGTTTTACCATGCTTACCAACATTAAGTTGAAAATTTAGCTTCTTACTGATGTGGGAGGCAAATACCTGTTTTATTTAAGAGAAAACTGCTGCTGGAAGGGCAGAAAAATTTTTAACCATACATATTTACTTTGTCTTCTTTTGTGTATTTTTTATGTTATTTGTTGCGATTTTAAACATCTTTTGTGGATCAAAGGATTTTACTTTTTGGAAATATTTTTATTCAGAAATGGTATCTGTAGAAAAAGTCCTAGGAAGTACACAGTCTAATGAATAACATTAAAACCAAGCAACTATGAACTACCACCGAGACTGAGAACTAAAATATTACAGCACTCCCAGAGACCTTCCTACCCTACGCGTATATTTCAAACACTTTTCTCTCCTCCCCCTAAGAGGTAACCGCTATTCTTGCTTTAAAAAATTTTTTATTTATGTTATTTACCATTCATTTCTCATGGGTACTTAGGTAGATTCCAATTCTTGGCTATTGTAAATAATGCTGCAATAAACATATGTTTCTGCAAATCAGTGTTTTTGTGTCTTTTGTGGAAATACCCAGAAGTCGGATGATGGAATCACACAGGATTTCCAGTCTCAATTTTTTGAGCAATCTCCATGTTGCTTTCCATTTTGATTGCACTAATTTACACTCCCACCAGCAGTTTGTGTTCCCTTTTCCACATACTTACCAATGCTTGTTGTTTCCAGACTTTTGAATGATAGCCAGTCTCACATATGTAAAGTGATACCTCATTGTTTCATTTTATCCTGCTTTTTTATGCATTTTTTTTCTCTTTCAAAGTGATGAATGCATCCCTAAACAATCTGATTTAGTAGTTTGATTTTACTTGTTTTTGAAATAATATAAATAAAATAATCATACCTGGATTTTAATTTGTATGAGTAAAATGTATTGTGATAAGGGGGAAATCTAGAGTTTTAAGATTGAGAATTTTTGCCAGCTTCAAGCAGCATCAGTGAGAGTCATTAGTGTTCCCTGGCAGTTTGTGGGGGTCTCAGTGTTCATATGGCTTAGTGTGCAAGGTGATCTGCAGGAGGGAGGTAATCAGGACTCTGAAGAAGGAACTAGCTTTCTGGAATGATGGAGCTGGGTTGGGAGTAGTGGCATTTAGTCAGTCATTGGTTCTCAATTTTGAATTCAGCAGTTGCTCTTGATAGTTTTATTCATTCTTCTCATGGTAGAACACAGGTTGAGGCCTAACAACTCTCAGTGGTTAGGGAATAACATTAACTTATAAAGACATGACTCTGGGCATGCCCTGGTGGAGCAGTCACCTCCAAAAGAGCAAGCTACATACCCTGCCTGGGTTCAAGTCCCGGGTCCCGTGAAAATCAGCCAGTATAAACAGCTAACTGAAAGTAAAGATGCTCTTCCTCCTCTCTCTTCATGCCTGCCTGCACATTTCTTTTTTGTTTTTAAAAGACATGACTCATGCGTCTAAGGTAGCTCCCTTCATTGGCTAAAGCTTCTGTTTTTTGTTTTTGAGGTGACATTGATTTATAGCACTATCTAAGTTTTACATGTGCCGGTTCACTCTTTATCAACTATTTGATAACAACACGCCTACCACTAAATTTCTAGTTGTCCTCTGCGAGTCTCTATTAAAGCGTCTGTCTTTGAGTGGAACAGGAGGTGACTTAATGATGAGGATAATTCTGAAGAGGTCTGTGTCCAAGTGGTTGCAGGGCGGGGTTAGCTCTGCACATACACCTTTAATGAAGCCTGCTGGTTAGAACGCAGATGTCTGTGAACTCTGCGAGTATTAATGGACCCCAGAGGAGTTTACTTCACAACTGTTCATTTCCCCTCTTGTACTATTAAAAGAATATTCTCATTGAGTTCTCTGTTAAGAGTGCTTCTAGACATAGTGCTGTCTTCTCCAGTGAATCTCTACTGCCACTCAATATTTCTTTAAAACCAATATTTCTTAAATAATTTAAATTTGGTTTTAATTTTTCTTAAGGAAAGGTGCAGGCTGGACTGAAGGAAAGTAGGTAGGCAGGCAGGAAGAAAAGGAAGGAATGTGTCTTTATTTTTATTTAATTGTTCACACTGGCTGTTTCCCCTGGACCTGAGACTCGAACCCAGGGGTGGGGTATTTGGCTTGCTCTTTTGGAGGAGGTTGGCCTGGCTGCTTCCTCACCAGGGTGTACCTTTTTGTAAAATCTGAATCTAGTTATGTTATTTCTCAGATGGAGAACTTGCATCGATGCCCCTATTTATTGCTTGCCTCTGTAGAATAACATCTGGTTCCTTAGCTGCGTGGAAGAGAGTCTGATCCTGGTCCCTGTGTACTGCTCTGCTCTAACCATCCTCAGTGTTTTCCCCAATCTTGCCAGCTGTATCACTTTTCTATGCTTTCTTCCCTGCACATTCGTCTCTGCCTGATCGGTTTGGCACTCTATTAGTTATCAGTTATTTGGCAACAAAATACCCCCCAAATGATAGCAGGTTAAGAGAGCAATAACAATGTTATCTTTTTTTAATTTCTGGGTGTCAAGGATCCATAAGTGACTTAGCTGGTTTGCTCTGGCTCAAAGGCTTAGGAGGTTGCTCTCAGGTAGTTGGCTGGGGCTGCTGTCATCTGAAGGTTTTTCTGGAACTGTAGGGAAGGTTACCCACATACCTGGCCAGTTAGTACCGTCAGTGGCAGGAAGTAATAGTTTCTCTGTGTGGATCTCTGCTGAGCTGCTTCAGTGGCTTCACCCAGCAGGCGTCTCCCAGAGTGATCAGGATAGAACAAGACAGTCTCAGGTTCTTAGAAGGCTTAGCATTGTCTTACCATCTGTGTAAGATTCTATCTAGTGGGGAGAGAAGACTACACAAGGATGTGATATTGGGAGGGTATTGGAGGTCATCTAGATGTTTATGCCCTCTTAAATGTGGTAAACTTTTAAGATCCAGCTCCAGTACACTGCTGTTGGGAAGCTTTCCGAATTACTTCTGTCCTTGCTATGTAGTACTTCCTAATGCTACTTAATTATAATAATTAGTTTGCATGTTTGCTATTCTTGTTTTGTGAAAGAACAGAAAAGAAATAAAAAGTTTTTTAAAAATTAGATTTATCGTTCACGTAATGTTACCCATAAAGTCTGAGTAAGAAATATTAAATAGTGTACCGTGGCGTGCCCTGGTGGCTCAGCGGTTTAGTACACCAAGTGTAGGTCACATACATCCCAAGGTCCCCTATTTAGGACCCTGGGCTGGCGGAACAAATGAGATGAACAACTGAATAAAGTGCTGCTTCCACCTCTCTTCCTGCCTGTCTACCTACTTGCCTTTATTCAGCCTACACCTTTCTTTAAAAAAAAAAAAAAATATATATATACATATACACACACACACACACACACACACACACACACACAGAGAACACCACAAACTCAGGACTATTTAGATAGGAAATATGCATATATCTCTATGAAGAAGGTTGCTCATCATGGAACTTTATTTTAGATAATGTGCTTTATTTTAAACCAGGAAATGTATATATGTGGACATCATGTCTTTTTTTTTTTTTTTTACCCGGGATTTTAAACATTCGTGACATGAGGACAAAATTCACCATTTTCATTGATTCTTTAAAGACCTTATACAAGTGCTGGTATTCCTTTTTGCTGCCTAAACACTGGGTAATAATTATCTTTAACAGCCTTTTTAGTGTTTATTTTTACAGAGGGAGGAAGGAATGGAAAGGGAGGAAGAATTTTTAGGGAAGGAAGAAAGATGAGGAAGAAGCCCATTATTTTTGGCTGTTACCCACCCCAGGGTTATGCACTGGGGTCCTGGACTTTTCATGGTAACACCCCAAATGCCAGCCTAGTGCTTGAGCCCCTGGGGTGCGTAATGTTGTTTAATCAGTACCTGCCAGTTATGTTTGCTGAAGCTTTTTTCCATAGCATGTGATGTCTTGACAAAATTTTGCTATTAAAATTAACTTCATAGGCACACTCCTGTGATTCAGGTGGCTAAGGTGCAGGCCATCTGAAGCCTAGGGAAACAAAACCAAAACCTTCATAAATATTTCTAAACTGGCTTAAGATGTTACTTGCCTAAACTAGTATATCACTAATTTTAATGTTCTGATCATAAATACAGAGAGAAAAAGCAATTTTAATAGGACATCTCAGGAGTTTTCTGCAATTTCCCTTAAAAAGATTCAGTTTGATTTTGGGAGGAGGCTCAGGAAGTTTTATCAAAATATTAAAAGTTTTGAAAAACACTCAAAATTATCCATTTAATGGTGTATCATTCTGACAGAGCTCAGTTCTTAGGTTCCCTTTAATTACAATCCTGATGGTAAAGAGCACGTCATCTTCGACTTCTCTTCTTGTTCGATAGGAATGTTATATGGAGACTAGCAGGGTCAAGTAAGCTGGTACTTACAGTGGCTGTTAGCAGCTTTCTACCCTCTCTAGTTAGTATAGCCCGTTAGAAGGCATTGTTTTAGATTAGGGATCTTTGCCCCGGTTGAGTTTTACTTTCATAGGTGGTGTTCTAGCTGTCCTAGGACTCCTGTAGTCACGTGTCTGTTTTCCAGTAACCGACTGGCATTTTTCTTTCACGTGCAACAATACTGCTTAAATAGTATAAAAATTATCCCCACATTTAATCTTAAAAAGTGTTTGCGGCATCCTGCCATGTGTTAAGAAACTGCTTTAAGTAATCCTGCCTGTTTGGCATTTAAAGGATGGGATGAATGGCTGTGAGAGGTCTTTTTCAGAGACATCTGTTGTTGTGTAGTTTTGAAATAAAAGGGGTCTTCGCCAAGAGTTTAAAACAGGTTAAGTTATCCTGGTATCAGTAAGAAAGTCTCTGGTTCTGGGACCCCCTTTTGCATTTCCTGTTACTATACATTCCTTAATTCTTGCCTAAGCTGCATCAGGACCAGATCCAGGTACAGCGGGCACAGTTGAGGTTCTGATTGAATTATGAGGCTGCGGCTCATGAAGCTTCTCAGCCTCCTAGTGAGTCGTTTCTAAAATCACCTTTCATTCTTCTAGTGTGAGAAGAGTGGTCTTAAGGGCTTGGGTATCAGTTCAGTTAGGGTTATGAGTATCAAGAATGAGATGAATAACTAGTTTTACTTTAAATTCCTTTTTCTTAATATTGCTCGCTGCTTTCATTAAAACATTTGATTTCCTCTGTGTATAGAGACATGCCCCATATTTCCACTGGCTTTAATTTCATACATTAGAATTCTTAACTATTAAAGTGTTAATTCCTTCATTGTCAGTAATTGCATTTTTGTCCTCTTAGCTGAGGTAACACCAAGTTAAAGAAACCCATTCCAGGCACGTCCTGGTGGAGTAGCAATTTGATCACCCACCTTTGTCTCGTGTAGTCCACATACATCCCAGGGATCCCAGTTCATGTCCAGAGTTGGGAGTAACACCAAGATGAAGAATTAAATAAAGTGCTTTATTCTTCCTCTTACTTCCTGCCTTCCTACTTCTGCTCACTCATTCCTTTTTTGAAAAAAGAAAAAATCCATTCCAGGTGCATCCTTGTGGAGTGGTAGTTGGGCCCACTTCTCCAGTTGAGCACAGTCCACATGCATTCCGGAGACCCTGGTTCCAGTCCTGGGATGGGAGTGGGGGCAGTGCAACCAACATGAACAACTCAATGTTTCTCCTCTCTTCCTGCCTATCTGTTCGCCTTCATTCCTACCTGTATCTTTCCTTAAGGAAAAGAAAACAAAACCAAAAAAATTCCATTCTTAATTTGACCACACTATTTTTATACATCTTTCACAGACCTTGGTCATGCATGTGGCATTTTGCCACTTGCTAATTTAAAAGCCCTGTTCTTAACATTTCTAAGTGTTTAATTAGGCTAACACAAGTACTCAGACCTTAACTCTTAGCAGCTTCTGCTTTCCCCAACTTTGTAAAAACAGCTTGCCGAAGTGTTCTAATTTAGCCCTCCTGCTTCTTTCCTTCCCATAGTGAGTTATGTAGTTCCTCAAAACAAGTATTGTAAATTTTTTGCTTTTTGAACTCACTCAGCAGTACCTAGGCAGCTATAGAAACATCTGACATCTCTTGGATTTTCGCTTTCCAAACTATTTCTCTAGAACAGTTCAGCTGTCAGTGCAAAGAATTAATGACCAGAATTCAAAAGGCTAACAGTCAATCAAATTGAGTTTAACCTGCTGGCTGCTACAAGAAAAGCTGCGTACATTGTTAGGGGTTGTCGTTCTGTCGGAGTGAATCAGGTCTTTCTTTTATCCTCACAGCTGGAACCAAAAACGTATATGTTATATAACATAGTTTAGTTTTTTCTTTTGTTTTCCCTTGATAATGTTATAACTTTAAAAACATGTCTGCTTTAAACCACCAGTTTTTTTTTTTAATTTTTATTTTTAAAGAACAAGTGTAGGCAGGTAGGAAGGCAGGCAGGCAAGAAGAAAGAGGAAGAAGCAGCATCTTTATTTTTATTTAGTTGTTCACATTGGTTCTCCTGGGCCTAGAACTCAAACCCAGGGGTATGTGGCTTGTTCCCTTCCAAGTCAGTTGACCTCACCACTGTTCCATGAGGGAGCACCATAAACCACCAAGTTTTAAGCTTGCTTTTATTTACCAAGATTATTTCAGATCACATCTACTAGCTTGCTATTTCAGAGTTTAGAAGCAAACTTTCCTTAGAAACCATATAATCTACCATATGGACATAAAATAGTATACATGGAAGCACCTATGGATACACAAATAGCAAAAAACTCATTAAGCAAAATATGAGACACTCAACCAAACACAATCCTAAATTCCAAAATAGCCATATTCAATCAAACAAGCAAGACAAACTTACAAAGCAGTTAAATTCACCAGTGTCTAATTCCAAAACCAGACCAGGAGTTCCTAGGGTGTTCCAGAACCCTTTTTTTTTCTCAACAATCAACATCGAGGAGCCCGCAGTGCCACAGCAAGAAGCAAGGACCCGCAACTGAGTCTCTGAACAAGGCGTTCACTGGCCGCTCAGGGCCGGTTGGTAGGGCTCGAACCCTGGCAAGGGCCACAGTGCCATGGGAAGGCAGTCATGGGACTTTGATTCTTAGACCGAAGTCTCTTAGGTGGCCAATGTACCAGACAAGGGTTCACTGCCTGATGCACATAAAGCTTATTACTATGACATGGAGTTTTGAGGAAAATAGGCTTTTATTGTGAGATTGACCAGCAAGGAGACAGGAGGCAAAGTTCGCAAATCTGCCTCTTTGACTTGGGGTTAGGGTCAGCTTTTAAAGGGTTCTGGTATGAGAACGTAGAGGGTAGATAGAGCATTTGGTGATTTACTGGCTCTGGCTAAAGGGGATTCTAACTTAGAGGTTCAGTTTATAGCAATCCCAGACACCTGCCACTTTGTATTGGAGTCTACTGGTCTTGATCTTGGGCTCATTAGAAGAGCAAGGGTCTGCCATCAACATTGCATTCTGGACAACAACTGTCGAATGATTTCCTGCTTTGCTTGCAAACCAGTTTTCGGTTTTATTCTGCAGAGACAAGCTTGAAAGAGAAGTCAAACCTCTGCTTCGGGAATAAATTCTATTTAGCTACAGTATCAAGACTTTGTAGAAAATCTTATGGGCAGTCAAATGAAACATCAATGAAATAATTTATTTTATATTCTTATTACTTTCATTCTTTAAATTCTCAGTTGACTGAGTTCTTTGAGATAAAAACCAAATTCCAGAGTTTTAAAATGGGCTTTAGAATTTCAAAAGCAGTGCTGAAAATAAGACATGGACATGCCTATTTTTTTAATTCGTTGTGTTATGTTAGTCAAATTTTCTTGGGTGCTTTTCAGATCCCTTTCCCCTCCACCCTTTCTTTTAGGAAAAGCTTTCTCTTGTGAAAGTGAAACTTTGTATCTTTTTCATGTGAGTGGATGCTCTCTTCCATTTATCTCCTGTAGCTCCCGAGTATTGGTGTTCCATCGCTTACTTTGAAATGGACGTTCAGGTAGGAGAGACATTTAAGGTCCCTTCAAGCTGTCCTATTGTTACTGTTGATGGATACGTGGACCCATCTGGAGGAGATCGCTTTTGCTTGGGTCAACTCTCAAATGTCCACAGGACAGAAGCCATTGAGAGAGCAAGGTATGATCATATAATCAGATTTCATTTTAAAAATTAAACAATACATTGCCTTTAATCAGTTATATTTTTCAATGTAGTTTATATAAGAATTGAGTATAGGTAAAGAAATAAAGGTCATCTTGATAATTCAGATTTTGGAAGCATTCTGTTTGAATTGTAGATGTTTGTTGTTTATGACGTGATAAAAGATGGCCTTTTGGAAAATGTTGGCTATCTGTTTTTGATAGTAACTAGATCTTTTGGAATCTAGTTTGAAAGCTAATTTTTATTTTCTCTGATCATAATTTCTAAAAAATCTTTTGAAACAATATAAAGACATGTTTCTAAAGTGTTATTTATAATGTTGAAACTATAATAAGAGTAAAATGATTTAATTTTGGAAAACTTTTAATGTAGTTGCCAACATGTTTATAAACAACTTTTGTAATGACATGTAAATGCGTCAAAGGAAATGTCACAGGAAGACACACATCTGGATTCTATTACTAATTGTGTGACTTTGGTAAATTACCTACTCTTTAAGCCAGTGCTATTTAATAGAATTTTCTGTGGTGAAGAAAATTGTTTTTAGCTGTACTATGCAGTACAGTAGCCACTAGCCACATGTAATATTGAGCATTTAAAATATGATGCATGTAATTGACTGCATTTTAAATTTTAATTTAAATATCCGCTTGTAGCTATTGATTTGAACTGTGTAACTCTAAACTTTAGTTTCCTCGTTTATAAGGTTAATAGTATTTGCTTCATTGAATTGTGAGGGTTAGTTGAGAATTTGTTAAATGTTCCTGACACTTAGTATGAGAGGTATGTGTGTGTGTACATGTATGTATTTATATATATGTATGTACATATATATTTCATACACATGCACATCCATATAAGTTTAAAATAGAAAGAAAAGTGGAATGAAGGAAAAAATACAAAAATTTTAGCAATGCTGTCTTTTGGTTATAATGATACATATGTCTTTAAATTTTTGACATTGACTATACTATATAATCTGGATTGTATGTTATTAATTCCATTTTTTCTTCCTCAGGTTGCACATAGGCAAAGGTGTGCAGCTGGAATGTAAAGGTGAAGGCGATGTTTGGGTCAGGTGCCTTAGCGACCATGCCGTCTTTGTGCAGAGTTACTACTTAGACAGAGAGGCTGGGCGTGCGCCTGGGGATGCTGTGCATAAGATCTACCCAAGTGCGTATATAAAGGTTAGTTGCAATTTATTGTTTAATGTTTTAAGATGGAAGTGAGAGGAGTAGAAAATATCTTTTCTGTTAAACAATCACAAGTTATGTCTATATATAATACATTTCTTGAAGGCATTAATTGACAAGATCAGTTATGTAGTTTTGTGGTTGCATTTAAGACCTTTGTTTTATTAGGAGGCTTATTAGATATTTTAGAATAGCACAGACTTTTAAAAATATTAATTTAGTAAAACCTCCAAGCATATATTCCTTTGATATAAAATTTAAAAAAATCAGATTCTGAAGATTTATCTTAGCCAATCTTTAGGATTTTATGAAAGGAAATAATAAAATTATTAGGTTTTCAAATTAAGACTGAGAAATGAACAGTTCTTTAATACCAGGTTTTTAAAGGTTATTTTGTGCATTAAATAAAGGCTTTCATTTTGCAAATTAAACCTGAGGTATTTTTTCTTTCGTTATTACATATTCAATCTATTTTAGTTTTAGTTTATAATATACTTTTTGAAAGAGAAAGATTGATATACTTAGATAAGCTAAGTAAAATTTTATTTCAAATTTTTCAGTCCTAAGCATCTTCTTTGGTAGCTAAAATTAGTGAAATTAACTGTGCCTTATCACTCATTCCCAGGAATTACTTAGCGTACAAATAATATAGCCAAATATTGCCCACCAAAGAGGAATTACTTAATTGTCTGATAATAGTAAACACAGTATTTCATTCCAAGACACTAGGGTTAAAGTAAAGTATATAGTGAGTCTCTTTTTTTTTTTTTAATCTAATGAAATTTCCAAATCATGTATAGAGAAAATAAGAAATCCCATTATACTGATGATCCACTTCAGCAATATCAGTATTTTGACAATCTTTAATGTGGTTCTTCCTCTATTTTTTTTCTTCTGAAGTAATTTTAAAGTCAATTCCAAACATTATATCAGTTCAGTCATAAAATGCTCTAGTATGAATTACTAGTAAATAAAGACTTCTAAAAAGTATGATCGGAATGCTATTTAATACATCCAACAAGATTAACAGTAATTCCCAGGTAAAATTTTTGACAATACAGGACTGTTTTAGTTCAGATCTCTTAGAACAATAGAACAGAGGAGAGCAATAGCATATTAAATATTTATTGATAGACTATGTATAGAAAAGTTGCTTATTAGACAAAAGAGAATATAATCTTGGTTTTGCTAGAGGAATATTAGAGAAACGGTATTTGTGTATGTTTATATACACCCACAAATCTAGAATGGTATGTAGTGTATTAGGAATTGTTTCTGGGAGCTGAATTATCTTTATTTGCATTTTCTAATTTTTCCATAAGGAGTTTTAGTTACTTTTGCTTTTGTTATTAACATTTTTAAATGGTATTGAATTTCCTTCAATGCTCTGTAATCTATATGGATTGGCCAGTTTGTCTTGGGAGAATACTTTTTTTTTAAGTATGTTTTCTTCCCTGTCATTGCTTCTCCCTATAGGGTAAGCTTGCTTTAGTCTGGTGCCCTGGGATCCATGTCTCAAAACCAGTTCTTACATTTAGGAATTAGAGGAATTTCATCCCTTGAGGAAATTGAGCAGGTAATGCTCAGGGCCCAATTTCTTCTGTGTAGTTTTCTTTGATTCCTACCTTTTTGCCACGGGATAGCAAGAATATTATTCCTTCGAACACTTCTGTCGGTCAAAGTATTTTAATAGCACTTTCAAGAGCAAGTGCCCAGTTGCACACTCAGAGAGCCTGGCTGTTAATCTCTTTTCTGTACTACCGTAAGAAGTCAAATCCCTTCCTCTACCATGGTTTTGTCATGCTACTTGAAGTACTTCCTGTCTTTAGTGCCTGCTCTCCACTACGGATTTTATTTATCCATTATCCGTGCCTGTCTGCAATGGTGGTTTCCACTTTCTGACTGTTCTGAGCAGTGCTGCTATGAACATTCATGTGTACCATTTTTTGGTAGATGTATGTTTCCATTTTACTGGCTCCTTACCATGGAGTGGAATTGTTGGCTCATACGACAGACTGTTTAGCTTTTTCAGGAGATATTTGACTGTTTTCCAGAGTGTCTGTGTCAGTTTTCCTTTTCCACCAGCAGTGCATATATGAGGATTGAATTTCGCTACATTCTTATTAACATTTGTTATTTTCTGTCTTCTTTACCTTAACCATCCTGCTAGATTTGAAGTGGTTTCTCATTGTGGTTTTATCTAATGCTTAATAATGTCAAGCACCCTTTCCTGTGCTTATTCACCATTTCTTTGGAAATGTCTGCTCAGATCCTTTGCTCATATTTAGTTGGAATTTTGTCCTTTATTACGAGTTGTAAGAACTTTCAGTATACCCCGAGTATCAATCCCTTATCAGATACATGATTTGAAAATATTTTCTTTAATTCTTTGATTTGTCTTTCACTTTCATGATGATATCATTTGCAGCAAAAACATGTTAAATTTTAATGAAGTACAATTTCTTTAATGGTTGCTTGTCCTTTTGATGTTATATCTAAAAATACATTGCTTAATCTAAGATCATAAAGATTTACTTTTCTAAGCATTTTATAGTTTTCGCACTTACATTCACGTCTATTACCCAGTTTGAAGTAGTATTTGTGTATGAATATAAAGAAAGGATTCAGCTTCATTCTCGTGCGTGTGAATATCTAGTTCTCTAAAAACCATGCTGGAAATACTATTAGTTCTATTTTATTGATCCCCAGAGCTGGCCTTATGACAGTATTACTGTCTTGATCAGTGTAGCTTTGTAGTAAGTTTTAAATTGGGAAGTGGTGATTCTCCAACTTCGTTCTGTTTCACGATTCTTCTGGAGGCTGGTAGCCAGCTGCGTTCGTGTTTGTGTGACTGATAATTGGTTTGGAGGATATCCATTTTTAATAGTTTTCTTTTTAATTATTTGTATGTGTTTGGTTCGGAGAGAATTGGTGGTTATGTATATCATCATCCTTCGTGACTTTGACTGGAAGTCTCTGGAGTACTTACGTAATTTGAAGGACCAGGGGCTCTACAGTGTCGAATATATACTCTTGCCAGAGTAAGTTCATAAACTTACCAAATTTGTGGTAGTATTTAAAACAATGAACTTTAAAAATGTGGAATCTTGCATAATTAATTTTGGGGTTGTCAATATAGCATCTCTATTTTGGTACAAATGGCCCTTTGAAAAGCCCCCAAGGTGTGAGAAAAATTGTCACTTAATAAACCATTGTCATGGATAGACTGTAAAATAATTTCAGGCATTTGCCATGAACAGTAGATAACTATCTTAATGGAGCATTCTAGTGGAATAAAAAAAATTCCATTTTGTCATATTTTTAAATTAGTTTTTAAAAAATTGTTTGCCAAGTATATTGTTATTCTTTAGAAGAGCCTTATTAGCCAGAAAGAAACATGCAGGTATCCTGTAAATATGACCATAGCCTTTTCTTCATTTGCTTATTTGTGGAGGAACAGTAACTAAAGGATCTATATATACTGTTTAGGTTGTAAGATGGATTCTCGCCAGAGACGACATTGCTGAACTGAATGATATGAAGCCCTGAAAGGAGTGCCCACACATTTCCCACATTGGGAAACATACACACGCACACACACTTCTCACTTTTTAATTAAAAGGAGGAAAACAGGTTGGAGAGCCATTTCTTCCATTTTATAAACCAAGAAGCTAGAACTTGTGTAGATTTTTCTTCTAAAATGTTCATATTTTTTCTTGCTTCTCTCATGACATAATAGGCACCTTATATTTATGAAAATTTGATATAATGAAATGGCATTTTACAAACTCTGAATGAAGCAAATGTTTAAATTCTTAGTGGCCTTGATCTTTTGCTTTCAGAAGTAAAATCTGTTTTGTGTTATTTAGCACTGGGCACTTAGGTTTTTTAACTATTAACTATTTAACTATTGAGGTATGCATTTAAAGAATACAATTCAATGATTTTTAATATAGGCTTAATGGTTGACAACCACGGCCACAGTGAATTTCAGAGCATTTTCATCACCACAGAAAGAATCCTTGTGCCCTCAGCTGTCATCCCCAACCCCTACTTCCCCAGCCCTGGACGACCGCTGATCTGCTTTCCTTCTCTACATACTTGCCTGTTTTGTATAAATGGAGTCATATAATGTGGTCTTCAGTGTCTTGGTTCTTTCACTGAGCATGTTTTCAGCCTTCCGCTCTGTAGCATATGTCTGCACATTGGTCCTTTGTTACAGCAGTGTTTCAAGTAGCACATTGTATTACTTCCTCACTTGATAGACGTGGGTTTCTGCTCCGGGCTTTATTGCAAGGAGCACTGATATGAACACTTGCGTTCAAGATTTTGATGTGAATGTTTATGTCTTCATTTCTCTTGGGTATATACCTAGGACTGGATTTGCTGGCTCATAAGGTAACTCTGTGTGACTTGTTGAGAGAGTGCCAAACTGTTGCCCAAAGTTCTGTACCATTTTGCATTCACAGCAGCAGCACAGAAGGGTTTCTCTACATTCTCATCAGCATTTGTTACTATGTGTCTTTTCCGTTTTCCTGTCCTAGTGGGTGTGAAGTAGCAGCTCACTGTGGTGGCCTGGCTTTGCATTTCACTGATGATGAATCAGTGGTTCCTTCCAGCACCTCTGTTAGTGGAATGGATCAGGGGGTGCTTCTAACACAGACATGGGCTAGGCTGAACATTATCATGATCCCCACTTAAATATATTCTGGTTACCAGATGATTGTGATTCTTAAACCTGCAGATCAAGTTCCTTATTAAGTCTTTTGTTCAGATATTCAGTATACCAACACTATCATCTTTTTCTCTTTCTGGAAGACTATGTCTTAGTATTGATTAAGCTAAGAGTATTGTAATTAATCCTTGTGAAAGAAAAATGTCAACATTTCACTCCTGGTTAAAAGATAATGTCCTGAAGATGGTGCTACCAGTCTGTATAAGACACTCACCTGTATTAGTAGGTTTGTAATAAACTTACCTGACAGTAACCACAGAAAGCATGATCAAATAAATGAAAGCAGAGGTAACTTGTTGATTAGCTTGGGAGTGGTGATCAGAAATCTTTTCTGGGCACATCTTGATGGTGTAGCAGTTGAGTCTGCCTCCTGATTGAGCACAGTCCATGGGCAGCATCCTAGGGACCCGGGCTCACAACTTGGAGCTGTGGGGGAAAGCCAAGATGAGCAACTAAATGAAATAAATAAATGCTGCTTCACTCTCCCTGCCTGCTTACTTGCCTTCATACCTTTTCTTTAAAGACAAAAAAAGGAAGACAAATCTTTTCTGGACCTGAGCCAAAAATAATACTTAAAGCCTTTGATTTCTTTGAATTGTGTTTATGAACAGCTCAGCTCAGTCACATCTTAAAGGGAGATTTCATTTTAACATCCAGTATAACAGAGGAAATCCGTTGTGGTGTACGAATTAGCTTTAATATTGTACACTTAGTAAGCAACCCAGGTGTCAGAGCAGTATAACCAATAAGTACGTTTTGATTTGTGTGCTGTAAAATAAATAATCCAGTGTGGTGGGAAAGCTTTCAAGATGCTTCATCAGTCATCTTTGCTACATCTGTGTATAAGTCGTGTTTTACAAGTATGTCTTTGTGGTTGGTAATATGTGCTACTGGTATTAGCATAAATTTAGGCGAAGATAATTACAATTGTGATTGATCACAACATACTGAAAGAATTATGTGTGTAATTATATGTTCACTGTTTTTAATGACTCGTGATGGGGTGGGGTGGAGGGATGTTAATACCGAGAGCATTTGAACCTTGGGAACTTATAAGGAAGGTTTATTCTCTACTCCTAGATAGTAAATATATATGAATCATTCTCGGTTAATGGTGGTTTAAATTAAAAAGTGGCTTTGTAGACCTAAATGTAAAACATAAGGCCATCAAGCTTCTAGAAGGTAGCACCGGAGAGACCTAGAGGAATGTGATAAGGCTTTGACTTTAGATACAGAACCAAAGGCACAGTCTCTGAAAGAGACAACTCATAGGCTGAGCTTCATTAAAAGTTAAAACTGTTCTGCGAGAGACAGTGTCCAGAGAATTGCTACTAAGCCACAGATGGGGAGAAGGTATTTGTAAAAGACTCTTCTAGTAAAGGACTTATCTAAATATAGAAAACTTAAAAAATTCAGCAATA
The DNA here is from genome assembly GCA_004363575.1 of Solenodon paradoxus. Taxonomy (NCBI): domain Eukaryota; kingdom Metazoa; phylum Chordata; class Mammalia; order Eulipotyphla; family Solenodontidae; genus Solenodon; species Solenodon paradoxus. The sequence goes on from RJWH01001757.1 coordinate 286,745, forward strand.
AGAAACAGCCCGATAAAAAATGGACAGAAGACCTGAACAGATACCTCACCAAGGAAGACATTCATATAGCAAGTAAACATGAAAAAATGTTCAGCATCTTATGTCATTAAGAAAATGCAGATTAAAACAGCAGTGAGACACCACTTACGTGGTGGTAGGACGGCCAGAATCCAAAACGCTGACTGACAACAGCAAAGGCTGGTGAGGGTGGGGGTGCAAAATAGTTCAGCCTCTCTGAAGAGTTTGGCAGTTTGTACAAAGCTAAATGTATTCTTGCCATATATATGATCCAGCAGTCCTTGGTATTTACCCAAGTGCATGGAAGACTTAGGTTTATCAGAAACCTGCACATAGTTTGTAGCAACTTTATTCATAGCTGCCAAAACTTGGAAGCAACCCACATATGCTTCAGTAGGTAAATAGATAAATAAACTGTAATCTATCCACATAATGGACTATCACTCAGTGCAGACAAGAAATGATCAGGTCATTAGAAGACACAGGAATCTTAAGTGAATATTACTAAGTGAAATAAGCCAGTTTGAAAAGACCACCTACTGTAGGATTTCATCTGTATTACATTTTGGAAAACCAGAACTATGGAGACAGTAAGAAGATAGTGTTTTCCAGAGATAAGAGGAGAGAAGGACGCATAGGCAGAGCATAAAGAATTTTTAGGGCAGTAAAATACGTTTGTATAATGTTGAAACATGTTGTTATATATTTGTCCAAACCCATATACTATACAAACCCAAGAGTGGAACCTAATGTAAACTGAACTTCGGGTGATGACTGTGTTGATATTGGTCCATTGAGTATAACAAATGTCCCAGTGTGCATGGTGAGTGGTGCCCATTGTGGGAAGTTGTGTGAGAGTGGGGGCAGGGAGCTCTTTTCTTTGTGCTCAGTTTACCGGGACCTAAAACTGCTCTAAAAAGTTGAATTGATTCATTTCCTTCTGAAGAAAAGCATTTGTATTTTCAAATATCGGAGCCCCTACTTTGTGTTACACTAGTTAGTACCTTCCAGGAAGTTACACAGCCCCATGGGAAAAGTCCAGAATTTAATGGACTCTTGGGGAATTTTGAGAAAATAGTGGTTTCTGTGAGCATTGTAGGATTTTTGATTTCCCAACTAATTTCCTGACTTTGCCATGCTTTAGTTTTGATGTTTTTTAGGACTAACAGTTTGAATAGATGATACCTACATAGATACTTGACAAAGTCATCTCTCTTCAGAGAATGGGATAGTCTTGTTTCGTCTTTTTGTCCTCGGCAGGAAAGGCTTGAGAAGCTCGGCATTATGTAGAGAAATACGTAAATATGAATGTAGCTTGCTATTTGAAAAGAATTATTTTGTTTATCATTGTTATGCGGTCTTAATGGTTTGTGTAAACACGATGGTTAAAGACCTTCAGAAGCTTTTCCATTAATTTTAATTTCATTAGCTTGAAAGTGGTTCAGATTCCAAGCCTGTTGTTTGTTAAAGTGGTAAGTCATACACTCTTTGGTTTCTTTTTTTGTCAAGGAATAATTGTTTGCTCGTATTTGGGTTTTGTGCACACTCGAATTTTTTTAAACTTAGTTTTAAATAAATAAGGAATATAGTCACATCTTTCAGAAATTTTAATGATATAAAAAGTCTGCATCGAGCAGTCTTGTTTCTACTTTGTCCTTGTCCTCCTTTCCTACAGCTTCCGTGTTTTACCACTTTTTTTCCTGTCGTTTGAAGTTCAAATATAAGCAAATGCATTGTTTTAACGAGTTGGTTCTGTCCTGGGGGAAGATAAAAAGATGATGTAATTTATCATCTGTAATTTGGTGCTTTATTGAAATGCCTTTCTAGTACTTTGTGAGGATAAGGATAAAAGTAGCTTTACTTACTATTCCATCCTTTCATATAGTTGATAAAGAGCACTGACATTACCTAATGAAGTTCTTAACTCATCCTGAATGACTGCTGGGGAGGCCAAAACCAAAATAATAAGTAACATTTAGTACAGCTTACTGTATACTATGTCAAGTTTAATACAATCCTATTAAAAAAATACAATCCTATTAAAAAGTTTGTATACATTTTATAAATAAAAAAATTGAGGCTTCAGAGAGGTTAAGAAACTTAATTCATGTAGTTAGTAGATATCAACAATAAAATTCAAAACTAGACTTACTCTAAAATTATAAACATTTTGAAATGGAAAAGGAGAGAGCAATCCCATATACCCATTACTCAGATTTAATATGGAAGATTTTATATTTGCTTTATCTTTTTTTCTTTAAGTATTTTGAAACAAGTTCCTAGACAAATGTGTTAATTTTGCTTCTGTGTACTGTAAATAAGTATCCATCTTTTAAAAAATACAACTGTTTTCTTATATAGTAACCGTGCCATTTACTACACTTTTCCGAATAGCTAGAATGGTAAACAAAAGTGGTCGACCACACGACCAAGTCCATTAACTTAGAGAAAAAATAAAACTCAGCAATTTGGTTATGAAATGGTAGGGATGATCTCTGTTTACTTAGCTCATGTAGGTGGTTTTTCACAAAGGTAATAATGACTGACCCCCAACTAACGAGATCAAGGATACAGAGGAATGTGACAGCCAAAACCACCCTGAGAATGAACTGTGCCTTTTGGTGAGCTCCAAGTTACCCTGCCTGAGTACTACCAGTTATAATCTACATAAAAACTTAAAAGGTTGAAATTCTTTTCTTCAGAGAGCTAATGGAGCTGTATGCTTAAATAAATTGGTTTTTTTGGTGTGTGTTTTAAAGGCAAGAAGCAGGATGTGAGAGGAGGAAGAAGCATTTTAAATTTTACTTAGCTGTTCACAGTGGTTTTTCCCTCTGGACCCAGGATGCAAACTCTACCCTTGGGATGTACGTGGACTGCACTCCTCCAGAGGCATCTGACCTAACTGCTATTCCACCAGGGTACACCTGTGCCTTGGTCTTTGATGTGTGAAATCTTCTCTGATGCACATGGCATTAAAACATGTACTTTGTCTCGAAGGTCTTTGATTTACGTCAGTGCCACCGTCAGATGCAGCAGCAGGCAGCCACCGCGCAGGCCGCCGCTGCTGCCCAGGCAGCAGCCGTGGCAGGAAACATCCCCGGCCCAGGCTCAGTAGGTGGAATAGCGCCGGCGATCAGTAAGTTTCTGCGGGCTGTCCTCTGTTGAGTGTCTGGCTGGTGTTTTATCCTGCTTCGCTCAGTCGATTACTTTAAGCAATGATAGAAAAAAGTTACTGGGATGATAACATTTTTGAACTTGGAAAAACTTTTTATAGTTGTCTTTCTGTCTGGGACTCTTCTTTTTCTTTGTCCTTTTTTTTTTTTTTTTTTTTTTTTTTTTTTTTTTTTTTTTTTTTTTGGTATCAAAAAGGGAGTGTGGGATAAAGGAGAAGTGGGTTATGGTTATGTTGATCAATCTCCCCCCCTTTTTTTGTTAATGCTTTTAATTCCTACCTCACCAGCCAGGGTGGGTTGTAATCACCGATGTACTTGGCTTTATTCTAGAAGGAAAGCATATTTCAATTTCAGAATTAAACACCTCTCCAATTCATTTTTTTAAGTTTGTGCTAAGCATGGAGAAAAAACTAAGTGAGGGTGGTATTTTGATAACTTGTAGATTTTTTTTTAATTTTAGGGTAAAATTGAACTGTGTGCCAGGTTTCACACTGATGGGGAATTTTTTACTGCAGAGTTAAACTCCTGACTATAGACTTTTATGATGGAAACACGTGGCACCCATCTTCCACGTCTGAAGGCATAACTAGTGATTCATTCAGCCCCTGTTCTTAACCTCTTCAGTGTGGTAAGCAAATCACACTGGCTAAGAAACCTGCAGTGGCCCTGCAGGTTTCTCTACAGTACATGCAGATTCCTCCCATTGGTTTCATTGTGATATTGATGAATGCAGATTTACTATATGACTGTGTGTTCTGACTGGGAAATTACAGGAAGAGTCTCCATTGTGATTTCTGTTCAGGAGTTTACAATTTAAAGATAGATTAAGGCATATTCATTTAGATAATTTGATTTTTTAAAAATTTGAGAGTCTAAGCCATTTATTTATTAGTTTTGATGTTATAAATAAGCTTTTACTAAAGAATCCAGAATCGTTACTAAGTTTCTCATTCTTAACTACCGCTCCCACTGAGTAATTGCATATTATATGTTCCTTGTGATTTTGAGATACAGACATCATCTGGGTCACCCAGAAGCCTTAGTGGAACCAGGGCTGTTAACTGTCTCGTTATTAGTCAGGTCTTACTCTGCACTAAGCTGTTTGTTCAGGAAGACAGTCAGGTTCTTAGAACCAACCATCGGACATGTACTGCTTCTTAAAAACAGGTCGTTTCTTATTTCTTCACCTCCACTTCTAAAGAGAAAAGAGATAGGTGGGGTGTTGATGGATTGTAGTCATGTGTGATTGTTAGCTAGAAGACCCATGTGGAATGTAAACTGTCTTAACCAAAAGTTTTTAGTCCCTGTTACAAAGTTTAAAACTATACTTCTTGGCACTTTGACAGAGAAGTTATGCTGAGGAGAATGAATAAAGAAAGCTGATCACTTTATTAATATAAGGTATAGGGAGGATGGGAATTGATCAGCTTGTTCCTCTGATGTCATCTCCATTTTTTCCATTAGGTTTGTCAGCTGCTGCAGGAATTGGTGTTGATGATCTCCGCCGCTTATGCATACTCAGGATGAGTTTTGTGAAAGGCTGGGGGCCGGATTACCCAAGACAGAGCATCAAAGAAACACCTTGCTGGATTGAGATTCACTTACACCGGGCCCTCCAGCTCCTAGATGAAGTACTTCACACCATGCCTATTGCCGACCCGCAGCCTTTAGACTGAGGTCTTGTACTATCAGGGCCCTTAACATTACCAGGATGGCGGACTATAAAATGCAGTCCTGTTGATAGTCTGAAGATGTATTTCACTTTTGTTCTGCTTTATCTTTTCATAAAGGGTTGAACAATGTGTTTGCTGCCTTGCTCCTAGCAGACAGAAACTGGATTAAAACATTTTTTTCTTTTCTTACTTAGAACTTTTCAGGCATGGCTCAGAACTTGAAGATCAGGAAAAACATTCTTATTAAATCTTCGCCAGTTATGTAGGGAGGAATCATTCCAGTGCTGGAAAATTTAGTCCTATAAAATGTCTTAGAACCTTTTATATCAATGTGTTTTATTCTACAGATAAATTCAATATTACTGATTTTAAAGACAGAGAAGTTCTCAAAGTTAATTCACCTATGTGATTTTGTGTGCAAGTTGTTATTGTTGAACATAATTTACTCCAAATATTGTGCCATGTGGGTGAGTTAATTTTACCAAGAACAATTTTACTCTGTGTTTAAAAAAGAAAATAGTAATGTATTATAACCTTTCGTCCAAAATATTATTTGCAAGTTAAACTAGTAAGATTCTTTGAATTCAGATTGTCTTGCAAGTTCAATTTTATGTTTGCCAAAGCAAAACACTAATTTGTGCATATACTGAGAATTTCTTAAAATCACCTGACAGATATTTACAATTGCATTTGTTATCCTGTTGGGTAACTATCAAGAAGTATACTTTTAACTTGTTAAACAGTAGATGTATTCTTCCCTGTTTCTAGGCACGAGGTTGGTTACTAAGATGCCTGGAAGAGGAATCTCTTTCCTTCATTAATTCATAGGGAAAACTTTTATATTTTTAAAAACACTAAAAGCAGTGCCACTCCACCTGATATCTCACTGCTCTTCAAAGGTGGCAATGCTTAAACTAAATAATGGTATTTTGGAAACTGCTAAATCCTATGTTAAATACTGTGCAAAATAATGGAACCATTACAGTTCATAATAGGTAGGTAGTTTGGATATTTTTGTACTTAATTTGATGTGACTTTTTTTTCGTATACTGTTTAAATCATGTATGTTATGGCATTGTTTGAAATTCAGTTTTTGTATCTTGGGGCAAGACTGCAAACTTTTTATATCTTTTGGTTATTCTAAGCCCTTTGCCATCAATGATCATATCAGTTGGCAGTGACTTTGTATAGAGAATTTAAGTAGAAAAGTTGCAAATGTATTGACTGTTTCACAGACACAACATGTATGCTTTTTACTTAGCTAGTAGCATAAATAAAACTGAATCTCAATACACAAAGTTGAATTCTAGGTTTGATTTTTAAGTTTTTTTTTCTTTTGCACTTTTGAGTCCAACCTCAGTGATGAGCCACCTTCTAAATGACAGGCAACAGCCAGTACCGTGGGCAGCTTTGGTTTCCCCCATGCTCTGCCAGGACTTCTCCTAGAATTGTGGATCCAGTTAGAGCTGTCTTTTCTTGAACTTTTATTTTACTGTAGCAAAAATAATGTGTCTATAAGATAAATAGGCTATCTACAGGATAGTGGGAAACAAAAGCAAGGATAGTCTTGCAGATGCTTTTACTTTTTCCTGGAAGGGACTTTCTAAGCATGATACGATTCTTTAAAGTATCTGACAAGTATGAGTAGAGGAGAAACAGTTACGCATGAATGCTGTACTCGTGTCCACTGAAATGAACAAATCCTTTTTCTTTGCTCAGAAGGTCTTTAATAAGACCACCCTAGAAACCACCGGGTTTGCTTATCGCTGTGATTTAAACATAGATCCTGAGCCAAACTGCAAACCTTTTGTTTTTAAAGTAGCTTCTGTCAATTCATTTGTACTCTTGAGTACTTAAAAATACATTATAAAGACCTAATTTAAACTATGAAAATTCGGTGATTTGTTTTATTGGCAGATTGTTAAAAATATCTTCATTATCTAGAAATCATTGACTTGACTTCCATTTTACTCTTACTGAAGAATGGAGTGAGAGTATTAGAAAACAACAGATTTTTTAAAGTTCAGATTGACTAGAACCATAGGCATGCTGTGTCATAACCCATTGCCTCATTTTCTCCGTAAGGAAACTTTCATGTTTAATCATTTGTGGGAAATATTTATTATGAAGTCTCTCTTCAAGGCTGTGCCACCTGTTGTGATGTCTTTCTGCTAAGAGCCATACGAGCACTACCAGTATAGAGAACGCCTTCCAGCTACTAAGTACTTTATTTTTGTACCTGATTAGTCACCTGCTTTGGAGAAGACATCTTGTGTGTTATGATGAGTTACTCCTGAGAGCTTAGTTGTTAAATGCTATTTCTGTTTCTTAGAGATGGTCATTTTGATGCGTCAGACTAACCATTAGGGTTAACATTTTATGGCCTCTTTAAGATTAGAATAGCTTCCTTGACTTCCGGGTGGTAGCTAGTTTTCCTATCTTTTAAATTCTCAAAACGTCAAACTTTAGTGAAAGCTGAGCGAATGATGAACCAAGCACGGTTCCTTTAGAATCCATTACCAGGCCCATTCCACTTTTGTCTAGTGCCTTTCAGTGCATTATTAAAGGGAATCCTTAGTGGTGTTGCCTTTATTTTCCAGGGAGTTGATTCTTCTTTGGGATAGAATTTATGCCATTTTTTAAATAACATACTGCTCCTGGTATACAAAGATAATGATAATAAATCACCGCCATGTAACTTTTTCAAGAAGCACTGTTCATTTATATTGACCTTAACCCCCAGACAGGGCTGCCTGTCCCCTTGCCCTGTAAACATGATAGATTTACAGGCAGATTGCTGTGGCTTATGGATAACTACACTTGAAGTAGCCAAGCAATCTGGATACATACTTGCTGTATTATATTTCAAAGTTAAAGATCCATTTTTGTGGGGAAGGGTGTGGTGTAAAAGAGGTATTTGTAAAACAAAGTTTGGTAGGCAAAAATAAAATGTCCAGATGATAAACATCATATTTTAAAAGTTTTTGCAGCTATCTTCTTGACTGCGTTTTCCCATGATACTCCTTAAATATCTGTGGAGATTGAAGAATCTAAGAAACTGAAATGTTTCTCCTCTTGGGTTTAGTCTTAACTGTTAATAGTTAACTATTATGCAAAGTCAGATTAGTTGAGATTCTTTTTGAGAGCTTTTTGGAAGAAGCAGTTTTATCCTGAGTAGGGCAGAATCTTTATTCCCTTCATCATTAAGTCATCTTATTGAAAGAACGATTGGGAAAAGGGTGAACTTCAGTTCAGAGGTAAGTGAGCATAGGACAGTAGTTACCTGGTAAAGTCAGTTAACAATTGCTTGTAGAGGGGCTTGACTAAAAGCAGCAGGCAGCGCCATGAAGTAGCACTTTGTCTTCTTTCTAAAGACAACCCGCCTTGTAGATCGCTGTGTAAACAGGCCTCAGTCCTCCTTGGCAAGATTATAGAGTGCAGGCCCTGGGAACCTTTCGTGCAAGCCTATTTTTTCTGGCAACTGTGCTCTTTCTTTTCTCCTCTGATACCGGGAAAGGTATAAACAGTTAGTGGCCTTTTGCATAGCAGTGCTCCTGGGCTCAGTCTGGCCCTCGTGTCCCAGACCTTGTAGGTGGCTCATCCGGAATCACTGTGGAAGACAGTTTTCCGCATAACCCAGACTGGCCTTAGCGAAGTACAAGACTTTATTTTTTTACAATTTAATAACTTTTATTTGATGAAAATTACAAATATATTCAAGAATCTCAAGAAACACAAGCTAATGAAATCAAGAAAATAAAACCAAGGCATTCCATAATTGAATTGTTTACTACCAGTGCTAAGAAGAAAGCCAGCAAGAGAAATAGTTTTACTTCATAAAGTATTATTGCAATTTTTTTGTCAGGAATTAAGTCAAAAGACAATGTCTTCCAAAAAAAACTGTAAAAATCACATCAACAACAAAATTGTGACTATGAAATTTTAACAAAAAATAATCACCTTTTAAAACTCCAAGAACTTCTGGTTTCTGATTAGGACTTATAAAGCTTAGAAAGAGCATTGATTTCACCATTACTAACAAAATAGCTGGGCAAAGTGCAAAATTCACTACTGTCTTGAACTTGTCAGAATCTGAGTTTATAAGGCCAAAACTAGACTAAAATCTATGAAAAAAGAAATCTGTGAAATGTATAATCCATAAAATCAATGAAAATATGCAAGGAGAGAAAGGACAGGCATAGGCTTTTTTTTTTTTTTTTTTTTAACCCATTTGTTACATGAAGTCATACAATAAGTATATCAGAATATGCTGTCTGTTACTTTTATTTTTGTGCCTAGCTGTCTTTGTAAACTTCTAGGCCTACTAACAGGCAGGACTGTCTTGCCTTCGCAAATGATCTCAGACGTCTGTGGCTTTGAACTTTTGTTTTTAGACCTCTCCTCTTGTCCTAACCACTTCCTGTGTGTTGCTAGTGCCCCTTCCTTTAGTAATTCTTTTTCCTTTTCTGATTCATTCTTTGTAACTGCTTAATCAGGAAACCAGATCACTGTACTCCTGAGAGCTGTCTTAAAGCCCCGGGACAACCTGGGACAGATCCAAGAAACTTTTCCTCTAAAGTGTTGACAGTGCTTCCTGAGTCTTGGTGATTTTCAGGTAGATGAAGGAGAGAACTGAGTCATATTTATATTTTCCCCCTTTGAGAGATTTTGAAATGTTTTGTTGCTTCCACTTAAATGCTGCTCATACAAAAACTGGGGTCACACGGGTTACCAAATTAGCATCGATAGCCGCAGGCAGTACGGCTGGCTGGAGGACCCAGTAGCAAAACCCAAGTGAACAGCATACAACAAGAAAATAGAAAATGAGAGGCTGGTTTTTTTTGTTTTGGTGTCTCTTTGTGAGCGGACCTTCTGACCTTCCTCTTTTACAGGTATTTTTGACCGATAGGTGCCTTTATGAGAATTGAGGGTCTGATATCTTGCCCCCAGGAGTAGCTAAAATAATTGCTGGTATTTTCAGGGATTTTAACATCAGACTTGAATGAATGAATGAATGAATGAAGCTTTATTTTTTCTTTTAATGTAGGAAGGACAAAGAAAAACTCTGATACAGACAATCGTTTCTCTTGATGTGGATAGTTTCACACAGTTTAAGATGTTTTCTCAGTAGGTCTCAGAGTCCATGCCCTTGCTTAGCCTGAAAATAGTGGCTCTGGCTGTGATCAGACCTTTGCCCGCTCTGGTTTATGCTTGGCTGCAGGTTTGATGTACGACCTGGCAAGTCATTTCCTTTCTCTGAGCCTCAGTTGCCTCATCTGTAAAATGAGGGAGTTAGACGAGGTGTGAGTTCTTCCAGTTTTGAAATTCTAAGTGACCTTGCCTACCTTGCAGCTGGTTGTGATTTCTTCCTTCTCTTCGCTCTGCTGTTTGAGGGGGCTTTTTACTTATTTCCACGTTATTCATCTGAGACTAGGCTTCATACTTTACTACTACTCTCTGATGGACAAAAAGTTACATAAGTTACATGTCCTTGAGGCTTCAATTTACCAAAGGCCTAGCGCCACCTTGGGGGCTGCAATAAATACTTTAAGAAACAAAACAAAATTGAGAGGGGAAAAGCCTTTACTTTCTTTTCCTATCATCTCTGTTCTAGATTTATTAAGGCTTTTTTGGGGGTCATGACATTCTCCCGTTGGGGCTGGTATGTATGTGACACACCCCTCCTAAGTACTGTGTGCTGGCGATTTTCTTTTTTCAGCTAAAATGGATTACAAACCTTATGCCGAATGATACCAGAGCTCATTACTTCGGGTCTTTGGTTTCTTAAGTCTTCTATTTTCAAAACAGGGAATAACTGAACTGCGTCAGTTAAAATGATTTATATGACTTGAGAAAACAATACCGGTGGATGATGGTTTGCTGTAGTCTCAGCTCCCTGTAGGTCCATTTTGATTAGAAGACTTGGCTGGAGCATTCCTTTCAGAGTTTTCTTTCAGCCTGTCCTGGGATGAGTCTAGTGAATGGGCTTGACTCTTTCAAGGACTTTGAGAGCCTTGTTTGGGGGTGGGTTTGGGTGGGAGGGGGTGGGGAGTTCTGCTAGAGGCCAGCCCTGAGGTAGCTGGAGAGGCAGGGATGAAACCAACCGGTGCTGTGGCTGCTTGTCATTGATAGAAGGACTCATGGACTTGGATTGACTAAAAGGCCAAACATGGAATTGGCGAACTTCCTCCTAGTGTTGGGTTCTGGCCTATGCCATGGGTGTGTAATTTAAGGGAGGAGTGTGAATGCTTGTAGGTGAACTAGTGAGCTGCAGGGCCATTTGAAGAGAGTGACAGATTTGGTGATTTTTCCCAACTGTCTCCTGTCCTGCGTCAGGCCTGCGGCTATGCCAAACCCCAGAGAAAGCCACACTTTGCTTCTACTTAGGGGGAAAGCTGGCCAGCTAAAGCTGCGGTAGTTCCTTTGTGGGTTTCTGTACACTTCTGCCTGGTTGAAGTCTGTGGCTAAAATATAGTTGAACCTTTCCTGAGAACTCTGTAACAAAGTATGTTTTTGATTAAAAGAGAAACCAATTAAATCTTTATGTGCTCTTTCTTTTTCTTAAGCGGTGGATGTCTTGTATCTGGAAAGGGCTCCTAGTCACTTAGAGCTAATTCTCAAGTTTGAGGTCAATGTTTTCCCTCATAGCTTTGTGACCATTGAAATAGGAAATAAGAGATTTCCAATATGACCATGGAAGAACAGTCCCCTTTCGTTTCTCATTCTAAAAGGGCAAGGTGGAGTGATAGTGGATGGAAAAGAGGTGGGAACTCAGGTAGATAGCGGAGAGAAATTGGAAATGGGAGACCCTGTCATTGCCCATATAAGGAGCAAGGGAAACTATTTTCCTTCTAGCACCCTGCTCTCCGAAGTAAGGCTCAGTGTTGTGGTGGTGGGAAGGGAGGTTAAAATGATTTAATAGCAGTGGCTTGTTAATAGCAATGGCTTGTAAATAGCATGACCAAATCACTGTTTTCATTCTGATCCGCTGACATGAGTTCCAGAGATGTCGATCAGACTCAAAGACTCTTTCTCACCTAACCTAAAATTGACAGGATTTTAGGCCAGAAGAGAATGGTAGATTGGCATTCCGTTGGGGAAAAACCTGTCTTCAGAGCATGTCTGGAGAAAGGGCAGTTGTATGTACGCTTCATTCTCTGCCCTTCGCTCCTGGTCCTTGATTCTTTGGGTTTTATTCCATCTCCTGCTTCATCACAACTCCCACAAGTAAGTCTCAAAAGTTGGGACTTTTCCCAGCTCAGCTCCCCTGCAAACCTTTCTCCCCCCTGGCGTATCACTGTGATCAGTCGCAGTGCCCGTTCCCCTCGAGCCTTTCTGTTCTAAAAAAGTAATTCTTTTTTTTTCTGGCCCTGCTTTTGGGGTGACATCTATGTCTATATTTTAATGTAATCCAATCAGGCCACCAGTAGGTCTCAGGCAGATGGGCAGGATGGGTTCAGGGAAACCAGAGAATTTGTTCCAGCAAATGTATCTTAAAAGAATGGGTAAAATGGGGCCTCACCTCCAGTGGCAGGAAAAACAAAAGCATAAACAAATGGGACAACATCAAACTAAAAAGCTGCACAGCAAGAGAAACTCATTAGAATGGGGACATAATAGGAGAAGATATTTACACATATATCTGACGGAGGTATGAGTTGTAGCCAAGATAAAGAACTCATACAACTCAGTAACAACAAAATAATAATACCCCAGTCAAAAAAAATGGAAAGAAGATCTGAATCGACAATTTTCCAAAAAGACATACAGATGGCCAGCAGGCACACACACAAAGTTCACATATTATTAGGAAATGCAAATCAAAACCATAATGAGGCACTTCTGAAAATGGCCTGTATCAAAAAGACTAGAAGCAACATGTCGATTAGGGTCTGGAGAAAAGGGAGCCCTTGCACATTAAGTTGATACACCCACTTTGGAACACAATATGGAGGTTACTCAGAAACTTAGAAGTAACCTAAGACCCAGTAATTCTGTTTCTCAGTATCAAAAATTATGCAAACACTAATTTGAAAAGTTAGATACACACATGTTTATTGCAGTACTGTTACAATAGCCAGGAAATGGAATCAACCTAAGGTCCCAGTGACAGACGCCTGGATAAACAAGATGTGATGTATGTACACAATGTAATACTACTCAGCTATGAAAAAGATGAAATCTTGCCATTTGTGACAACATGTATGGCACTAGAGGGGATTATGCCAAGTGAAGTCAGAAGGAAAAAGACATACCAGATAATTTCGCACGTGAAATATCAACAAAGCAAGTAAACAGACGACAAAAAATAACCCTTGGGCTCTGACATCAGAGCTGAGGTTACCAGAGGGGAAGGGAATGAGGGAAGGGAGCAAAGGATAGTGAGGATTCAAGGGACGGTGGTGGAGACCGTTAGACATTGGATGGTGAGTGTGGTGTGGTGTTTGATGAAGAGGGAACCTGCACGTTTAAAGCCTGTATGTCAATGTTACCTTCAAATTTTTTAAGAATGGTTGAATATTGTTCTCCAAACAGGAAATGATAATAAGAACAAAGGAAAAAAATGATAGGCAAAAATATGAGTAGATATAATAGGCTTTTCTTCTTGAATTTTCTGAATGTTTGATAGTTAAATCAAAAATCCTAACACTCCCCAAGGTGGTTCTAAATGCGTATTGAGGAAATACTTAAAACTATTGGAAAAGCTATACAAAGAAATGCACTCAGAAATAATGGATAAATCAAATGGAATCCTAAAAATGTTCAAGTTACTTTTAATAAGGTGTAGGGAGGAGAAAGCAGGCATAAAACAAAAAGTGGCAGACTTAAGTGTTAATATCAAGAATTAAGTGTAAATGGTCTCTATACCAATTAAAAGGTAGATTTTGGCTAAATGGATTACAAAACATGACTCAACTATATACTGTCTATAAGAAATTTACTTGAAATGTAATTATAGCAGCAAGCTGTAAGAAGTATGGGAAACAGCAGGTAAACAATTAAAGAAAAGCAGAAGTAGCTTTGTTACTGCTGAAATTCAGAACAAAGGAAAGTACCAGAGACAGACATTATATAGTGGATTAACATGTCCATCAAGATACCATGATAATCTTAAACATGCAACAGAGCTATGTGAAGCAAAAATTCAGAATTGAATGGAGAAACAAATCCATAATTGTCATTGAAATCCTCACACCTTTTTAAAGTTGATATAACCAACTTCATATAAATTCATAAAAGGCATAGAAATAACTCAACAAAACAACCAATAGGATTTATTTGACATTTAGAGGAAACAAACCAACAATAGCAAATGCATTATGCTATTCCTGAGCAAATTCAAACTTTACCATGGTAGACCTATCCTGGATAGATTACAAAACTCAACTAATTTGAAAGAATTGAAATCATACAGAGTATTTATTCTCTGGATGGAATCAAACTCAGAATTGGTAATAGCAGGAAGATCACCAAACATTTAGAAACTAAACAACACTTATAAAGAATACATGGGTTAAAGAGGAATTCTCAAGGCACCTTCTTTAGAAAATGCACTTGACTGCAAAATAAAAATAAAACATACCAACATTGGTGGGATCCAGCTAAAGCAGTGCCGACAGGGAAATTTATAGTGCTATGTGCAGACACTGAACAAGAAAAATCTCCAGTCAGTACTCTTAACTTTCCACTACAAACACCTAGAAAAACCAAAACAAGCAGAGAAAAGAAAATAAAGTTAGAGGAACAGAAATCAATACGGTTGAAAGAAAAGCAACAGGGAAAACCAGAGGAACAAAGCTGTTTATTTGGAAAGATCGATAAAATCAAACTTCTAGCAAGACCACAATGAAAGAGAAGACTAATGCTCCATATATAAGGTAACAGAGACACAAAATACCACAGCTCACCCAACATGGCAGATTATTTGAATAACCTTATAGCTATTAAGGAACTCAGTCATTTTAAAATCTCAAATCTCCAGTCCCAGATCATTTCACCAGAGATTCTGCCAAAGAATGAATGCCAACTACACTGTCTTCCAGACAAGAGAAAACTACAGACCAGTTTAAATATATATGTAAAAATCCTTTATAAAATACAAGCAAATAGAATTCGGCAATGTATAAAAAAGAATCATACATGATGACCAAATGAGAAGTGCTAATCTGCTTCAATATTTGAAAATCAAACTCATAACATTATGAGGTTAAAAAAGAAAAGTCTATAATCAATGCAGACAAGCATGTGACAAAATTCAAAACCTGTTCATAATAAAAACTCAGAAAATAGGATTAATGGGGAGTTTCCTCATCTTGATTAAAGCGCATCTACAAAAACCTACAGCTAACATTTAGTGGTGAAAGGCTGAAAGCTTCCACCTAGGGTTGGGTACAAATCAAGGATGTCTGCTCTGACCACTCGAATTACTCAACTGAAAGTTTAAGTCCATGTAATAAGGCAGGAAAAGGAAATATATGGAGATTGGAAAGGAAGAAATAAAGCATAATTGTTTATGTAGAAAATCTCAAAGGAATATATTTTTAAAACTAAGTAAATTCAATAAAATGAAATGCAAGATACACATTTAAAAAGTCAGTTGTGGGCGCGCCCTGATGGAGCAGCAGTTGGGTCAATCTCTGAAGGAGCACAGGCCCCTGGGTTTGAGTCCTGGGTTCAGGGAGAAACAACCAGTGTGAACAACTAAATAAAAATAAAGATGCTTCCTCCTCTTCTCTCTTCCTGTCTGCCTGACTACTTGCCTTTATTCTTGCCTGAACCTTTCCTTAAAAAAAAAAAAAAAAAAAAAAAAAAAAAAAAAAAAACAATTGTTGTTTTGTTATAGACAATTTGTGGATAATGAAATTAAAGTATAATACTATTTCTCAATACTGGGAAAAGTACTTAGGTGTATACAAATTTTTTTTTAAGAAAAAGTATAAGCAAAACTAAAGGCGAGACAGGCAGGTAGGAAGAGAGAGGAGAAAGATGCATCTTTATTTCAGTTTGATTGAGTTGTTCACTTTGGTTTTCCCTCCAGGCCTGGGGCAAGAACCCAGGTCCTTGGGATGTACGCGAACTTCTCCTCAGAGGCGACTGACCCAACCGACAGTCCAGCAGGGTGTGCCAGATGTGTAAATCTCACCAAGCGTATAGGATTTGTATGCTGAAGACTATAAATGCTGATGAAATAAAAAAAGATTGAATAAATGGAGAAACGTTCTGTGTTCACAGATTGGAAGAGGCCACATAGTAGAGAGATCAGTTCTGCCCAGATTTGATACATAAGGTTAATGCAATTCCTATCCAAACCTCAGCAAGATTTCTTTTTTTTAAGAGGAAGGCAGGCAGGAATGAAGGCGAGTGGGTAGGCAAGAAGGAAGAAAGGAAAGAAGAAAGGAAGAAGCAGCTTTTTTTCATTTGTTCATTTTTGCTTGTTACCTCCCAGCCCTGGCTCGGGGTAAGAACCAGGCCCTTGGACTGTACGTGGACTGAGACTTAGCCACCGACTTAGTGCCTGAACCGCCAGGACACTCCAGCAAGATTTTCATTTGTAGCTATAGATAAAATTATTCTAAAATGTATGTGGAAAGGCAAACTATAATAGCTAAGATGATCTTGTGCAAGAATGAAGCAGGAAGGATCGGTCTACTACCTGAATTCGAGATTGCTCTGGCAATCAAGACTGCGGTATCGAAGAGCAGCACACAGGTCAGGGGACAAGAATAGAGAACACGGAAACAGACCCACGCAAATATGCACATGTGAATTTTGACAAAGGTACAGAAGCAATTCAGTGGAGAAAAGATAGGTTGTTTTTTTTCCCCCTGAATGACAATGGAGAAAAAGACATACAGAGACAAAGAAATGATAGCCCGAGTCTTACACCTTATACAAAAATTAGCTAAAAATGAGTCACAGACCTAAATGTGAAGTCTAAAAATAGAAAACTTTCAGAAAAAAAAAATCTGGGATCGAGGATTAAGCAAGAAGTTCTTAGATTTAACTTGACAAGTTAGATGTTAACAACATTAAGAATATTTGCTCTGTAAAAGACCCTGTTAAGAGGATGAAATGACAAGGGCTGGGAGAAAGTATTTGGCAAGCCACCTCTCTGATAAGAACTAGAATCTAGACTCTAGAAGAAATTCTCCAAACTCAGCAATAAAATAAAACAGCCAATCAATCCAATTAGAAAGTGGCTAATGACGTTTCCCCACAGGGTGTGTAGAGATGGCCCGTAAGCACATGGAAAGAGGCTCAACAGCAGCAGGCATCAGAGAAACAAAATCTGCAATGAGATCTCACCACCTACCTACCCAATTAGTGAAATAAAAATTAATACCACCATCCTATGCTCGCGGGGATGCCACGCAAATGGTGTTTGTGAAATGGTGCAACCATTCTGGAAAACACTGACAATTTCTCAAATCAAATAAAACTGCACTGGTGAGCATCGATCCCAAGGACCTGAAAACCTGTGTTCACACAAAAACCTGCGTCTGCATATTTAAAGCAGTTGTATTTGTAAGAGCTAAGCACTAAGACCCAGCTAGTCTTCAAACGCGAGTGATCAAACTGACACACCCACGCTGTGGAATACTACTCAGCAATAAAAAGGAAGAAACGATTGATACAACTACCTGGATGAGTCTCCAGAGGAGGCTGCTGAGTGAAAAAAGACAATCTTCACAGATGACGAAGTATTCCGAGGAGAGAACATTCTTGAAAACTTGCCAGGCGGTGCAGCAGGGGATTTAAATACGTAGGGTGGCCGTGATTCTCTACCAGTAAATAGCCAGATAGCCACTGGGCCTGGGAAGCGGACATTCCAGCAGGGACAGTCTGTTCCTCTAAAACGGCAATGGCAGCTTGGGGACAGCAGCCTGCCGTGCCATCTCACCCTGCCTGCCGCCAGGAGCCAGGAGGGGCAGAAGGAGCAGCCCACGCCGAGTGTGCCCCGTGTCCCCGAGTGTCCCTGTGTGCCTTGTAGGTTTCCTGTACCATTACAGACACCCCCACTCGCTATAGTTCTTGGCGGGAAGATTTAAATTCAAGCCACACTGCGATGGTTGATAAACACGAGTGGACGGATAGGAAATGGGGTCTCACAGCACGGTTGCTCCCCACCCACGATGAACAAGCCGTGGGACATTTCGCAGCTCTCCCGTGGGTCTGGACGCCCAGGGACGCGCGGGCCTTGGGGAAGATTTCACTGAGGGAAACCGCAGGGCTGCCATGGCACACAGCGGTGGGCACAGCTGTCATCCTAGCCAGGAAGCCAGGGCAGCTCAGGTCACAGAGCTAGTCAGGGCAGGGACAGACACCTGTGATCGCTGCCATCCTGTCTGGTATCCTGAGAGGACAGAGCCCTGGCTGGGCGGTGGGAGCCGCCTGCTGCTCCCCAGGGCCTCCCTCCTTAACCCGGCTTGGCTCCGATGGGCTTCAGGTGAGCCAGCCCACGGGGAATTCACCAGGAGCACAACGCCGTGACACGTGGTGATCCACACGGGAGAGCTGGCCTGTGGTGTGCCTGGTGTCATCGGAGTGAAGGAGCCGTGTCCCTCTGGGTTCTGTGCTGCTTCCTTACCAGGCTGATCTCCAGGACGCAGAGCCCTTGAGAGAACTTGTTCTCAGGGCACCATTTTCCCGGAGCGATGCCGTCCACACATTGTCCAGGTCACACTAGAATTGCTTGGCGAGTGAGACCGCAGAAGTCGCTCTGCATTTCCCACAAGTGCTGCTCCAGAAGCTCAGGCTCTGAAGAGAAAGGGACGCTCTGCTCTCGTCCTCCAGATGGCGAGAATCCTGGGGAGCAGGCTCCTGGTCCTGGTGTCTGCAGGCCTCACTTGGCCGTGGGGAGAGGGCACCCATCACTTCCTATGATGGTGGTGCTTCCCTACTGAGTCTGTCTTCTCAAAATCCCTGAATTTCGGTGCCATCCCTCTTGCTTCCGAACTTCTGGCTTATTCTACCCAGTTTAACACTTGTACGATACTTCTTTTCTTAAAAGGTACAGGAAGGAATGAAGGCGAGCAGGCAAGCAGGCAGGAGGAGAGGGAGAAGGAAGAGCTTTATTTATTTTTCATCTAGTTGCTCCCCTTGGTTGCTCCCCATGTCCCAGGTCTTGAACCCAGGACCTTGGGATGTATGTGGGACTGCTCCCAGGTGTGCTAGACACGAGGCCACTGGAGGGCACCACAGTACGCTTTTTGTTACCTCTAGTCTCAGGGAGACTTAGCAGCCTGTCTGGAGTATGAATTCCTGATGGAAAGGTCTATCCAGTAAACAAAGAAACAAACTCAGGGTGATTTAAGAATATAAGGAATTATGGGTTTTTTTTAAATTATTATTGAACAAAAGCAAAATCAAGAAAGGAAAAATGATAAAAATAATAAATAAACCCTCCCTCTACCACATGATCTCATGCCCTACTTTCATCCCATCTGTAACCTCAGTTCTGCTGTCAAGGTCCAGAGGTTCATTCTAAATGATTCCTATCAGTTCATTGGCTCTTTTATGTTGTTACATTACATTCTAGGTGTGCAAAATCATTCAATATTTGTCTTTCTCCTTCTGGCTGATTTTACTCAGCAAAATACCCTTGAGTTCCTTTCATGTCGTCAAGAATGGTAAGACTTCACCTTTATGATGACTGATTAGTATTCCAGTCTGTGTGGTACGTACCAAATTTCCCTTATCCATTCACCCATCAACAGGCACTTGGGTTTTGTATCTTGACTATTCTGAAAAGTGCTGCAAGAAACTTAAGTGTGTATACATATTTTTGATTTAATATGTTCATAGCCTTTGGACAGATAACTAGAAGAGGGATTACTAGATCATATGGTAGTTATAGTTTTAATTTTTCGAGAAATCTCTATACTGTTTTCCAAAGTGGTTGCACCAATTTACACTCCTACCAATAGTGTGCAAGTGTTCTCTTTTCTCCACACCTTCCCGACGCTTGTTTCCTCTCTGCTTGTTAGAGGCCACTCTCAAAGGTGTGAGGTGGACATCTCATTGTGGCTTTGATTTGCATTTCCCTAACAATAAGTGATGATGAGCTTTTTTCTTTTCATATGCCTGTTGGCCATCTGTATGTCTTCTTTGAAGAATTATCTATTCAGATATATTGTCCATTTTTTTGTTTGGGTTGTTTGTTTTTGTTGTAGTTATTGAGTTGTATAAGTTCTTCATATATTTTAGATATTAACCCCTTGTCAGGTAAATGATGTGCAAATATTTTTTTCCGTTCAGTAAGAGGTCTGTTTGTTCTGGTGATAGCTTCACTGTATAAAACATTTTTAGTTTGATATAGTCCTGTTTGTTTGTTTGTTTGTTTTTCTTTTATTTCCTTTGCCATTGAAATTGTGTCCCCAAAGACACGTCTAAGGTGGTTTTCATGAAATGTATTACCTATGTTTTCTTCCATATATTTCATGGTTTTATTTTATGTGCATCTTTAATCCATTTTGAATTAATTTTTGTGTATGATGTCAGAAAGTATTCCATCTTAATTTTTTTACATGTGAATGTCCAGTATTCCCAGCACCATTTGTTGAAAAGACTTTCCTTTCTCCATTGCATGCTCATGGCACCTTTGTCATAGATTAACTGATCATATGTGTGTGTTCTGGGTTCTTAATTCTATTCCATTGATCTGCATTGCACATCTGTTTTTATTTCAGTATCATACTGTTTTAATTACCATCACTTTAGAGCATGTTTTGAACCCAGGGAATATACTATCACCACTTTTCTGCCTTTTTTTCTCAAGCAATTCTGAGCCTTTTTGATTCCATACAAATTTTGTATTATTTGTTCTGTTACCTTGAAAAATGCCACTGGAAATTTTATCACAGTTGTGTTAAACCTGTATATTGCTTTAGTTAAAATGATCATTTTAGCTAGGTTAATCCTTGCTATCTGGGAACATAGAATATTTTTCTAGTCTTTTGTGTTATTTCTATTTCTTTTAATACTGTTTTGTAATTTTAATTCAACAGATCTTTTACCTCCGCTGTTAAGTTTATTACTAGGTATTTGATTCTTTTTGATGTGATTATAAATGGGATTGATTTTTTTTTAATTTTTTCTTCTGACTCATTTATGTATAAAATGCAATAGATTTTTGTAAATTAATTTTGTATCCAGCCTCTTTACTATACTCATTTATAATTTCTAATGGTTCTTTTAATAATGTTTTTGCATTTTCTGTGTATATTATGTAACCCCAAGTAGAAATAGTTTCACTTCTTTTCCAATTTGAATTTCTTTATTTCTCCTGTCTAATTGCTCTAGTTAAGACTTCCAATGCTATATTAAAAAATAGAGGTGAGAAGAGACAGTCTTGTCTTCTTCCTGATTTTAGAGGAAAAGTGTACAGGCTTTCATTATTGAGATGTCAGATTATTTCATTATTGAGATGTCAGCTGTGAGTTTGCAATACATGGCCTTTCTTATATTAAGTTAACTTCCTCTATCTGCATTTTACTGAGAGTCTTTTATCATAAATGGGTGCTAAATCTTGTCAAATGCTTTCTCTGCATCTATTGAAATAATCACATGATTTTTGCCTATACTTTTATTGATCTGATGTATTACATTAATTGGTTTATACATGTTGAACCATCCTTGCATCCCTGGGATAAATCCCACTTGGTCATGATGGATGATCTTTCTAATGTATTTTGAATTTGAATTGCTAGTTTTTGCTGAGGAGTTTTACATCTATGTCCCGAGATATTGACCGATAGCTCCCCCAACCGCGCCCCCGCCACCACCCTTTTTTCTTTTTTCCTGTGATGTCCTTGTCTGTTTTGGATATTGCAGTAATATGGGCTTTGTTGAATGTGTTTATAAGCATTCCCTCTTTTTCTTTTTTTTTTCTTAAAGGTGAGTATCATTTTTAGTTTTTTAAGGGAAGGTGCAGACAGGTAGGCAGGGAGAGAGAAAAGCAGGAAGCACTCCATTCCATTTATATTTAGCTGTTCACACCGGTTGTTTCCTCCTGGTCTCACGACTCAAACCCAGGGCTGTGTGGCCTGCATGTCTTCAGAGGCGATCAACCGGGTGCACCCACTGAGGTCTGACATTGTTGCTTTCTCTGCCACCTGGAAGTGACCACAGTTCACCCTTGTTAGCCTGGGTTCTTCACAGTGCTCCCATCCCTTTTAATAGCCTACCAAGCGAAGCCTGGGTCAGGCGCAGTGGCTAGATTGTGTGTCTGTGCCTTGGCTGTAAGAGAGGCTGGGAAAACCAGTATTTGACACATCTTGTTTTTACAGGAGAGGTGGGTTGGGGAAGAGGGATTCTGCCTCCTAAAGCAAGAATTCTTTAAGACTAGGAATTCTTCATTCGCTAAGACAATACCCATATGTTTTATACGATGCTGTGTTGTCTGTAGTGCCTAGAATGGCACTTGTCTTATAAATTAGTAAATTGTTCCCGACCTGCAATGGGGCGTGAGGCAACACAAATCTCACCCCAGGAATAATCCACAAAATAACAGATGAGTTCACTTGTCACTTTTTCTGGCTTTTGACTCATTTGGTTCTTTATTGAACCAGCCTACCTAGAGGAACTTTAGAATGTCAAACAACTCATATTTTGGTAAAATGTCAACCCCCTTGAAAAATGATCATGCATTTTACTCATTTTTTTGGTAATTCATTTATTCAACCAATATTATTGAGCTTGCTTACTCAAGATGTATTTTCCTGCTTTTCCATTGAAATTGAACCTCACTTTTATTTTGGGTAGAAAGCGTTGCCTTACAAGGCTGCCTTTGCAGCGAGGCTACCAACTCCGATTCTTTACTTGGTGGTGCTGTGTAGCTTCTATATGGCTCTCTGGGTCCCCCGTGTTGAGCCCCAGAGTCCTGGTGCCTGGTGCCGGGGCGGACTGCCATCATCTCAGGACAAAAGGCCACCGTCTGTTCATGGCTTCTCATTGCTCTGCCACCTGTAGATTTATAGACTTCTGGTCCAACCTTATTCAGCTCCGTTTCTGCTTTTCACTGACACTTGATGTAAGGTAGAGGCCTCATGCCTTGGATATGAGGGGCACGGTAGGAGCTTGATCAGAGGACGTGGTGTTTCTGGAAAATGCTCGTGACGAGGAGCGCACAGTGCGGGCAGAGCTGGTAGATTCGAACTCCCAGGCCTGGGAGCTTTATGCAAATGCAGGTTTCCTGGCCTCCCAATAAACATACTAAGTCAGACTCTTGGGGGTGCAATAATATGCATTTTAGAAGGTTCTTGGAGGATTCTGTTGCACAGTCTGATTACAGAGCCCCAAACTAGATCTATTGATGAGATTTCTTCAAAGTCTAAATTAGCCTGATGTCCTCTCCCCTTTATTTATCTAAAATCTCACTGCACATTATCAAGAGGATGTTGACTGGGTTCTAGTATTTTAGGACTTGGTGTATATGGTTGAGTTTATTGTTGTTTAAAAAATTCACTGCCTCTCTGGGTGTGGGGGGGACTAGTCATATTCTGAGAAATACGTCGTTAGGTGAACTTCACAGCACAATTACAGGAGCCCGGAAGATGCCGCTTTCATACAGAGGCTACGTGGTATCGCCTATGGGACCATGAACCTTTATTTGGTTGTCATAGAAACATCTTTTAGGGATGCGTGACTGTATCAGGTCCTACCCCCTTATTTGATACCAAGTGACATGTCAGTATAAATGATACGTCACTTCCAAGAAGGTAAAATGGAAGCGTTTTTGGGGGTGCAAAGACTGGTCAATACTCCGAGAGGAGGCAAAAATCAAATCAAGGGTGTAAGTCTAATACCCATTGTTGAAACGTGTGAATCGACCAGGACTGTGCCTGTGGATTCTTTCAGCAGGGTGGAATGGCTCAGGGAAAAGAGTTTGATGGTGTCGATGCGTGAGCCTGCTGAGCTGAAGGGACCCAAGTCTTCAGAAGAGAGAAACAGAATGGGTGCGAACTGCCGGCTGTCGCTGGAATCCTGACTGAAATGAAAGCAGCAGCTGATGGGATGTTTTGAGAGTCTGTTGCCACCAGTCGGGTTACATGTAAGACAGTGTTTGGACCCCAAACTTCTGTTCGGCTCTCAAGGAAGGCAGCCCTCCCTCCCTCCCTTCCTTCGTTCCTTATTGAGGTATGATTGACATGCAAAAAGCAGTCTATATTTTATGTGCACTGGATCTGGGGATAAGTATAAGCATGTACAGAGGAGATATCCAGAACTTGTTATCTTGCATAATGACACCTTGTGCCCCCTGACCATCACTTCCTCACTGTCCCCCTCCCAGTTCCTGGTAACCATCATTCTGCTCTCTGCGTCTATGAGCTTGGTTATTTTAGATTTCACATGTAAGCGAGTTCATACAGTACTTGTCTTTCTGTGTCTGGCTTATTTTGCTTAACATAATATCTTTCAGATTCATCCATGCTGTAGAAGATGACAGAATTTCCTTCATTTTCTGGCCGAATAATATTCTATAGTGTGTGTGTGTGTGTGTGTGTGTGTGTGTGTGTGTGTGTATTTTTTTTTTAAAGGAAGGGTGCAGGCAGGAATGAAGGCAAGTATGCAGGGAGGCAGGAAGAGAGGAAGAAATTTCATTTTATTTAATTATATTTATTTTGTTTTGTTTTGCTATTCATCGTGGTTATTTCCCTGGGTCATGGTCTTGAACCAGGGACCTTGGGATGTATGTGGACTGCAATCTGGTGAACTAAACTGCTAGGCCACCAGCGTGTGTCCCTATGTTTTCTTATACAAGCTTCCTAATTTCAATTTTATATGTAGGTCTGTGATACATTTCAGTTAATTCTTTTTTTTTTTTTTTTTTCCTAAAGGAAAGGTGCAGGCAGGAATGAAGCAAATAGACAGGCAGGCAGGAGGAGAGAGGAAGCATTTTATATTATTTTTATTTAGTTGTTCACACTGTTGTTTCCCCTGACCAGGGACTCTAATGCAGGGGTCTGTGGCTTGTGCTCCTTTGGAGGTGACTGACCTAACCCCTGCACCATCAGGGTGCGCCTCAAGTTAATCCTTATGTGTGCTGTGAGATAAGGGTCAAGGTTTCTTCCCATAAGAACTTCCACTTGTTCAGGTACTATTTTTGAAAAGTAGTCCTCTTTCATCCATTAAATTACTGACATTTTTGTCAAAAATTAATTGACCAAGGAGTCTGATAGTGGAGGAGGCTGAGCAACATGACCTCGGCCAAGCGATCAAGGGTCACATCAACGATGATAATTGTGTTGACTCTGCCCTTGATGTGAAGTGTGGAAATGGCACTTCTCCGCTGTCGTCTTCCTCCTGGTCTAACCATGAAAAAATTTTGACAAATCTCAGTTGAGAGTCATCCTACAAAATACTGGTACTTCTCAAAATTCCTTTTGATATCGGAGTCATCAAAACAATGAAGTGTCATGAACAGTCACAGCCTGGAGATACATGGTGACTGAATGTAACACGATACCCCGAACGGGTCCTGGTCAGAGAAAAGACTCTGGGTAAAATGAAGGCAATCTGAGTAAAATACAAGCTTCAGTTAATAACAACATACCAATATCTTTCATTAATTCTAACACAAATGGTTGATAATAGAGGAAACTGAGTACAGAGCATAAAAGAAATTCTTTTGAAGTAGCTTGACAAACTCTATAAATCTAGAACTTTCTAAAATAAAGTTTCTTAAACTTAGATAACCAAATTAATTGGCCATATATGTTTTGAAGTTCTGTTATCAGTTGTATCTACATTTAGGAGTCTTATGCCCTCCGAATACATGGATAATTCAGTAGTGAAATGTCTCTATCTGGAGGATTCTCTTTGCTCTGAAACACAGCTTTTCTTCTGTGAATGGAATCGCCCCATTTCTTTGGCCACGTGTGTTTGGTCAATCTTTCCCCATCTTTACTTAGAGTTGGGTCTTGCTTTATCAAACTTGACCATCTCTCTTTTATGTGGGGTATTTAGACCCTTTATATTTAATATGATTCTTGATATAGTTGAGTTAAAATTATCATCTTGCTATTTGCTCTTATTCCATATTTATGCTCTTTGCTCTTTTCTCCTCTGCTCTTGACTTCTTGGATGATGTGGAATTTTACAGACTGCCACTCTGTCTCCACTGTAGACTTAGTGTCACCTCATTGTTGTATTTGGAGTTTTTTTTTTTTTTTTTTAGGATTCACAATATCATCTTTAACACAGTGTACTTTTTACAATGTTAAAAACTTGATTTCCATTTTCCTCCTCCCATCTTTTATGCATTTGGGGTCACATGTTTTATTTCTACGTGTGTTTTAAGCCCCCCATTACATTGCTGTTATTTTCTGTTTAAACAATTATCTTGCAAGGAATTTAAAAGCAAAACCAAAAATCCTTCATTTTGATCGATACTTACCCTTCTGGAGATTTTCCCTTTTTGTGTCAATTTGAGTTTCCATCTGGTTCATTCTCTTCCGCCTGAAGAATTTCTCAGAGGCCAGGTAGGCCAGTGACACATTTCCTCTGCTTTTGTTTTCTGGAAAAGTGTTGCCTTTTCAAAATCCCACCAGGTGAAGGATTGCGGGCTGACAGCCGGCCTCTTCCATCCCCACTCTGGTGGGTAAAGAACCTGCATGTGAACTGGAAGTGAGAGAGGCGGCACCTGGAGATCCTTCTCCTGAGCCTGGAAGCGGGTCCCTGCAACACAAGCAGCCACGAAGCCAGGGCTGGGCGAGGCTCCTGCTTCCACCCCCTCGCGGTGACCGGAGGGGAAAAGCAGGCTTCGTGGCCAGATTCAGAGCTTCTCCTCCCGAACCGGCTGGTGTCTTAGCCGGGCCTCCTCCCTCCAGGCCAGTGGAGAATGCCAGCTCCCCGTCTGCGTGCTGGGCTAGGCGGGAGTGTCGCCACCACTCGCCTGTCAAGGTGCAGGTGCCACACCCAGAGTCTTGTAATCTGCACCTCGGCCAATAAACAGGGTCGCCGTGCTAGATTTCTGCTTCGTGCTCACACATTTCTGGGCGGTTCAGTTCCAGCGGTCGTCCTGTTCCTATATTCTTACCTTCCTTTTATTATTTTATTTTATTCTGTAGTACTAGTCCTGTATTATTACCTTACTATTTCAACTCTGATAACTTTATACTTGAATAGATAGAATATTAATGTAATAACGTCTTTAAAATGTTATAATCTATGTTAAATCTTGTGGGCCACGTGCATTCTTACTACGCAAACTCCAGAGACCAAGTGAAATGTCAGCGCCCTCTTCACGGTTCCCCCAACCCGGTTCTTCTCCCCAGAACTAACTCCTCGCAGGTGCTTTAGATCCTCTGTCTTTCTAGTCCCTTCTCAGTGGGTTTTACTAGCATATGGATACAGCAACACACACAGGTTCTTTTCTGCTCACACAGGTGGAATTATAATGTAGCGCTTCATCAGCTAGAAGACACCGTCAATTGTGACACATATCCCCAAAAACCAAGACGATGTGCGCCCTGACTCGAGGCTGTATTTCCACTTATAATCTTATCCGACATGTATTGAAAGCCTTTCTCTAGACTTATTTTCACGGAAACGTGCCAGCATTTTTTAGGTCCATGCAGTCAATGGGGAAAAAATAAGGAAACTAAGATGGTGTAGGTGGTGGCTAAAAGTTGTACAGTTCAGTCTGACTCTTCGGAGCCACTCCTGACCCATGTTGCTCGTGACAGTGACTCTGCCACTGCGTCGTCTCCCGTCACCGGGACCCTGTGATGAGCACGTCTTCAGAGATCACTCCACGCCTGTCTCAGGGAGACGGACTTCTTCCAAGTCCTCAACACACATTCTACAATTTTTAATGCCGGCATTTGGTTGATGGTAACAGAAAAATTTCAGACAACTAATTGGATTCATGTTTCTCCATCAAATGCGCTGTAAGTGATGTGATGACTGAAATCCCCAGATCAGGTAACTCAGGCAGTGTACCTGCATCTTGACTGGCACCGGGTCAATGGCACTTAAAAATGCCATTGATTTGAAGGTGACATTTGATTTTCAGGGATGTTGGAATGTAATCAAATGTGTGTCTCAGAATCAATTGAAAAATATATCAGTATTCTGCAACTTCCTATTCTCATCAAATGATAAACACAGGAGAGCTTTTTATGTTAGTTTATATAGACCTGCCTTTATTTATTTAAACTTTTTTTAAAGGAAAGGCGCAGGCAGGCAGGCAGGCAGGCAGGAAGCGAGAGAACAAGGAAGCAATTTGTTTATTTTATTTAGTTGTTCACCTTGGTTGTCCCCACTTCCCCCATCCAGCCCTGGATCTTAAACCTGGGTCTTTGGGATGAATGTGGGGCGTATCCAGTGACCTTATCCACGAGGCCACCGGGGTGCACGCCAAGATCCACCTTAAACAGATTCCTCAGTACGAACCAACAGTTTATCTCACTCACTGCTGTTCACCTGTGGATATCTAACTTGTTTCTAAATATCATACAAATTTTATAATAAATGTCTTTCGTGTGCCTCTAATTTTTTTTTTTTTGACTAGATATTTGGAAGTAGAATTGTTGGTTTAAAGAGCCTGACCATTTAATACTTTAAATGGCCTCTCAGAAGGCCTTATCGATTTGGAGTTATTTTGTTTTAAAACACCTGTGTTCTCTCTTAATCTCAGTGCCGACTTAGAAATCTTGCCTGTCACATGGATTACAGGTGAGCGTTTACTGTGAGTTTTGTTTGCATTTCCCAGATTACTAGTAAGGTAAGAATTTTTAAATATTGTTTATGATCCATTTATTCTTTTTTGGTCACTTGCCTGTTTCTAATCTAGTTATCGGTCATTTTAAATGATCGGTGCCAGCTCTTCTATATCCTAGATATTTTCCTTCACCTGTTAGGTATGTGTAAATAATTTCTCCCGGGCTGATCATTGTTTTTAGTTTCATTGGTGGTGCCAAAGTCCATTTGAACTTTTGAAGGAATGTAGTCAAATCTCTAGACGTTTTCTTTATGGCTTCTGTGTTTTAACAAAGGAAAAGCCTTTCCCACTCAGAGATGATACAGATATTCTACAGTTCGGTAGCATTGTAGCATTTTACTGGTCATATGATTATTGAGTTATTTATTTTAGTCATTTAATTGTGATTTATATGTTATGTGTGAGGTTCATTTTTTTCCAAAATGGACACCTAATTGCTTCAGCACTGGTTATTAAATAAGCCCCCAGTTATACATTGATTTACTTCTGGATATTCCTCCTTTATCATGAACAAAATTCCCATGTGTCTGTTTAGTTCCGGGCCCATTGTTGTCTTCTATTAAGCTATCTCTACTCCTCAGCCCATACCAAGCAACTTCGATGCTTTTGGCTTTCAAATACACGTTGATGCCTCCTGGGGTGAACCTAGCCTCACTGCTCTCCCCAGTTAGAGCTGCTACCAGCAGCGGATGTGAAGGGCTCTCTGAGGAGATGCCCAGGGAGTTATCTGCCTGCAGTGTTTTTTCCTGTTGCGTAACAAGTGACCACATACAGCGCAGATGAAAATAACTCATTTATTAGCTCACAGTTTCCATGGGTCAGGAGTCCAGCGCATGTTGGCTGGCCCTCTGCCCAGGGGACTGAAGTCAGGTACTGGCAGCTTCTTCCTCACCTGGAGACTTGGTTGACGAAGATCTGCTATCAGCTTCCTCGGGTAAGGATTCAGTTCCTCACGGTTGTGGGACTGAGGTTCCCATTATTTTGTTAGCGGTTGGTTGGGATTGCTCTTCGCACCTAGGGGCCTCTCCCAGGTCCTTCCTGGGCAGTGCCCGCATCTCCGCACATAGAGGACCTCCCTCAGGTCACATCCCTCTCCTTCTGGACGCCCCTCTGAAAGAGCACGTGTGGTTAGGATAGATGATCTCCTTACTTTAAGGGCAGCGGTGTGTGTAACATAACTTAATCACAAAGTAAAAGCATCATCTTCACAGTCCCTGGGGTTATTCAAGGTAGGTACACCTGGGGACAGGTGGTCTTGGGGAACATCGTAGAAGTTTTCCTACCACACCACCTGAGAGGGCAGCAAAATACAGGAGTTTTATGCTGATAGGAGGCTACATTTTAGCACTGGTCTGTGCTAAGTACAGGGGTGTGTGTGTGTGTGTGTGTGTGTGTGTGTGTGTGTGTGTGTGTAAAGGGTCCCCAACAAAGCACAGGTAGAGTTTCTATGAGGACCTCCTAGTCTGATAGAATCTGTCCAGTTGATAATGTGAGTAGTGAGGGGCATGTGACTTCCTGAAAGTCTTGTTTTTTTCCAAGTTTTTTTCCAATTTCTCATACAAAGTGACTTCTAAGACTTCTATTTCTGCTTAGTCAGAGTAGGGGGAGGTGGGGAAAGATGTAAACTTGCTTCAGACCGAAGCAAAGTGGTCAGCGCCTTAACTGAAGGCCATCCAGGGCTACCAGCATCCTGAGTAGGGCACTGGAAGATCAGGGAAGGCTTCCTGGAGGAGGTGGCATTTGAGCTCAGCCTTACAGATTGGGGGTGGGGGGAAATTGTGGACAGAGGAAGGGGAGTCAGGGGCAGCATAGTAAAGGCATGGACGGGAAGTCCACGGGACACTTTGGGAAGAGCAGGCCGCGATGTGCAGGGAGCCCCATGAGTGTGTGAACAGAGAAGCCATGGGTCAGGAGTGTCGAGGGTGGGCAGTGATGAGCTTTGGGCCAGGCAGAGGAGTCTGGATTACAGTAAGAACTCGAGGTCCGCTGGACTATTTTAGCATCAGAATGCTTCTTGCCGCTGCCTGGGAGGGAGAGGCACAGCCCAAGTTAATATCCCATTTTAATACCTAACACGAAAGAGAGAGAAACACAGTCAGTACTGTGACCACGAGCATCACTGATGGACTAATGAAAAGGGAAGGAGTCACGGGTGAGACGGGGGATCTATGTAGCGTGTAAGCCAACAGCACCTCGTAAACACTGGGGCCTCTCACCTGCAGTGACAGACCAGGCCCCTTGAGTGTTCGTTGTAACTGAAAGTCAGACACGAGCCAATTGTTCTTAAAGGCTGTTATGGGTTCAGTTGTCTCCTCCCCTCAGAAAAGATGTGTGAAGCCTGTACCTGTGAAGAGGACTGGATTTGGAAATAGGGTCTCCGCAGAAGGATGAAGTTAAGATCGCAAGGTCGCTGGGGTGGGCCCCCAGCCATCACGCAGGTCCTTGTATGAAGAGAGAGACACAGCTGATGCACTGGAGGCTGCGTGAAGACAGGCCGAGTCTGGAGCACTCACTACTTCACCTTCATCAGTTTGTGTAGCTTCTTTCAGCTTCAGTGTCTTTATCTGCAAGACAGTGACAGGCATAGATGACATGAGGAATTTTTATAAACTGATAAAAATGTATGTTGAGTACTTAACAATGTGCCTGTGCATAGGCAGGAGTTAATAAAGCTTAGTTATCATCATCACCATCACCACCATCATCATCATCACCATCATCACCACCACCACCATCACCACCACCA